>CM055403.1:97634030-97664408 GCA_029228625.1 Pseudolycoriella hygida
GGCCCAAATTCCTTTTTGAATATAATTCGGTACTCGGTTACCTCTCATATAAAAAAAGAATGAACAAAATCCGTTAGGATTTGCCCGATTTATGTAAACAAACACGTTGGGGACTAGTAGAAACTTAGTTTCAGGGTGTTCGCTGAGTCCAAGGTCTTCTAGTCAAATTTTCCTCCATGAAATGTTGGCCAGTCTTAGACCTTTCGATTAAAATTGTTTTTTGAAAATCGTAAACAACAACAAAAAACATGTAGGGCCCTAGTTAAGTCCAAGGGCTCAAAATCAAAAACATTTCTTCCATAAATTGTCGGTTATCCCCGAAAAAAGTTTATGAAAATTGGAATAGATTTACTCGAGTTATTACAAAAGACCAAAAACCACTAAAACGGCTCTAGCTCGGCGGCCCTTGGGCCGACAGTGCCCAGATTCAATCCCATAAAAGATTTTTCGATTATCTTTCAGGGAAAAACAAGTTTTTGAAAATTTGTCAAGTTTTACTCAAGTTATCTCGATTACGGACGGACATTTTTTGTATTGCTGCTTCGTCATGATCGATGCTCCCCCCTACTCCTGGATCGAAATTGAGGTGGTTACAAAAGTCTCGGCGAACGCTTCGAAAAACTTCGTTCTGGTCTCACCTTTTGATTAGTTTTATCAAAAGTTTCATATCTTTTGTTCAAATTCCTTCTCAATTCATGACCGTCGAAAATGTCGTTGTAAACTCATATGCTATGTCATTTCGTCCGAGTTCGAAAATCTTGTTTCCTTCTGAGTCGAATGAGTTATAGACGATTAGAATAGAATTTATTTTTCGGTGAGAGTAAGAGTTTATTTGTTCGAAACCAGAACCTGAACTAATGTTTTCGGTTCGGGTTTGATTAGTTGAAGTCGTCAAATCCGACCCAACCCGAAAAAAAGGAAAACGAAAACCCGACCCGACCCGACAAAAACAAGAAAACCAAAACCTGACCCGTCAGGCTTCTTCGTATTTCGGGTGAACCGCTCATCTTTAGTTGCGTCAATTTAAGAAGTTTTTGTGGTTGTTGGACCCGTACGAAGTATGAGTATATATTACTACAAACAATTTTATTGGACCCGTACGAAGTACAAAGGTCCTATACGTTTACTACAAACAATTTTATTGTAACATGGGGTAGATCGAGGTGGGAGATGGGGGGATGCATCTATTATCGTCTAGAGATGACGAATAAGCAATAAAAAAAATGTCCGTCTGTCCGTCTCCACTTTTTTTCCAAACGGCTCAACCAATCAGCCTAAACCTTTTTTTTCCTGAAAGGTACATGCCTCCCATGATTCAAGTTCGAAGATGAGCAAAATCGACCAAGTGGTTCCGGAGATATGGTCGAGGAAGTGACCAAAGACAAGGTTTCTCGAGGTTCGGTGAAGCTTTTTTGCAAATATCTCAGCAAGTACAGCACGGAAATTCCTCATTTTGGTTGCAAATGAAAGCATTTGATGTCACAAAACTGGGAAAAAATTTTGTGGGAATCGGTACAGGGGTCTGGGCACTGGGACCAATGGAATGGACGAAATTGAGAATCTTGGTCATATACGAAGATTGGATATGGAGAGTTACTGTCAAAGGCAAAGTTGTAGAGAATTAAATTTAAGCGAACACGTGTTTCAGGGTTTTGGGGAGATATGGTCCGATCCTGGTATATGGCCACTTCCATAATTGGGCAGGATGATCCAGATCTCCAGAACTATGAGAGTTAGAAAGTTGGTTCCAAAGGCGAAGTTGTAGAGAATACAATTTTAGATAACACGTGCTCCAGGGCTTTAGGGAAAAATTACTTAGTCCTTGGATATAAGCTTTTCTAGATTTGAATGGTCTGAGACGTATTTCGGTAGGGCCTTTGACATTACCTTGGGTAATTTCTATGGATCTTTGAAATTCTTACAGTTATAAAAGAACAAAAAACGTTGGATTGTTTGCTTATTTGTATATTTAAGTACGTTCGAGTCACTTTGCCACATCTATTCTGATACGTACGGATCTTTGGTTATGTTTATTAGTCTATTTGAGAACAATTCATTCAAAAATATTAAATAAATAATAATCTTTGACTCAACTATTCATTGTTTAGCTCAAAGTGACGTTCATGCTGTCGTTTCTCACAGAAGGGAGCTGGTTCGAAAAGAAGCCTATCATTCCAATTTTGAATGTAAGTCGTGGAAATAAAGATCCTAACGCTGTGATCTTTAACATCCAATATTTCTATTTCAGGCCACAAATCCTAGGCTAGAAGTATTACAAATTGTTTATAACATATTAATAAAATATACTAGTAAATAAAAACAGAGTTTGATTAAGTCAAGGGACTGGCGAGAATATGTTAAAAAGAAGGTATACCTCCCTCTATTAACTATTTCATTAGTCGATGGTCTCGTATTTGTTGTTTCTGTCCTTAACATATTTCATAGTTGATAGTTGAAGGGTTTCCTAAGAGCGAATAATTATATGAGTCGCAACTTAAGGGTTCCTTATTTGAAAACGACCAAGCTGTGAACGTGAACATCAATGGACATTCTGACCCTGCGGGGGGACTCTCTTTTAAATAGTTATAAGAAAAAAGTTACATCGAAAAAGATTTTTCTGTATACGTGAGAGTGTATTGGTTGTGTTTGTTTTGTTTCTTATTTGCATGCAACATCGAATAAATAAAACCTGTATTGGCTGTGACGGAAAATATTTTCCCATCACTTGGGACGAAAAGCTGCTTTTCGCAGTATGTGCACCAACACACTCTCACTGTCACAGAAAAATATCTTTCAAAGTACCCCAATACACACGAGATTTATACGTACAGTATGTTGAAATATACTATTTGTTGGATTTATCACTTGAGGATAACTTACACTCAAGAAATGTGTTCTAATCGAGTATGTTAGGAGTCTATATTTAAATGTAATAATCTAGTAGACACGGTTTTTAGTATAAATACAAGTTTCTGTGCATAGTTTAAGTCACTCTCTAATAAACGTTCAAAGTGTGAACATTGAGTTTTATTGGGGGTCCGGATTGGAATCCGTGAAATTCCAACAGGTTATGAGCCCAGACACATTGAAACTGTGGCAATTAATCTATAGCGCTAGTCCTAGACTAGAAGAGGTGTCAATAACACTCGCTATAATTAATTGTAATTGTGGCAATTAATCTGCAGCGCCAGTTTGCACTGGAAGGGGTGTCAATAACACTCGCTGTAGGATTGAATTGTAGCATGTGTTCTGCGGATGGAGAAGGGTATTGGTGGCGATGGTTGCTTAATGCCAATGGTGGTTGCTGATGACGAAGGACGCAACAAATGTATTTTCATTGGTGGCAACAGTGAGAACTGGGTGAGCAGTGCAACCTCACAAGACGCTGGATGGTATCGTAATTCCGAGAAGGTGGATAGCATTTAATGTTGTAAATCCGTGAAGGTTGGTCGAGTCGATGATTTGTCAATTTAATGGTCGATTCGTGTAAATGGTCAAATGGTAGAATCGATAGTTATTGTAATTCCGAGAAGGTGGAACGTTGGTTAGTGAAATCGAATGATTCTCGTCGTAATTCCGAGAAGGTGGATTGAAGCAATTAGTAAAAATAAAGTCGTTGACGGTCGTCGTAGTTCCGAGAAGGTGGATCGAGGCGACGATGGTTATTGTAATTCCGAGAAGGTGGATAACATTGGTTAATGAAATCAATGGTCAAGTCGATGGCAACGGTCAAGTCGATGGCAATGGTCAAGTCGATGGCAATGGTCAAGTCGATGGCAATGGTCAAGTCGATGGCAATGGTCAAGTCGATGGCAATGGTCAAGTCGATGGCAATGGTCAAGTCGATGGCAATGGTCAAGTCGATGGCAATGGTCAAGTCGATGGCAATGGTCAAGTCGATGGCAATGGTCAAATCAATGGCAATGGTCAAGTCAATGGCAATGATCAATAACGTTGGTTCGATGGTTAGTCAAGAGAAGTCGATGGTTAAGAGAAGTCGATGGTCAAGAGAAGTCGATGGTCAAGAGAAGTCGATGATCAAGAGAAGTCGATGGTCCAGAGAAGTCGATGGTCAAGAGAAGTCGATGGTCAAAAGAAGTCGATGATCAAGAGAAGTCGATGGTCAAGAGAAGTCGATGGTCAAAAGAAGTCGATGGTCAAAAGAAGTCGATGGTCAAGAGAAGTCGATGGTCAGGAGGAGTCGATGGTCAGGAGAAGTCGATGGTCAAGAGAAGTCGATGGTCAAAAGAAGTCGATGGTCAGGAGAAGTCGATAAACATTTGAGTGGGAGTCTTAAGTTATCATCTATGGTTAAAAGATTTTGTGAATCATAAACATTTGAGTGGGAGTCTTAAGTTATCATCAATTGAGTGGGAGTGTTGGATTTATCACTTGATGATAACTTACACTCAAGAAATGTGTTCTAATCGAGTATGTTAGGAGTCTATATTTAAATGTAATAATCTAGTAGACACAGTTTTTAGTATAAATACAAGTTTCTGTGCATAGTTTAAGTCTCTCTCTAATAAACGTTCAAAGTGTGAACATTGAGTTTTATTGGGGGTCCGGATTGGAATCCGTGAAATTCCAACAAATTTTGCTGATGATAAGAAGATCGTCCACAATAGTATTTCATCCATTGAGGATACTCATTTCATGCAAGAATCAATAAACAAATTCCTCGAGTGGTTCTCTTTGAATGACCTTACATTGAACGCTAAAAAATGTAAAGTGATTACACTATCTCGGAAGAAATCACCAATTTAAGCTGAGTATCATATGAATGGCGAACTGATTAAACGAGTTGAAAGTATCAAGGATGTTGGTGTAACATATAACAAAGAATTTGTGCTACACGATCACATCGAACTTGCAACAAATAAAGTTATGTCGATGCTATCGTTCATCAAACGTCAATGCTATGGTCGATCTCATCTCGAATTCGCAACTATCATTTGGGCACCGCACCATGACGTCCACGTCCAGTCAATAGAATGTATTCAAAGAAAATTTGTGCTGCATGCCAACCGTGATAGATGCGTTGATCCAAACCAAAATAGTTATCGCTTACGTCCTTATGTAGATAGGTGTAACGAACTTAACCTCCAATCTCTACTAATATCTCGCACCAATGCTGCTGTTTACTTTATTCACGACATCCTGACGGGTAAGATAAACTGTCCATTCATTCGCGAAAGGATTCGACTGAACGATGGATTACGAGTCTTACGTAAACCATCAATGATTCGCCTTTATGGAGGACCAGATTATGTGCAATTCTCGCCATTAAATTTTGCCTGCCGGTTGTTCAGCTCAGCGGTTATTCACGTTGACCCTACCCTACCATCCCGGGAATTCAGGCGTAAAGTTCTTGATCTAGATGACTCAGTATTTGGAATTTTTGGTCTAGTTGGATAGTGTGTTTGTTTAGTGCTTTCTTTCCACTACCCAAAAGAAATTCGAAAGCATTATCCGGCATAATCCATTCGACATTTGGTTTTTGGTCAGCATCAACACCAAACTTATGATACCAAGACTATGCAAATGCGCTATATATTTTTTATTTTTTATTTTAAGGCAACGACGCTCTTTGCGGACTTTTTTTATTTTGAATTAGTTTATTTAATATTTTCTTATTTGACGATGAACGACACCTTTGCGGAATTTTCATTTTTTCTTTTCTTTTTTTTAAATTTTCTTTTTATTTATTCATTTTAATTTTCTAATTATTTTTGGGCCATTCCAAATGTATGTAATGTAAGGAACGCAAATATCTCCTGAGTCACCCAAGGGTCCAATTTTTGTGTTCTATGAAAAAATTGTTCAAAATTGTCGTATCTAATTTTCTGCCGAACGAATGAACTCGTTATCTCGTTACAGGCGTCGCAGTTTGCTTTTTGCTAGTTTTGATCATTTTTTTATTTTATGTATTTCCAATTCTATGTCCTTTCTTTATATTTTTTTGTGCTGTGATTATGTTATATTACTCTAAGTTGTATTTATAACGTTTTCATGGTTTTTTAAGGAGGGTTATGACAACAGTCATAACTACTCTTTTTCCATGTCGGCTCGAAAAAAGTAGACAATAAAATCAATATCATTCATTCATTCAGCTAGTGTAATATCAAGACATTCTTTCCTAATAGAGTTAACAAAGGTAGGTTTGTTACCCCGGTTTTGCAGCATTAGGTCTGTCTTCAATAGAAATTGAACTAGTTCCTCACCTCTCACATTTATATCTGAGCTACCCCATATATTATGGTGCGAGTTTGAATCTGATCCAATGATCAACTGCGTCTGATCTACTTTACAAAAGTATACTACCTTTTCAAGCATATCTCCGGGAGGTGGTACAGTTGAGTCATAGGGCATATAAGATGACACAACAATAAAGTCTCCGCCGTCCTCAGCAGCTCTGCAGATCCTGACTGAAACTAGATCATCGTTGGTGAACTGATTCAGAAGCATAGCATTTAGACGGGGAGATACATGAACTGCCGCTCTTGGTCGTTTACCCGCTCTATTATAAAATAATCGTTTTTCAAATTGACCGAAACCATGTATCTTATTGCCTCGAATCCAAGGCTCTTGGATGAGGGATACATCTGTGTGCTTCGTCGTAAGTTCACGACACAAATTGAACGTGGCCTTTTTGCAATGAAGCAGATTGATCTGCGCGAAAGAGAGGTCTCTAAAGACAGTGGTCGATTGAGTTATGTCCTCATCATTGATTGTTTTGGTGTTATTCATTGTTGTGCTAAATACAACGAATTTGAAAATAGCCAATAACTCCGTACAGTATATAAAGCAGAAATGAGTCACCCTGTTGGTGCGAACGAGTCAAACAAGTGTGCGCTCATAGTTAACGGAACGAAACTTATTGCATGCACAAAAGAGTGTTGTCGTTATGAGCGGGAAGCTTTTCTTTCTTCGTACTGAAGCCAGCCAATGCGTAAATATTATGGTCTCTCGTCGGTACAAATAATACAATCTCGCAAATGCAGTGAAGCGAAATAATCGACAAAAATTTATTTGCTTTTTAAGCTAAACAAGAGACAAAGTAACGCAAATTGACAGAAAACTTCACATCGAAAATCAACATGCATACAAAGTGCTTGGAGTGCGCACACTTTGATTGTTCAAATTAATTGTTTGGCGAACATTTCGGGTGTTATGACAGTTTTATTTTCAACTATTTGTTCGCCTTTCACAATAAAAATTTTATTATTTTTTTTTGCCTTAGATTGGTGATCAAAACCGTAACAATACATGAAGCGGTGTAAAGGAAATACATTAATACGGGCCAATTAGAAGGCTATTCTTTAAAGTGCAGTACATCAACGTTGATTGTCCAAATTTTTATTGCATTCGCACAGTGTTTCCCCTTAAAAATTATTAATCTAGCAATATAAAAGAGAAATTATTAATCGCTGACAATGACATTTGTCGTTCTCCTATGTTTGTTTTCTCTTTTTCGCTATTATTTGAGTTTTCTGCACGAGGGTGTCACTTACTATAAAAATCTACATCGAATTTACAACATTTTTTTGAGTTTTTGAATTTCGTCTACATTTTATAGATTCCGTTTTTTAATTTTCAGTTTGTTATAGGATTCGGCAACATCGACAAATTTGCGTTGCATGGCCGAATCGAGTTACAAATCGATTGTTTCTTCTTCGGCAATAATGAATATTGGATGAATAAGTGACATCTCCGTTACTTTGATGCCCTTTTTCGACGAATTACCGCAGTCATATTTCAAAAAATGTAAAAGCTGCAGAAAAGAACATTCGAAAAGGCCATCGATGCATTGCGTTGGAAAATCAGCACTTTGTGATCCATGCTACAAGAAGGGTCATGATTCATTGCGAAAACAGGCTTTTATGGTGAATGCTGGAAAAGTTCACCGATTTTTCGACAATCGTAGCTTATTTCATTTCATTTCATTTCATTTATTTATTTCTGACAAAAATTGTTCACATAATGATTAAATTGTGTAGCGTAACTCCAGTGTGCTATAGTAGCAGTTTGAGGGAGCTACTAAGTTAGAATAGTTACAGTAGAATAATTCAGAAATTATAAACATATTTTAAAACTTGTTATGCAAAAAAATATCTAAAAGAAAAAAATTCAAACAGAATCAGCAAGCAATTCATTTGTGTTGCAACAGAAGGTATAAGTTGAGAAAAGAAAGAAGAAAAGAGGAAAGAGAAAAAAAAAAGGGAAAGGAAGACGGCTAGGGTAGGCTTACTATTAACATATATAAAATAACAAGAACTCTTCGTTTCGAATGTGGTAATGTGGTAAAATAAGTAATATCAAAGACGGAAGATATTTAATAACAAATAGGCCTTTAATTTGCGACTGAATTCTAAAGCTTGCGTTGCATTTCTAATATTAGAAGGCAATACATTAAATAAGGTTGGACCAGCAAATGATAGACTTCGTTTGCCATAATTTGAATTAATTTTGGGTTTTCTCAGAAGATAAGAGTACCGAGTACCATAATGATTTATATTGTCAGAGAAAGTCAAAGAGTGATGCTTAAGATTTTTCGTGCAACAAAAGATAAATTTACAGACAGCTAGCTCATACATCTTGGATAAAGTTAACATAGTCGGGAATTCAACCTTAAAGAGGCGTTCAGTTGGAAATCGCGATGATAGCTTATGAGTTGCTTTTAGAGCTCTCTTATGTAAAACTTGAAGCTCTACTAAGCATGTTTTTTTGACAGTACCCCAAATCCCAATACAGTACGTAAGGTGGCAGTGGATAGTCGAGAAATATATGAGCCTCAAAATTCTTTTCGGTAGAAAACGCAGTTTTTTAATTACTCCTGTTCGACTTGCAACGATGCTACCAATGTAGGAGACATGCTCTTCCCAATTAACAAATTCATCCAACACTATGCCAAGCAATTTTACAGAAGAACAAGTTTTTATAATAATACCATTAAAACTTAAGGTCGGTAAATTGTTAATTTTTGTATGAGGCTTGCGAAAGTGGACCAACGTCGTCTTCCCTAGGTTTAAGGTCAGCTTATTAACACGAAAGTATTCCGCAACTATTTTAAGATCATTTGAAAGCTCAACAATGTTATCGGCGACAATGGATGACGATGTAAACATATTTGTATCATCTGCAAACCCGAAAATGGATGACTTAATTGGCAATTTAAAGAGATCGTTGATAAAAATTATAAAGAGTAAGGGGGAAAGTACACCACCTTGGGGTACCCCAATCGTCACATCTCTCATCATACTTGGAACACCGTTACAAACTGTAAATTGCTTTTTATTATTCAAATAACTCTTTATTAAGTTATATGCAATTCCCCGAATACCTGCGAGTTTAAGTTTAGTCAATAAAAGTTTATGCACTACGGTATCAAATGCTTTTGATAGGTCCAAGAATAGGCCAGAAACAACCTTTTGTTGATCAATCTTCAGATTAATCATATTGGTCAACTCAAACAATGCGGTATAAGTTCCGCAGCCTTCGCGAAAACCATATTGTTTAGGACTAAAAAATTGACAACGATTCAGAAAACTGATCATTGCTTTCTGGATAATAATTTCTAAAATCTTATTCACCGCCGGAAGAATAGAGATTGGCCTGTAATTATTAATGTCATCTTTTGCACCCTTTTTATAAATGGGGACAAGTTTTGCAATTTTCATGCTGTCCGGGTAAACACCTAAGAATAAACAACGGTTAAAGAGGTCGCACAAAAATGGCGAAATGGCTGTGACGCAACACTTCAATGACTCTGCCGATACACCGTCAAACCCGATGGATTTGTTAACGTTCAGGGACATGATAATATCACTTGTTTCAATTTCAGATACTGGTTCGAGGAAAATCGACATAGGATTGGAGGGTAGCGTCTTATATACATTTAGATCATCATGGTCGGTTTCCGGAATAGCCTCCGCCAGGTCGTTTCCAATTTTTGCAAAAAATTCATTGAAGTATTCTGACACCAACCGATCATCATTGGCGACGTTGTTTTTCAACGAGATAAGACGTTTCTTACCCTTCCCTTTGCCTAGCAGCTTGCTAATATATTTGCACATTCGCCTGGCATCAGAACAATCCTTAAACATGTCGTCATAATAACAACTTTTATATTTCATCTGATACCTGCGGAACTCAATCTTAACTACTTCAAGTTTGTTTTTCAGAAACGTGTTGTCCAGGCCTAAACGACATTTTCTTTTAATTTTCTTTCTAAGATTATCTATTTTATGAACCAGATAATCCAGATGATCATTAAAATAAGGACAATTCAAGTGTCTAGTTTTAATCCTAATAGTTTTGGTCACAGAAAATTCCGCAATCACTGCATTATATACGGATAGAAAGTAAGAATAATTTTTATTCACATCATCAGTCATGGGCATATGAGTGACATCAAGAAGATTTTTTAGTTTTATATTCACTTTCTCATAATCAATTTTCGTCTTTGTAATATATGAATACTTTTCAACGTTGGGCAATGGAATCAAGGATATAATAACATTGTGATCACTCATCGGGTGTTCGATAGTAGAATTATGGATAGTAATAGGGACGTTCGAGTTAAAAATTGCATGATCTAATAGAGCCTTGCTCTCCGGTCTAGTTATTTTATCGTTTCCGATGACATAGTTACAACTTTCAATTATGTTAATATAGCGATTTCGGAGAGAGGTGACACTAGGAGTACTGGGAGCTAGCAAATCTATGTTTATATCACCAGCTATCATGCCAAATCGGTCATTGTGAATCGCCACAGAGAGATGTTGGAAAAAGTCAACAATGTTTGAATCAACTGGAGGTCTGTAGTAAGCGTGGAGTTTAAATTTTTTGAGAACATAGCATGTAGCGACCTGAATGCTGATTGATATATAGAAAAAAGTCGAGCTATAAATTTGATTAACTGAGAAGGTCAGTTCTTCACGTACATACACTGCCAGGCCACCAGCAAAGCTATCTCGACACGCAAAAAAGCCATTGTAACCAGTTAGGTTATATAGTCCTTGTTTGTCTGGCTCGATCCAGGATTCACTAATAATTATTAGGTCGAAAGTATGGGGAAATTTACTTAAATAATTCACAAATAAATCAAATCTTTGCAAGTCTCTTATGCTGCGAAAATTCACTTGAAATACACGCAGGGCATTAAGTGGGCCATTAACATTTACCGAATAATGATAATTCCCAACACAATCGAATTCATCGTTCACAAATGAAAGGCCATTAATCTCATTATTCAACATACTTCAAATTCAAGTTTAGGGGCGAAACAATGAGAATTAAACAAAAAAAACCAATTAAAGCAAGAAAAACAAAAAATAACATACCACATTCCACAAAAAGAGTTTTAGTTATTATTACCAGTAAGCTTGTCAAAGTTAGTATCGTAGCTTATTCATTTCATATTACCGATTACTGCTTTCGATTTCGACGGGTATTCCCGTCATAATAAAAAGGATCGTATATGGCACGATATAAATCAAAAATAAAATTCATTTAGACGACAAAAATTTTTGAGACATTTTTCGCCACATTATTGACAGAAAATTATTAAGTTTTGATGGTTTTGATCGATAATAATTTTATTGTCTTACTATACACTAGCTGACATGGAAAAAGAGTGACTATGACTGTACCCGAGTAAAAAAAACCATGCGATTTGAGACTGAAATTGAGACTGTTTTTGTGTATGGCACTGTGTACTGTATTTTCGAACGTTTTAGACTGTTTTGAGACCGTCATCATCATTAAAAATGATGAGTATGCTCATTTTTGCCTCAATTAATAGACATTTTTCTGTTGCTTGAGACTGTTGAGACTGATGAGTATGCTCATTTTGAGACTATTTAAGCCTGTAGAGTATGCTACTTTGAGACTATTTGAGACTGTTTAGTATACTCATTTTGAGACTATTTAAGACTGTAGAGCATGCTACTTTGAGACTATTTGAGACTGTTGAGCATGCTCATTTTGAGACTATTCGAGACTGTTGAGTATACTCATTTTAGGACTGCTTAGTATACTGTTTTTTAGACTATTTGAGACTGTCGAGTATACTCATTTTGAGACTATTTGAGACTGTTAAGTATTCTCATTTTGAGACTATTTGAGACTGTTGAGTATACTCATTTTGAGAATATTTAAGACTGTAGAGCATGCTACTTTGAGACTATTTGAGACTGTTGAGTATGCTCATTTTGAGACTATTCGAGACTGTTGAGTATACTCATTTTGAGACTATTTGAGACTGTTTGTAACGTGACGGCGTTCCACCGCACGTTACATATTCATATTTACATAAATTCAACATACATAATAATCATTATTCAAATTGACCGCGCGTAACGTTATCCACACCCGCAGAGACACCTGGTACAATAATATTGTAATCATCAATGGCTATGATATAGTTGAAGAATTTAAATTAACGGATCATGAAACCGCCAATTCTTACGTATAAAAGAGAATTGAGTGGGGGGGGGGGAAGATCTTACTTAACGGAGATCTCAAATTAAAGATTATTCTTTTTCGTTTCAACCGTCCTGCGAGACGGAAGTGTTAAAACTAAACAAGAAATTTACTATTTCTCACCGTCCACAGAGACGAAATATCATTCTATAAATTGTAACTTTGTTAACGAATATTAAATAAACCTAAAGTAATTGAAACGAAGAAACATTGTTATTGGATATCTACATCTCCTTTGATTCCAATAAAACGTAAATCATCACCCGTTATTGGTATCATCACAATAAGTGAATTCAACCTTCAATTGTCGAAGAATATACCTGGTTCATTACCGCACACCCATTGGAGAAACATTACTGGTGTTATATTGTCATCCCGATTGAACCGCCGAGGTCTTCCTGAGGACCAATTGCCTATCCAACAACCCGTCATCCGACATTTCACAAGGTTACATTGCCGTTGCTAGATGTACCCAAATGCCCCGTTGATATCTCACATGCACGGACCGTTGTAAGAAAGTTATATTCAAGGAAAGATCGTGAGTTTTATTATCCATATTATTAGCCATTTGAAACATAAAAAGTGCGTTTCATCTGATTGTAAAGTGTGGACAACGTGATAACGGTTCGGTCATTTCGTTCTGTTATATTTCGTTGCGTATCTTCAAGGATAGTTATATTCATTTATATGGGTATAGTCATCCATTGCCAACTTTCCCCGTCTTTCCGTCGAGCCAAGAAAGATAGAAAGGGGATAGGTTGCATGTTGAGTATGCTCAAAATAAATCATATTTATTGAAGCTTCTGCGACTATTTGGTGTACCAAATATACAAAAAAGACTTATTTTGAGACTATTTGAGACTGTTGAGTATACTCATTTTGAGACTATTTGAAACTGTTGAGTATGCTCATTTTGAGACTATTTGAGACTGTTGAGTATACTTATTTTGAGACTATTTAAGACTGTTGAGAAAGTTCGTTTTTAGGCTATTTGAGGCTGTTGAGTATACTCATTTTGAGACTATTTCAGACTGTTGAGTATGTTCATTTTGATGCTATGTGAGATTCTTGAGTATGCTAATTTTGAATTGCAGTTTGAGATGCCTTTTTGCCGCCAATGATACTGAAACTTTTTGATTTTGTTGGTAGATGCCGCCACGTACTCTTTTCTTCACAATTCCCGATTAATCTGAAATTATATTAGAAAGTTATTTTTTTTATTTTTACTTAATTTTTCTGGTCACCCATCTAAGTACTAACCCGCGCCGAATGATGCTTAACTTTGCTTGTGGACCGCCAACGACGTAACTCATGTTGCTAAATTGCACATGTGTATTTGTAGTCTTATTTTGAACCGTTGTTACGAAAGAATATGAGACTGTTGAGTGTACTCATTTTCGACAAAAATATTCCTCACAATTTCATTGAGGCTTTTGAGACTGTTGAGCATGCTCAATTGTGAAAAATATTTTTATTAGCCAATGAGACTGTTGAGTGTACTCATTTTCGACAAAAATATTTTTCACAATCTTATTGAGGCTTTTGAGACTGTTGAGCATGCTCAAACGTGAAAAAAAATTTAGCCAATGAGACTGTTGAGTGTACTCATTTTCAACAAAAATATTTTTTACAATTTTATTGAGGCTTTTGAGACTGTTGAGCATGCTCAAATGTGAAAAATATTTTTTTTTAGCCAATGAGACTGTTGAGTGTACTCATTTTCGACAAAAATATTTTTCACAATCTTATTGAGGCTTTTGAGACTGTTGAGCATGCTCAAATGTGAGCATGCTCAACAGTCTCAAAAGTCTCAATAAAATTGTGGAAAATATTTTTGTCGAAAATGAGTACACTCAACAGTCTCATTGGCTAAAAAAAGTATTTTTCACAATTAAGCATGCTCAACAGTCTCAAAAGCCTCAATAAAATTGTAGAAATTATTTTTGTCGAAAATGAGTACACTTAACGGTCTCATCGGCTAAAAAAATATTTTTCACAATTGAGCATTCTCAACAGTCTCAAAAGCCTCAATAAAATTGTGGAAAATATTTTTGTCGAAAATGAGTACACTCAACAGTAGTCTCATTGGCTAAAAAAAATATTTTTCACATTTGAGCATGCTCAACAGTCTCAAAAACCTCAATAAAATTGTAAAAAATATTTTTGTCGAAAATGAGTACACTCAACAGTCTCATTGGCTAAAAAAAGTATTTTTCACAATTGAGCATGCTCAACAGTCTCAAAAGCCTCAATAAAATAAGCATACTCAGCGATCTCAAATAGTCTAAATGAGTGTGCTCAATGACTTCAGGCAGTCTAAATCAAAAAAAAAAAAAATTGAAATGAGTGTACTCACTGGTCTCATTAATGATGATTTTTTAAAAAAATCGAAATTGAGCACTTCTGAGTTTTTTTCAGAAATTGAGACTGATTTGAGGCTGTGAGTACACTCAATTTTAGTACTCACTGAGACTGCCATTTTCACTCGGGCAGCCATAGCCCTCGTTTAAAAACCATGAAAACGTTATAATACTTATACATTAGTATAAAACATTTACAGAGGCAAACATGAAAATTGTACAAAATAAAAGAAAATACAGCAAAATACAAAAGAATATGAACAAGGAAGAAATAGAGAAAAGCTAAATTTCGTTGGAAAAGTCAAAAATCAAAATAATAAAGCATAATAAATAAAGATTTGCCAAAGCAGCATCGTCAAAGTAAATAATTAAAGAAATCGTCTCAAGTTCAATGATAAAAAAGGTATATAAAAAAAATTCTTTAAAGCCGAAGTCAAGATAACAATTTTGGCAAGAGGTGCATACAATATTTTATCTTTCAGGAGGGAATATTTCATACATTAAACGTTTCTGTATAAAACTTCTAATCCATACGTTAATTTCAGTTGTTCGAACTTCTAGAGATATAATATTTGTTAGTCTTCTAGGGTAAGTTTAATTTCCGCAGATCTTAATTGAAGAAAAAACGCACTGCCGGACGGAGAACCGAACTCGGGACCTCCCGCATATCGGCCGAGTTTGCTAACTGCTGCTCCGCTGGGTCATACAGTTTTGTGAATCGAAATTCTTATATAAACTGTGTATGCATGCCCCATAGATACATCAAAATTCAACAACAATTTCTGTATGTGTGTGTAATGTGTAGTATATAAGGTTTTGTGGTTTTTTTTTTTTGTTAAATATGGCACCGAATAATGACAAAATCTAATTTGAAATGTGCAACCAATTTTTAGCATAAAACTGTCGCGTCGTTTAATTATATTTACTTAAAATGAAAGATGATTCGGATGTTCTCAGTTTATACAGCAATGATTTTGTGCATAGCATACCTTGTAGGATGGCACACATTTTTTTTTTGTAAATGCGTATCAGATAATGCTCCGAATGAAAATTAGTGCCAAATATGGAATGTGCAACGGTAAAAAAAAGCCAGTTTAAATAAATTATAGTAGATTATGCATCGCTATCCAGGAAGATTTATTTTGACGATTTGAAGGTTATTTACCGAAGGTAGCTTAATTAATTCGAAAATTCGGCTTTTCTGTTACTAAAATGGAGTGGTTAGAAAAATGCCCTAATTCTAAGATGAATAGAAACTGTTGTGATTGTGTCTTTGAGCGCATACATCACCTTTCATTTTTTATTTTTTCACCGTTTCTCGCATTTCTCTTACCTTTTCAATTCCTTTGCGTTCATCTTATCTTAGTAAATGCAATTTTTTCGTAAATGAATGTTCGTCTGATTAATTGAATAAAAAAAAGAAAGTGGCCCAACCATGAATTGAACCCACGATCAGTATAAAAACATTAGTCTACGCTCTAACCAGCTGAGCCACAGTGGCTTCGACAAAGAGTCAATTACAATTCACCTTAAGAAAATATTCGTCACCTCGATCGTCACACATGCTTATGTAGTCAAAATTATGCATGTGTCATCCTTTTCCTTTATACAAACACAAGAAATTCCGACGCGGTAGTATGACTTCGAGTTTATATACAGAAACGTTGAATGTTCCTTCCTGAAAGATAAAATATTGTACTGCTATGTGAGAAAAATCTCGAATCACTTGTTATGTATATATTGTATTCACTCGTTCGCTTCGCTCACTCTTTATATAAAATATATACATAACAAGTAATTCTCAATTTTGTCTAACATAGCAGTAATATACTATTACTGTCCTGTACAAAGTAAATTTTACTGTCCTGTCTGAAGTATAGTTATTTGTTGTCTCGTTTCGAAAATATGCGTTTGCCGAGTACGAAAAGTTGCATGGCGAGCTTGCGAGCCAATGCATTCGTACGAGGCAAACGCATACTTTCGAAACGAGGCAACATATAGTTTTGTCATAGTAGCGATCGATCGTTGAAACACTTCAACAAATTATTGAAAATATAAATAAAAATGTTCAAAATGTTCAAACATCCAAAAAAATTTCGTTCTATGGCGACTTCATGCATCACACGTACATATATGCACGTTTGTGGTGAATAATTGTAACCATACTGCTGTGCGATTTCTATGAAAATAATGTGTAAGTAGTATAACATAATTTTTGAGTAGAAACGTGTGTCCGGTTAGCTCGGTGATAGCGTCGACGACTTGAGCGCGGGAGGCTGGTGGTTCGTTTCTTCATTGAGACTTTTTTTTAATGATGCGCAATGAGCAATATCACAATAGAATTCCTAGAATTTGTTTTTATTATTTTTACTTTGTAAGATGTAAAAACCATGAATTTAAAGATCAATTTGAATTATTTGTCTAAAAGACCTCGTTTAGAATAATGATTAATTATGCACCGCTGTCCAGGATGCTCTATTTTGACGATTTGGAGGTTATTTCCCGAGCCGAAGGCGTGGGAAATAATCCAAATCGTCAAAATAAACCGGCTCGGCTGTTTACATGACCTCACTTGTACTATGCTTTAACGTAGTAGCACTCGGTCGTTGAAACAAACAATTAAACATTAAACATTTTCAAAACAAAAAAAAATAACTCCTGAAATACAGCGTACACTATTTGAGTTCTTAGAGTAGGCTAAATATCGAATGAACTATCTTAGAACAATGTGCTGCGTTCATTTTGTTGTTTCATTTTTCGATGTTATAATAACGCAAGCCATGAACGGTGTATATAGCTCAGTGAGCAATGCTGTGGTGTTATAAACTCATTTTTTCCAGAATTTTCTGTTCAAATCCTAGTTTTCGACAAGTTTTTTTTAGATTTTTTTTTTGTGTTGCGTGCATTCCATCAAATACGTTTATTAATTTTTATACAGAAACTCTTATAAAAATATAGTAATAGACTTTACTATACACGTGCATGTAATGAGGCTATTACATGTATAGGCATAGTATCACTCGCATAGTAAAACGTTATACTACATTCGGGAAATAATTTGTTATCTCGTATCACGATGAGTAAAAGTACCTCGGGCTGCCGCTCTCGGATACTTTCACTCATCTGGATACGAGATGACAGCCATCAATGGCCGAATTTTTGACACATCTTAGTCCCGAAAGTCCTAAACTTAATAATCAAGTTTGCTCCGTTTTACCGGATGCTATTGATGGTGTACCAGAATATCCTTGGATGAAAGAGAAAAAAACAGCTCGAAAGAATAACAGTCAAGGAACTTCATAAGTGAACTTAGCTGATTATCGATTTCCAAATCTTCATGTTGATTGGTCAGAGATTGATATTGGGTTTTTTGTATTGACGCAGCAGATTGCCGTACTAGCTATCGCTCTGACTTTGATTCGAAATTTAATGGTAATTACAAGCATTTCGACAGCAAATTTCGTACCAGGCGTTTGATGAATGTTGTGACTGGCATTGTGTGGAATTAAAAGCCTTTATGCGGCCTTTCCTTAAAGAGTCAAACATAAGAACGGATTGGTTTTGGGTTTTGGTTTTTTAATTTTTTTGACGACGTTGAGGATATTCCGCTTTTTGTCCATCTTATTGTTGGCGGGTGGTGATATTGCATGAAAAATCACAGTAAGTTGCCTTTTTGGTTTGATACACATAATATCTGCAATTACCGCTAACGTTACTGTTATTGCAACAAATTGCTTTCGCCCGCTCAAAAATATATAACAAAAACATCGCACACTTGTCACTTAGAACAGTGTTGCCATCCGACCAGTGTTGTCATAACATCTACGTAATAGATACAATCGTATAAGGTAGTTGAACTAACTGGAATCTTAGCTACTTGAACCGAACATAATGGTGAATCAACATATATGTATGGACAGTTGCTGTGCAGCAAGAACATCCGAAAAATGCTCTGTTACTTGTTTTCTCTGCGAAAAGAAATTCAACTTGAAATGTTTTGATCTCCAAACGCGCCAAAAGATATTTTCGTCGACGAATAATGCGCTCTTCATGTGTGGCAAATGCATTGAACGAGTCGGTACATTAAAACAAAATCTCCGCAGATCGAGTGAATCGAGTTCGACACGAAAACTAAAGCAAAGCGATGCTGCTTCCAATTCAAACAATGAGTGTAGCGACAAAAATACCTTATCAACAATTATTTCTATGTTGCAAAAAATGGATGCAGATATCACGCAAATCAACACCAGCAACAACAAATTAAGACAACAGATATCCAGCGTTGATCAGGTCAGTCTGAGTCAAATACCAACGGTTAACCAGAACATAATCGGAATACGGTCTGAACTCGATGCCCAAAATACGGTTCTAGTAATGGATAAACTTAATTATCTACAAAATGCAATTCACATAACACCATCTACACCAAAAACCACAACGGCTTACCGAAAATGCAATGCAACAAAGCACTAACGACAATAGATCCACTTAATTGGTCATTTAGTTGCAACCAATCAGTCATGGCTAACGAAAACGGTGACCTGTTTCAGTTGCTACACAACTCGAACAGAATACATGGACATCATTTGACTTTTTACGCCGGAAACTGAGCGAAAACACTGACGCTGTTTCAAGAATCGAATCAATTTGCAATGAGTTCAACACGAAAAGTACAGCACACCAATTAAGCTCCCCAGTATTGGATACAATTACATTAGACAATCTTCAAATGATCAACGAAAAATGCGACAATATTGGAAAGAATTTGATTGACATAGAATATAGTCTAAAACAACAACACCCTAACGCTAACGTTAGAGAAGATTATACTCAAACGCTTTGTAGTCGACTCACAAATCATGTTGATGCTGACTCCGAAACAACTGTTATTGACGACATTCTCGAGTCAACAAAAGTTACATGTCTTGTTCCCCGGAATAAAGACTGATCTACCATTACTTTTATATCATTTAAAATAGACACCAACGAAGCTACTTCACGGTTAATCACTCAGGACGGATTTTGGCCACATAAATGTTTCATCGAAAAATTCGTTCAGAAATCAGTTGTAGATCTGTCGAAAGGTAATCCAATAAATAACGCACATTTTTTTTTTCAAACCCACAAATCAAATAAAGCAATCATAAAATCAACAAACGATACACCAACCGCATATACACGCCCTAACGACTTCATATCAATTTTCTATGAGAACGTGGATGGTATTGCAGCACATAAATGTAAATACTTACTACAATCATCATCTACAGCAGACTACGACATTTTAGTTTTTACGGAAACCTGGCTTGACGACACCTACTTCAATCATGAGTTTATCAACGATCAATATGACGTATTCAGGAAAGACAGATCACAATCCAATATCCTTGAAAAAAACGGAGGTGGAGTTTTAATTGCAGTTAAGAGAAGCACCAACATAACATACGACGAACTACAATTAGATGAAATGAAAGAGCTAGAAGCAGTCTGTGTGAAAATAACTTGTGACACTTTCGTTTTATTTGTCTACGCAGTGTATGTTCAATACAGGAAGACTGATGAAACCCTTAGCCAGTTCTACAAAGAACATCTGCAAGCAATTGAAGCATTGACGAGGACAGCAGATGATAAAGATACGATAATGATATGTGGAGACTTCAACTTCGGTAACAAGATAAATTGGATCGAGAACGAATGCGGTTTTGATTACATACCAGTGTTAGGCGATTCAACAGAAAGGAAAACAAACATTGCTCGTGACTTTACTACAGCAATGATGAATAACGGCCTTTTTCAAATGTCATCTTACCAAAATACCAGTGGTAATGTATTAGATCTCATCTACACCAACAGTCCGGAGCTCACAGTAACTGATATCACAACAAAAACCCTTTTAAAAGGGAAATGTGACGCAAGTCTTTGTCCCTTCTTCCAAAACAACTGATATCAATTTGGGTGACGCTTAACGCTTCGAAACGCAAAAAAACTTTCAAAATATTTTCACATTTGATTAAAAAAATGCGTCACAAATGCCGGACCCACCAGTGTTATAGTTTTTCTGTTTACATTTTTTTAGTAATGCGTATCAGATAATGCACCAAATGAAAATTAGTGCCAAGTATGGCAACGGTAAAAAAATCCAGTTTAAATTAATTATAGTAGATTATGCACCGCTGTCCAGGATGGTTTATTTTTTCGGCTGAGCCACCGTGACAAAGAGTCAATTACAGTTCACCTTAAGAAAATAATCGTCACCTCGATCGTCACACATGCTTATGTAGTCAAAATTATGCATGTGTCATCCTTTTCCTTTATATACAGAAACGTTTAATGTATTCAATATTTCCTCCTGAAAGATAAAATATTGTACTGCTATGTGAGAAAAATCTCGAATCACTTGTTATGTATATTGTATTCACTCGTTCGCTTCGCTGCGCTCCGCTCACTCTTTATATACAATATATGCATAACAAGTAATTCTCAATTTTGTCTCACATAGCATTAATATACTATATCCTCTAGGAGGATTATATCCCTTGCCTTCGGCTCGGGATACAAGCTTCCTCCTCGAAGATAAATAAATTTTCCCGCAGATGCGTAATAATTGGACCCGTACGAAGTACAAAGGTCCTATACGTTTACTACAAACAATTTTATTGTAACATGGGGTAGATCGAGATGGGAGTTGGGGGGATGCATTGATTATCATCTAAATATGACGAATCAACAATAAAAAAAATGTATATCCGTCTCCACTTTTTTTTCCAAACCGCTCAACCGATCACCCTAAACTCTTTTTTCCCTGAAAGGTACATGCTTCCCATGATTCAAGTTCGAAGATGAGCAAAACCGGTCAAGTAGTTCCGGAGATATGGTCGGAGAAGTGGAGGTCGGACATGAAATTTTCGAAGGTCGGCGAAACTTTTTCGCAAATATCTCAGCAAGTATAGCACGGAAATTCCTCATTTTGGTGTCCAATGAAAGCATTTGATGTCACAAAACTGGGAAAAAATTTTTGTGGGAATCGGTACAGGGGTCTGAGCACTGGGACCAATGGAATGGAAGAAATTTAGATTCTTGGCCATATACGAAAACAATTTTTGTCTATATTTCCGTAAGTATGCAATATGGAGATTTACTGTCAAAGACAAAGTTGTAGAGAATTAAATTTAAGCGAACACGTGTTTCAGGGTTTTGGTGAAATATGGCTCAATCCTGGTATGGCAACTTCCATAATTGGGCAGGATGACCCGGATCTCCAGAACTGTGAGAGTTAGAAAGTTAGTTCCAAAGGCGAAGTTGCAGAAAATTAAATTTAGGCGAACAAGTGTTTCAGGGTTTTGGGGAGATATGGTCCAATCCTGGTATATGGCCACTTCAATAATTGGGCAGGATGACCCAGATCTCCAGAACTATGAGAGTTAGAAAGTTGGTTCCAAAGGCGAAGTTATAGAGAATTAAATTTAAGCGAACACGTGTTTCAGGATTTTCGGGAGATATGGTCCAATCCTGGTATATGGCCACTTCCATAATTGGGCAGGATGACCCAGATATCCAGAACTATGAGAGTTAGAAAGTTGGTTCCAAAGGCGAAGTAGTAGAGAATTAAATACAAGCGAACACGTGTTTCAGGGTTTGAGGAAATATGGCCCAATCCTGGTATATGGCAACTTCCATAATTGGGCAGGATGACCCGGATCTCCAGAACTGTGAAAGTTAGAAAGTTGGTCCCAAAGCTAAAGTTGTTGAGAATTATATTTAAGGGAACACGTGTTTCAGGGTTTTTGGTGAAATATGACCCAATCCTGGTATATGGCCACTTCCATAATTGGGCAGGATGACCCAGATCTTCAGAACTATGAGAGTTAGAAAGTTGGTTCCAAAAGCAAAGTTATAGAGAATTAAATTTAAGCGAACACGTGTTTCAGGGTTTTGGGGAAATAGGGCCCAATTCTGGTATATGGCCACTTCCATAATTGGGCAGGATGACCCGGATCTCCAGAACTGTGAAAGAACAAACATTTACGTTTTTCAAATAAATAACAAAAAATTATTTGAAAATATTGCAAATTTCTTGCATAAAAATTACGAATTAATAAAACAGAAGGAAACGAAGAAATTAAATTCGTTAGAAAGTTAGTACCAAAGGCGAAGTTATAGAGAATTAAATTTAAGCGAACACGTGTTTCAGGGTTTTGGGGAGATATGGTCCAATCCTGGTATATGGCCACTTCCATAATTGGGCAGGATGACTCAGATCTCCAGAACTATGAGAGTTAGAAAGTGGGTTCCAAAGGCAAAGTTATAGAGAATTAAAGTTGCTTTCAAGGACAAAGTTGTAGACAATAATATTTTAGATAACACGTGTTTCTGGGTTTTAAGGAAGAACGACTTAGTCCTTGGATATAAGCTTTTCTAGATTTGATGGTCTGAGACGTACTTCGGTAGGGCCTTTGACATTGCCTTGGGTAAGTTCTATGGATCTTTGAAATTCTTACAGTTATAAAAGAACAGAAAACGTAGGATTGTTTGCTTATTTGTATATTTAGATACGTTCGAGTCACTTTGGCACATCTATTCTGTTTGTCACATCTATTCTGATACGTACGGGTCTTTGGTTATGTTTATGATTTCATTTTATTTCACCGCCAGCGACTGGCTGAATAATTACAAAGTATAATACAAAATTTACAAATTTACGAACAAGCAACATCGAATAACAATGTCATTAAGTGTCGAGTAATTCAAAAATGTCGTTCCTAAAAACCGTCCTACTACTGGTCCGTCTCACCAAGATTTTGTACTCATTAATTAGCCGAATTAATCGATCGATCGATTGATCGATTGATTCTTCAGATAATTCTCTCTTGACATTCGACTAACAATTGCAGCGTTGAATTTTTTAAATCGTAGAAGCTTTCATTGCGTACAAATTTTGGTGTTATCAGATCATAAACTACTTTCCCCTTGTAGATGTCGAAGGCTAGAACAGCATCAGCAATCGTATGTCGAAATTCCAAGCTTTGTAATTTCAATTGTTTGCACCGGTCAAGATATGGAGCTAGCCTGTACGATGTTGCATTACTCCGGCTCTCAAGCAGATAAATTACAAATTGTTTTTGAATGGACTCTATGTCGTCCTTGTAGATTACCGACGGGTTTCATAGATTGACGGGTTTCATATTGTTGAAGCAAATTCTAACCTTGATCTCACATAAGCCACATATAGAATACGTTGAGTTTCCTTCGTAAAATTTCCGTTTGAAAAGTGCTTGATACAACTTACCATTTGTCGACTCTTTGTTGTCATTGTTTCAATATGATGCCCAAGATGAAACCATCTGTCAACTAAGACGCCCAAATCATTTGTTTCTTCTACTCTATAAATAACATGCTGACCCATTGTATAATCGGCTTTGATGAATGCCGAATCGTTTCGATATATACTGAAAATGAAACACTTTTCATCGTTAAAAGGAAGTCGATTTACCGTATTCCAATTAATGACACCGTCAATTTCTTGCTGCAGTCTTCTTATGTCACGATGGTCGTGAATAATGGCTGCTAGCTCAATATCGTCAGCGAACATCAGCGCATGTGCAAACATCACGGAATCGACCACATTGTCAATGAATACAGTGAACAGCACTGGTCCAAGTGAACTTCCGGGTGGCACTCCAGATGGTGATTCAAATTTCCTTGACTTACATTTTCCAATTTGCACAGAGCTAGACCTTCCAACGAGATATTGCCACAACCATTTTGGTGTTTTCTTGCCAATTCCGAATCTAGTAAATTTGATAGTCAATATTCGAATCACCACTTTGTCGAAGGTCGTTTTATAATCACCATAAAACAAATCGAGCTGACATGAACGTTCAAACGCTGTGTGTGCTAAGATCGATAGACCCAATACATTTGTTACAATTGATTTATCTCTAAATCCATGCTGAGCACTCTTTAGTTGAGGTTGAATCTTTTCACTGATTTTACGTTTCACTGCAATATCGTGGACTTTCATGACAACGGTTTGTATTGCTACGACTCTGTAATTTTTTACGTCAGATTTGTTCTCTTTCCGTTTGTAAACAGCCACAATACGTGACATTTTAGATGCAGCCGGGACTTTCCCATCATCAAATGTCTTCTGATAGAGTAGCCAAATGGGCCATGCCACCGTCGATGCGCATGCTTTAATTACTGCCGGTTTAATTTCATCCGGACCAGCCCCACTGTTCCAATCAATCGAATGAATCGCTGCTTCTATATCGAATTACGTCTTCTGTGGATTTACTAACTCTATCACCAAAATGCATTACCTCTGGGTAAGTCGTTTCAATGCCACCCTTTAAATTGGCGAACTTCCAAAATTCAGATGGATTCGAAAGGATATTTACTTGTGTTTGACGGATGAAATCATTATATCGACGATCGCTTTCATCGCTAAATGACTTTTGTGCTACTTCGTACTCCAATATGGTTTCCACTCCAGCCTTACGCCTAAACAGTTTATCATGACGATTTTTAGACGCTGCAATTCCGGAAACCACCATTTCGGCTTCTGCGAGTATTTCCTGACAATTTTCTTTGGTATGTTCTGTTCGATCAGTGATTTTATTGTATCAACGAAGAAGTTGTACGCCGCGTCAACGTCTCTGGTACCAAATTCGTGTTGGAAATTGATCGCGTTCAGTTGATACACCATTCTTTCATAGTGCCCGCGTGCATACTGATACACTACAATGTCTTCCATTTTGACTGAGGTAGTAGCAGAATAATCTACCGTGATTTCGTAAGCTACGTGACTATGATCTTGTTGATTTTGGACGATGACGCTATGATTGTCTTTCACTAGCTTGAATTCACTAGAATTGTTGAGGAAGACCAAGTCGAAAACATTAGACGACGTGTTCCGTATGTTCGACAGTTGCGATAACGACAGACTGAGCATTAGCCAAATTCATTCATTCATAGCCCTCCATCTAAATCCAATTTTTTTGAAAAATGATCTTCCCAAACGTTGATCTAGGCTCGATTATCTATCGATTCTATCTGAAATGAATTTGGCTACTGAGCATATTATTCAAAAAACCAATGGCGTCAAGAATTTGTGACAGATTGTTATGGGCTTTAGGGGAGGGGGGGGGGGGGGGGGGGGGGAACTTATATTTTTAATTAAATTTGTTCAAAATCTTTTGTTGAGAAACTTTTTTGTGATCATCTGTTATATGCTTTTCACTTGGTGACGCAATGCTATTGTTTCTAGTTATTTTTCTCTAGTTTTGACAAATCATAAGATACCACGTTGAACCTCATAACATTTGCTAGATTTTGTTAAAAAATAAATTCCTCAGTTTTGTTACATAACAGGGGGGTGGGGCGGTTTCGAGTGATTGTTACAGTGTGTGACAACGGCGGGTGGGGGGGGGGGGGGTAAGTGACCAAAAATGTGTTACGTAATTTAGGGACAGGCCCTAATGGCAGTAACTAGGAAAATTGATAAAATTTTGATTTATTGTGCTAACTGGGATAACACACTTGCAAGAACATGAAAAATTTAAGGATTTTTTGAAAAAAAAAGAAAATTACTTCAAATAGAGGCTTTGTAGGTCTTGTCAATATCAATCACACATCATGAAATTTGAAAATAGTTAACGAACTAAACAGGAAAAAGACCGGGCTGAAGTAGTCGCCAATTTTGTCGCCTCAAAAAAAGACTGAATATTGTGAATTTGATTTTGAGGTGTAAAGTTGCATTAAGTGATTGGCGACAAAATTGGCGTAATGTCTCAAATGAGGTTTTAGATAAACTGCGATCCGTTGCGATTGGACATCAAGATAACGCCGTGGATGACGTCGAAGCTATGTCGAGCAACGATCCAGATAAGAACCTTATATCGAATATTTTGAGTCGCAAAAAATTCGGTGTGTATGTACGTACACGGAAAGAAGCGGCACGAATTGCTGAATCGCTTGAAACTTAGACAAATATTTGGCATTCAAGTAGTCGGACGAAATTATGTATCCGGAGGTATAGCTCGTGACATCGACGAGTTCAAAATGTTGTACTACGCGTTGGTATTAAACATCTTTTTCCATAATGACAAGACTGAACAATTCAACAGTCGGCACACATCGAAGGACATTGCAGCTTGGCTTTTTGATTTTATAATATCCCATAACAGTTTTTACAACAATCCGCCGATACTCTTCGATTGGATAATTTCCGATTTTTCTTATGCGGAATCTTGCGGGCATTTGGTGCATCGAGTTTAAAGGGATACTTAAACGTAGCAAGAGAATGGCTGGAGTACAAATTGCAAAACGGAACGTTTCCTTCCGAATTCTACAATGTAGTTAAGATTCGTATGTGCTATACTCACCTCATGCATACATTTGCTTATATGGTGAAGAGATACTTCGGAAAAATCGAGAACAAACAGATGCCTCATTCAAGAATTTTATTGGAAATCCTGGCGAAAATGATTCAATTTGCTGAAATTGTGGAAGCAATTGTAAATTCTGCTCAAATCAGAGTTCTTCAACGACGATGTGGAGATCGCCATTGAAAAAATTGACAGCGTAGAGCCAACAGTTAACTTAGACGATTATGCCAAAGAAAAATTGGTTCAGGCCGTTCAAGACTTAGACGCGTTGAAAGAATATGATCAAACTCTGTACAATTCCAATAGCTTTTATTTACAGTTTGCAAAGCTCGCAGATCAAGTTAAGGGCTGTTCCCATAACAATGTGGAGCGCATTAAGAATATATATTTCAACCCACAATTTCTCCAAAAGTTTTTGGTAAGATTTACACCGTTGGTTCCATTTTGGACGAGAGTACTACAATTCAATTTGGAGCCATCTGTTCAAACTAAGCCACCACTGAGAGTATTAGACTCGGACCACAACCAACCGGTTGAATCTTACTTCGGATATTATAAGATGAAAATGGACGCGAATTCGGTATCAATTGGAAAGCCACCAGTTAAAGCTGAAGGAGCGATAAATTTCAGCCAGCAAATACGTGAGTCTGTTTTGTTGATTGTTAACAACGGTACCCTTCTCGAAGCGGAAGAGCAAGAAGATCAATTGCTTGTTAGCAACGGTACCCTTCTCGATGCAAAAGCGCAAAAAGATTCAGTTAACTTGGGAAAGGACAGCTCATCTTTCAATCATGCAAAAGAATCCTACAACAAAAGACGTCGCCATAACCAGTTCTCATACTTTCAATCAAAAGGCGTTAAAAAGAATGTGAGAAAAGCTAAGGAAGCTGTTGTTGCAAAGAACGAAAAGACGAAAACGGACACGATTGCATCGAATGCTAACATGAACTCAAAACAAAAGTTTAAAAATGGCTTGTGGCAAGATGCTCCAGCTGTATGCGAATGCAAATTTCGACTTCGTCGAAGAAGGGAACGTTGTTGACAAATATTGAGTGAATCAATGATATCGAAGGCCGACCAGCAATGCCAATGGTTGAATATACAAGCTGCAATCGGTGGGTGCACTGTGAATTCATTGAAGTTACTCTAAAAGACGCCGAAGCCGACGAACATCTTAAATGCCCATTGTGCAAGCACTTGAAATTATTTTTTTCTTTTTACATTTTCATTCGAAAAATTTATTCAACTTAACATATTACGGGCTCAAATGAAAATTAAATTCTAGCACGATTTTTTTTAAAATAAAAATCGAATAAAAAATAAACGGAGCTAAATTTTTGTTGTGTTCTCTCCTTCTTCTTCAATAAGTTATTCACCAAAGCAACAAATCAACGAAACAAAGTTTGAAACCTACAATTAATGTATAATTTAACTCCCTAGGGAAGCACTGCGGTGAATAAATTAAATTAAGTTCTATGTTCACGAATTGTTTAGTTTTTGAAAAGTAATTGTAACAAGTAAGGCCACTATCGTGGCACACCCGTTACTCATTTTTGTTTATAAAAAATAATGAAAATATGTGAAGTATGCAATATAGGAATTTCAAAAAAATAAATATTTTTCGGGCTTCCGAACCGAATCCTTTTTCTCGTTAAGAACCGTAACCCGAATCCGAACCGTTTTTCGTGCAGTTCGGAAAACCCGTCTTTCGTCTTCCCGTCTTCATCCGTTTTAAATTGATTGATTCACACAATTTTTTCATATCCAATTGTGTCAATTTAGTCATTTCACACTAAAACTAATAGAAAGGAATCGATATTTATAGTTCTAACGTTTAAAATGTTACAAATTTTTATATTTTTTTTGAACCGAACCGTTAAAACCTCAAACTTTTTGACATGAAAAACCGAACCGAAAACCGAACCTTTTTCTTGAACAAGAACCGAACCGAACTCGTGTACTTGATTGATATTAATTTTATTGTCTACTTTTTTCAAGCAGACATGGAAAAAGAGTAGTTATGACTGCTATCACTGACTGCTTACTTTCACCTTCGATTGCTTATTAGAGTTTCGTTCAAAAAGTAAAAACAAAGAGCAAGGAAAATTTATTATTTTCATCAAAGAATTTTAACCGTCACAATAATTTGTTAACCCCCACATTCAAATACAAAAAATTTGACTGTTACCAACTTCACAAAACAAAATTCCTAGGTGTGATTCATAATAATGTTACAGAAATTATTTATTTAAAAAAAAATAAAGGTTCAAAATTAGTTAATATTAGTGCATACGATATAAATAATTATATCAGAATAGATTGTTTGGCATATGTTGCAAAAAGATTCGAACGTATCTAAGTAAATGTCGCCTTAACTCTTAAGTGTATGAAATTGCGTCGACATCAAATTGGATTGGAAATTGCCGAAAGGGCAATATTGAAAAATCCGTCCGAAGAAACGGCGCAAAAAACATTTCCAATCCTTAAAAAAGTCCGAAATAAAAAAAAAGGAAAAAAATTGGGGAAAAATGCACTAGGGCCGATCTTAGAACCGACTAACTATATCAATCATATAAATAAAGCTGTGCATTTTACAGCTATACCGTAGAATAATTTTTGGCTCGGAATATTATTCTTTATCGATTAAAAATTTAATTGCAAGACTTTCTAACTGGATTCGACTTAAATTCGACGACAAGTCAATACCACCCGAAAAATGTCCTAATAAATGAAGACCTGAAGTTTAAATTAGCAAATTATGCTAGAACGAAAGAACTATAAAACCAACACAATCAGCTCGTAAAAACACCTGGAGCAAAAGTTGGACAAATTCAGATTTTCTCACACTGTAGTTTCCACCTGTAGGAGAAGTACATTCATTCCTAGAACTATTATGACTTTTTGCTGATGAGTGTAGATAACGATGATAAAAACACCAAACAAATGTTTTGAAACGATTCGCAGCAATAAAAGCCGTTTTGAAAAATGCATAATCACAACAAAAACCATTTAAAAGGTAAAGTGTGACGCAGTCCCTAATGTCTACTTCCAAAATTAATGATATCAGTGGAGGTGACGCTTGCGCTGAAAATACGCATACATTTCCTTGAGGACAACGTTACCCTGTGTTCAAAAAATCGCGTCAC
>CM055403.1:97673323-97700739 GCA_029228625.1 Pseudolycoriella hygida
AGAGGCTTTTGTTGTGATTCTTTATAAGCTATAGCTCAGTTTGTACCTTTATGAAAATTATGCTAATAATCTATAAATAAATTCAAATGTAGTTATATATACAATATTAGAGGGGCGTTCTTATACAACTTATATGCATATAAAAATTATATTTTTTTATTAATAAATTATACATGCCCACATTGCGCGCGCAACGAACCAGACGTATGAATTGGATGAATTGAATACATGCTAAAACGAAGCACATTTGCTTCCTTTTATAATTTTCTTTGTAGTAAGAATTTGAACTACAGAGGAAGCGGATGTCACATTTTCGTGTATTTTCGAACTTTTTCTTTTATGCAGGATTTTTTATAGATATCAGTAATTTGTTTCTTTGAAGAATTAAGAGTGAGTGCCCGTCGCATACATCTACTTAAATACATAATTAAAAGTGATTGCTTGCCAATGCCCATAAATTTTGATTTAATTGAGAATCCAAAATATACCGAAGATAAGTATTGTTTCATTTTACCGTCTTCAAATATTTTAATTCGTAAGTATTTAAAAAATGTATAAAAATAAAAGTTTCGAGTATTCTGGTGGTGCATAAAATCGGCGAAACTCGGAAGTAGTTTTTACTTGTGCTCCAAAGGAATAACACATTTTTAATATACATTCTGATATAATTTTGTACGCATCTTAACACAATTGCGAAACCACTACAACTCTGCTTTTGATACATTTTTATCTATAGCCGTTGATATTTTTTGACCGAATGAAAGGACAGCAACTATAACAAATAGCTCAATAATAGTTTATTTTGATGAGTTTGTCACTCAGTAAAAATTTTTGAGGACTAGTAGTAAGCTCGTAGGGGTGTCTACAGCCGTCACGTAGGTTGTTGTGTTATTGATTTTCAGCGCAAGCTCTCAAAATTGCGATGTAATGAGTAAAAACATAACCAAAGACCCGTACGCATCAGAAAAGATGTGGCACCCAGAATAGATTTTGTAAAATGCAATGATCTTTTGAACTATAAAGTTATTTATGCACCACGTACTACATGTCGGTCATATTGTGCGAGATTGGTGAAAAGTGTTAAGGCATATCACAGACAGGGCCACCGTAATTTCTTCAAAAAATCCTAAAACAACTTTCTCTAAAATGAAATTCTCACCAACTTTGCCTTTAGAAGCAACTTTCCAAGTGCCATGCCATAGTTTTAGAGATATGAGGCATAACTTTCGATTTTCGAAGTGGCTAAATTCCAATGATTTGGACATTTTTGGAAAGTCCTGGAACATGTGTTCTCTAACATTTTATTCTCTACAACTTTGACCTTGGAAGCAAATTTCTGACTCCCATAGTTCTAGAGATATGAGGCATTCATGCAAATACTAGAAGTGGCTTTATACCGGGATTTGGTCATTTTACCCAAAAACCCTTGAAACCAGTTTTCTCCAAATTTTAATTCTCTACAACTGACATTCTGGAAGTTGCGGGAATGGTTAATTATTTTCATAGTAGCCATCGCAAATTTGTATTGTACAATCTTGTCGACTTTATTAATTTAGACCGGAAAGTTCTCAAATAAATAGTGAAATGAAATTTAGAAATAAATTTCCGAACAAATTAACCGATTTTTGAGTTTTATACTAATTTTTCCCATAAGCTCGGCTGTGTGTGGCTGCGGCAGGATCAATTTTTCAGTTGCAACCAATTTAAATTCGTAGCACGACTAAGTAAAGCCATGAAACATGACGATCAAAACAAATGAAAAGAAGATCTCTAAACATTTGTTTATAAATTATTGATTTTTCAAGTTTTTGACCCATTTTTTAAATTTTTCTTGCTGTTGCTAACTTAAATGTGGCAAACATTTCTGTCATGGAAATACTTTTGATGAGTGCCACAACAAAATAATCTATGAAATTTGAAAATGTGAAAAAATGTGAGTCACATATGTGGATCACATTTGCGTCACATTTGCGACACATTTGTTTAAAATGTGAAACCTCCCTCACTATTATAGCTTATTCCCTCCTTACTTTAGCACCTAAGACAAATCGGACGTCACATTCGTAAAGACAAGACTCGAATGCGCTGAAAAGTGACCTCAAAGCGAATCTTGATAGCTATTATGTGTATAAATGTGCCAGTCACATATCGAAAATTTCGGCCAAAAAGCAAATGTGTCCATTATGTGAATCGCGCATTCTTCCTGGTCATAACTTAAAAACTCCCATTTGTGGCACATTCTCACATAACGTTTACGAATATAAAGTCCGATTTGAGATATTTGCGATATTAACGGAGAATGTGCCATTCGAAATTTCACATTTCACATATTTTCACATTTTTTTCACATAAATGTGACACATCTGTGAATATATGTGAAACAAATGTGAATCACATTTTTTCACATTTTCAAATTTAATGGATTATTTTGTTGTGGCACTCATCAAGGTATTTCCATCACAGAAATGTGGCAAATGTGACACATTTAAGCTGACAACAGCAAGAAAAATTTAAAAAGTGGGTGAAAAGCTTAAAAAATCAATAATTTATACAAAAATGTTTATAGATCTTCTTTTTATTTGTTGTAGTCGTCATGTTTCATGGCTTTACTTAGTCATACTACCAATTTAAATTGGTTCCAACTGAAAAACTGATCCCGCCGCAGCCACACACTGCCGAGCCAATGGGAAAAATTAGTGTAAAACTAAAAAATCGGTTAATTTGTTCCGAAATCTCCCTAGCGATTTATATATTTCTAGATTTCATTTCACTATTTATTTCAGAACTTTAAGGTTTATCGATTCAATTAAATCAGATTTAGAAGTTAGGGGACTTTCTCTGGGCGAACAAACCATCTTCTTGGCGGGCGATAGGAGGGCATGGAGGACGATAGTTCACCAATCTGGGGTTGCGACAGAAAGACCTCACACCGGAAGGTACTAACGGTCTATAAAGTTTGATGATGATGATGATGATGATTTAAGGTTTAAATTAATAAAGTCGATAAGAGTGTACAACGCATAATTGCGATAGCTAAAATGAAAATAATTAATCATTCCCGCAACTCCTGGCAAAAGCTTACTCAATGCTGGGCTTCGTTATGAGGACTTGTAAGGAATTTAAGAATATTAAAACTTTGAAAAGAATGTACATTGCTTACCTTCGTTCTTACTTAGAATGTGCTTTAGTCGTTTGGCATCCTTATCAAGACGTTTCTTAACAGAATTGAATCAATTCTGAAAAAAATTTTGATCTGCGCGCTGAGGCGGGCGGTGAAAAGGGACGAAAACTTCAAACTCCCGCCATATATTAAGAGATGCGAATCGATCAACATAGAAACGCTCGCATGACGTAGAATCAATGCCTCCGCACTATTTGCATACGATCTGCTGAATGGCAATATCGGCGCACCTAAAATCAAAAGCAAGGTCATTCGTAATTCTTGACGCACTCGTGCTGATGACTTTCTCGTTATTGACGAACACAGAACAAAATATGGTCTTTATGAGCCAATCAATCACATGTGCATGGCATTTAACCGCTTTTCACTACTGTGGTTTCTCAACATACCACGTGAATCGTTCTAGATAAATATCAGGAAGTTGAAAATTGCGTATAAACTTCATGGTAAGGCCAGAATTTCATAACTGACCTCAATATCATTTCATCTATTTTTATACTTAACCTTTGATATTCACTCTAATCGGAAGCTGATTAGTCACATTCGGGTCTCACGACTCTCAAATGAAACTCCAAGTCATGTCGACTTGTGCAAAACCAGCTAGACTAGACTATTAGTATCCGCTAATATTTTTGTTTCAGCTGGACCATTGGCTACATAAAACGTTGATACTTGCTGTTTTCATTTTCATTATAAATTAATAAAGAATCATCATTTTCATATAGGTATTAATAAAGAATGACGATGAGCGGGGATGACTATCGTCTCCGACGGGTCGACTGGGTTGGCAGCTCACTTCCGATCTGCTCATAATTTTATGTTTATATTTTTTTTTCTTTTGTTGTTATCATAAAGTGTAATTGTAATCAGGGGGCTTCGGCCATTGATGATAATAAATAAATTAAACTTTGCCTTTGGAAGCAACGTTCGTACTGCCATAGTTCTGGATATATGTGTCATATCCCAGGATTGGGCCATTTTTCCCTTAAAACCTAAAACACGGGTGCTCTAAAATTTCATTCTCTTCAAGTAAAGTGTAAAGTAAAGTGTTCGGACTATCATTTGGTTTTAGAGAACGTCAAAATATTCTCTTCAACTTTGCGTTTGATAGTTAATCTCTATATTACATAGTTAAGCGAATAAACACGAAAAACCATCTGCTTTCGTATATGGCCAAGAAACTCAATTTTATCCATTCCATTGGTTTCAGTGCCCAGACCACTGACCCGATTTTCACAAAAAATTTTTTCCAGTTTTGTGACATCAAATGCTTTCATTTGACACCGAAATGATAAATTTCCGTACTATACTTGGTGAGATATGTGCGAAAAAGTTTTACCGACGCTGGAAAAACCATGTTGTGGTCACTTCTTGGACCATACCTCCGGAAACAATTGACCGATTTTGCTCATTTTCGAACTTAAATCATTGGACATATATATCTTTCAGGGAAAAAAAAGTTTATGGTTATTGGTTCAGTGGTTTGGAAAAAAAGTGAAGACGGACGGACGTACATCTCTAGACGAGAATACATGTATCCCCCTTCCCACTCCTACCTCGATCTACCCCATGTTACAATGAAATTGTCTGTAGTAAACGTACAGGGCCTTTGTACTTCGTACGGGTCCAAAAAAGATTTTGAAAGATTTGACAAAACTGGCAAGAGAAGGCAAGACGTACCGCTGAAAACAGTGGGTATCTGATATTACCCTGATATAACCGAATAAACTTAAACCGCTGTATAGAACACAAGGAATGGAGATCGTTCACAGAAACGCGGGAACATTAAGACAAATGGTTGGGTCAATTAAAGATGTTCAACTAGAATTGCACAAGTCTAGAGTATACTGTATAAAGTGCAGCTGTTGCGGCCGCTAATTTTTGGAATGAAGCTGTTTCCGGAAGCTGTTTGTCCGTTTCAATGAACATATAAAGTCTGCGAAATTTATTTATTTATTGATGTACTAACAGGCCACTGCCCAATTACAAGTATAATCATTTTATGTTATTAATTAATTTTAAGTTAATGTTTATATAAGAATATTAAATTATGCGGTGTACTAAAATTCGAAAAAAGTTTTCATTGATTTTCCGAAATTATCTATATCGATTTGAATTTGTTAAACTTAGCGAGCGGAAGATAGTGTTGTGGTGGTGTTGGATGCGATAAATAGGTGCGTGTGCGACGTAGTTGGCTGCAGGTTTTGGAAGGTAGAATGTGGGTGGGTTCCTTGTAAAACGTTGCGGATTATTGAGTGATAAATCCGATTTGAGCATCGTGTCAACTTTGTCGTTCAATATGTTGTAAAGTATCATTTCATCCATCTGAAGTCTTCGGGTTTCAAGTGAATGCATATTTAACTGTTTTAGGCGCGTGTTAAAGTCGGGCTTCACCCAGCTAAATCTATAGTACAGAAGACGAGTAAACTTTTTTTGAACTCTTTCAATCTGGTCGATATATTTTGCATATTGTGGGCTCCAGGCTGAGCAACGATATTCCAACCTGCTGCGCACGTATGTGTAGTAAAGTCTAATAATACTTGAATTGTTTTTAAAATATCTTGTAGTTCGGAAAATGAAGCCAATCATTTTATATGCTTTACGGGTTACCTTTTGAAAATGATACTTAAATTTTACCTTCTCATCGATTTCAATTCCTAGGTCTTTCTTCACTGACAACGATGTTACCTCCTCATTGTTAATTTTATATTCGAATTCGACTTTAATTGGCTTATACGTGATAGAAAGTGAGTGACACTTTTATGTGGAGATGCAACAAACGTTCTCTGCACCAGTCAGATAGGAGGTCGAGGTCTGCTTGGAGCTTTAAGCTATCATTAATACTATCTATTTTTCTTGATAGTTTCAGGTCATCAGCAAAAAGAGAACTACTTGACGATTTGAAAATAGGCGGTAAATTATTTATGAATATTAAAAATAGCAGCGGACCCAGAATCGAACCTTGTGGTATTCCAGAGGACGGCCGAACTTCTCGGGATTTAGTACTACCTATCATCACTACTTGTGAGCGATCGAGCAGATAAGTGTTAAACCATTTTAGGTTTACACCGTTAACACCTAAATTTTCCAGATCTTGCTTTAGTAGGTTGTGTGAAACTTTATGAAAGGCTTTTGGAAAATCGGTAAATGGAAGAGAAAAACATGTTTTAGCTCGAAACATGAGGTAAACATAAGAGATTTAAGGTTAATACGCGAGGTGAGAGAGACTGATATGAACGATAGCACACAACTGTTTTCTTTTCTTTTACCTTGTTATGTTAATGTTATGTTTAAAAAGGTGGCTTTGCATGTATGAAAAAAAATTGTGATTTTAGTTTACGTAAGAAGCCCTGAAGATGAGCACTTTTGTGTTGGAAGCTATAGTAGGATAAATAAAACAAATTTTGGTACATTTCATCATTTTTCTACATACATTTTGTGAAGGGGGTCTAAAAAAAGTCATTTTTTTGTACGCACTTTATGGATGACCCCTAAGTGCTCTAGATAGGTTCTAGGATTGGCCCTAGTACAAATAAGCGTCGCATTCGTATCACAATTGATGCGGAAACATATAGAGACATATAGAAAAAACTTATAACTAATAACTTATAAAAAATTTCTTAAAAATTACTACAAAATATCGAAAATGCCGAAAATCGAGTTTTTATGAAACTTTTTTATAAGTTATACGTTTTTTTATATGTGTTTAGCTCAAACTCTCTATTGAAAAACCCGTCCGAAGAAACGGTGTAAAAAACCTTTCCGAAAGCACGAAATTGACCCACAAATAGAGAAAAATGTTCTCCTCATTTTTCTCTACAACATAGAAAAAACCATTTTTTGGGCTAGTTCCGACCTTAGGACCGACCTAAGCCCCACTTGAGCCTTAGCACATGCACCGGGTCCAAATTTGTTTTTGAATATAATTCGGTACTTCGCAATTTTTGCCTGTGCTTAGGGCTCAAGTGGGCCTCATGTCGGTCCTAAGGTCGGCCCTAACATAAAAAAATGTTTTTTGCTATGTTGCAGAGCAAATTGAGGGAAACATTTTTGTCTATGGAAGTATGTGTCTCTTAAGGCCCTAGGTCAGTACTAAGGTCGGCCCTAGCCCAAAAAATTGTTTTTTGCTATGTTGTAGACAAAATTGAGGAGAACATTTTTCTCTATTTGGAGGTCAATGTTGTGCCTTCGGAGAATTTTTTTACACCGTTACTTCGGACGGGCTTTTCAAAATTGCCCTACGGGCAATTTTCAATATAATCTAATATGCAATATTTACTTAAATATGTAGTGACCCGTAACCCGGGCACTACCCCTAACGCAAACATAATATATTGCTCAGTCACCCGAAGCAAACTTCATGCTCATACTTCGTCAGCAGACGAAGTACGAACGGCGAACGATAGCATTCGCAGTTCGACCACCGCAACATTCACACGTAATCAATAAGTTCCAACAATAAATTATAACGTAATATGGAGTCAATAGTGTTTCAATCATACACCAAATAATTAGTTTTATATCTATTTATATTGGTGACCCGCGACTTTGAACAATTAAATAAAAAAGTTCAGTGTTCATGTGAAATAAATACAACATCAAATCATCGGACAAAAAGCAATTAATAATCATCCGCCGATCATACATTTTGATGTGAATTTCATTCATTCATTCACATAAGCTGAAGCAAAGAGCATAAAAAAAATTCTTGGAACACGTGTTTTGGAAAAAAAAAATTTAAGGGCAATCACCACCATCAATAAAAATTCAAGATCAATCACCTTCATCAATAAAATTTAAGTGCAATCATCACCATCAATAAAAATTAAGGGCAATCGCCGATAAATAAAGTCATCCGCATTTGGTGAAGGTTTTGTCAATTGGAAATCTCCACAGGACCATACCTGTGGAGATAACAGGTACGTCGCATTAAAGCTAAGTTTATGAACCACCTGAAATTCAAATTCATAAAATTTTGCCGGTACAAAAACAACGGTATTGAAAGTTTGGCGCGAAAAAAATCGATAAACGATTGGAATCAGTTATAATTGGCGCACAATTTCCATTGTTCAAACAACACAACAGCCCAACAACAAAAGAAAGTGGTCTTGGCATAACGTGGTCGATACTGGTCTGGAACATATAAGACAATCGGAAATAATATAATATAAATTTAAAAAAAAAATTAAAAATTAAAAATAAAATAAAATTAAAAATTAAATAATAATTAGTCAATCAAAATTTAGAGTAGAGTAATTTAAATTAATTTTTTTGAATTTTTTTTTTCTTTTTGAAATTTTTTAACCTCAATTTCATTTTCCTGAAACAACTGAATTTAATTTGTCGAATATAATCTGAATGTTGTCTTGGTGGCTGAACTGGTAAGTGTTTGCAATTTTCACTTGATTTAAAGCTAAAAACATAAAGATTTATTTTTTTTTAAAAACAAAATAATAATTATAAATAAATTTACAATTGCAAAATGACTGAAAATAAAAGTAATGAGGACATCTGTCCAAAAGCTGCTAATAATCCAACGGATATTAACGCATTAATAGTCAAACTGCCCACTTTTTGGGCAAGTAATCCGCAAACTTGGTTCATACGAGCCGAATCTCAATTTTCGTTAAACAAAATTACTTCAGATATTAGAAAATATAAAAATTAAAAAAAAACACTAGTCGAACAATACTCAATGAATTTAAATTTAGCATAGTAAAAGAATTTTTTTTTTTTGACAAGTGGTATCAACACCCGAGATTTGTATTCGCGTAAAACTAAAAATAAATTTTAATCAATTCCTATACTGACATTCCTGTTACGAAGTTCATTGAATAAATTTAATTCATCTTATCATTGCATAGTAACTCACATCCACTAGCTCCTTTTCTTTACGTAAGTTGATAAGGCAAGCTGATAAACCAATAACAAACAAACGGCCAACTAGATACGTTCAAATAATAATGGTCAACTAGACACATTACACTATTAGCCAAACAGGCACACCGAGATTTCTAAATATTCAATTCCCCACTAACATATGCAGGAAAACAGCCTAAGGGATTGTTTTGGATATTTAGAATAAGCTATCGAACGACGATCACACTCGGGAAAAATCAAACTATATATATAAAAAATTCATTCTAAGATGAACAACAATTATTTACATAACACAGAGCCAAGTGACGTTTGACGTTTGCCTAGATAAGACGTTTTTCACATCGCTTGCACTATTTTGACAATTTTCGGGCTTTATTCTTGTTTTTTTTTTTTGTTAATTTGCTTGTTTTAAAGTGAGACTAATAGTTATAATTGTATCACCAAGGAGTTTATTTTCGTCAATGTGCATTTTACCGGAACTTATTTGGATTTTAATGAAGAACAATTGAAAGACGCGTTGCAGTATTGAATCATCGCTTTTGTTCAAGCTGATCATTGAAAGAAGAGTGTTGACGTTGAGAGATTAACATTTGTATTGTTGCGGAAACGAGTTTTGTTCAATGGCATCGAAGTGCAAGTCAGAGCTTGAAATAGCGGCTAATAGTGGCAAAAAAGCTAGTCTTAACTCAATTTTGGCTAGTCTTAAATCGGAATTTGGCTAGTCTTAATTTTCGTAAAAATGCAATTTTACATTAAAAATTTTACTAGCCTATCAATTTTACGGCTCATAATTTAAAATTCAAAACGTATTCTGCGCGCCGCCACATAGGTTAAACTTGGCTGTTAAGTCAAAGTAAGAACCGTAACAACTATGTGGCACAACACTCGAAAAATGTGAATTGTCGTTTTTGTTTTTTCGTTTTTGCTTTTCATTGTTGTTTTTAAAGAGCTAAAGCTGAGTGACAAATTAAAGTATTTGTAACGTGATTAAAACCGGCGGAAATATGCCACCGAAAAAGATAAAATTGGAACACAAACCGAGACAAAATCAATTGTCTGTGGCTGATATGTTCGCCCGTCAAACGATTGTAAATTCTCCACCTACAACAGCAAGCACTGAGGCCCCTCGATAAAGTAAACGAATATTTTTTTTTTATTTTGAAATTGTGCTAGATGAAAGTGAAAATTGAATGAAATGTACACTGTCGTATTCACACTCATTTTCAGGCACAAGTTCACATCAAATCGGATCGAAATCTAATGTTGAAATCGGGAGCGAGGCGGTCAGTGCAAATTCATCTTGTGCACCACAGCGAACAGAATCGGGCCAACAATGCGAAAATTCAGAAGCACTTGATGCCGAAGAAGATGCTGCGGATGACGAGAATTTCACAAGTATTTCTCATTTGGACGAAATATGATTATTATATTGGATATTGAGTTAAATGGAATGCTTTTTTTTGATTTAAATATCTTACGGTAACGACTGGCATTGTCAAATTTCGTCTGAAGAATCGAAATCACGTTCGCTGCGAGATTTGCTTGAAATTTCCGGAAATTGTAAATCGACACAACCTACGCAAATTCCCAGCCATCGCCGGTAAAGATGGCACACGATTGCAATCGTCTGTTGTTCAGAATCACATTAGCAGTCGCTGTCATCTCGATTGCGTAGAGGCGAATCGTGTCAAATCTGTTCAAGTTGAGGAGCGTCCAAGCACATCAATGGAGTTCTCTATTCGCAAAGCCAATCAACAGCAATTGATTTATATCAGCAGCCTAATGATCGAAGTGTTCTTTGACGCAAAATATTTGTGTTTGACGGGATACAGCTGGCTTGCGCGCCATGTTGTAACCACAGCGAGTCACGAATACAATCCAACACATTCATCAAGCCGAACTGTAGCAGACAACATAAATCTTCAATATGTGAATCCTCATGGACATGACGAAATCATGATGACGATCGTTAAGGCGCACCGCGAAGATTTCACTGATAAGCTGGAAAAGGCATGGGCAATTTCGATAACCCAAAGAAAAATGCGGTTTGAAAAATGCGGTTCTGGATGCGATCAAAACGAACATCGATGATCCTCATTGGCTCCTGCGCAGAGTGTCTTCGTTGTGCACTGATGGCACGAATGTGAACACAGGCGAGAAATCAAGTTTATGGCAATTATTAGACGAAGAAATGAAAAATATCAATTCCGAAATTCCGTTCTTGAAAATTTGGTGTGCTGCCCACCGAGCGGAGTTAGTGTGGAAAAGCACAGCAGAAGTATTTCCACCATTTAACAAAGTGTTTTCAACATTATCAGGAATTTCAACGCACTTTCATTATTCTGCCCTCCGCAGTTCAGAGTTGCGGAGCATCGCAAAAGAAAACCAGCTCGTGCTCCTGAGCATTCCAAAAATTTTCGAAATTCGGTGGTCACAATTCTCGCTGACATTGTTGCGAAACGTTCTTTTTTCGTGGAAGGCTCTTGTGATTTATTTTTCTTTTGAAAAAAACAAGACACACGCCGATTCCTCTGGATTTCTTACCTATCTCAAAACGCTCCAGAATTTGAAAATGATTGCATTTCTGGCGGATGTTTTGCACATATTCGAACGATTCCAGAAAAATTTGCAATCGAATAAATTGACCATTATTTCACTGGCGTCTCATGTGATGGCCGTTAAAAAAACGTTGAATGGTCTAGAATCGGAAACACTGCTTGGCGGCTTCGAAGAAAATTTGGCAGCAAAAGTGACGATTGGTCAAGACAAGAGAATTTTCTTGAAATCGATAGAGTTATTAGAAGGCAAAAAGACACGTCTAGGAGAACGGGAACAAGACGATTTTCCAAATTTGCGCAAACAATGTCTGACGTCAATTCAAACTTTCCTGGACGAGAGATTTTCGGTTGATGCCAATTACGTCGAGACGATCGTACCATTCATCGCCTTCAGCCAAACTGCAAATGCAGACATCAAAAAAGTCCATGAAATGACAGCACCTGACGTGTCGTTGGCAAATTTTGCACTGCAATACGGCGACATTTGCAACCATCCAGACATGCAAAAGTACAAGGAATTGTCCATCAGCGAAATCATCTTGACATTGGCGAAATCAAATGAAACCAGAGAACATTACAAGGAACTGATCACTGTTCTATCCAGAATTGCCGCAGCTACTCCTCACTCTGCTGATGTAGAACGCTGCATCAGTGCAAATAATCGTTTGAAAACGAAACTGCGTTCCAGCTTGAAAGTTGAGAAGGAGAACAAAATTCTCTTTATTCATTATAACATGCCGAGCGTAGCAGAATGGAAGCCGGAGAAGACGGCGCAGTTGTTTCTCATCGAAAAAGAACGTCGATCACGGAATGTTTCCACCGCAAAAGAAGGCAAACCGAGAACGCAGCCGTATTTTGCTCATGTGTTCCCAGAAGCGACGCAAACGAATGATGATGACGATGATGACGATCCTGAATATAAAAAAGCTCAAGAAGCCAAAGGAACTATCGTTGAAGAAATACTTTGATTTTTAATATTTTCAAATGTCAAATGATAGTCAAATGTGATAAGATACTGTGAAGCAGTAAAATTTATGTAAAAATTAAACTTTTTCCTTGGAACATTTTTTTGGCTAGTCTTAAATTTTCACTATTTCAAGCTCTGGTGCAAGTGTTGTAATAGCTTGATTTCGAATTCCGAATTTGTCTGCTGTTCTGGTCAATGCAATGAGTTGTTTCATATCAAGTGTGTGTCAGTGAATAAATTGATGCTGAATGCCATTAACGCTTGTCCCAACATACATTGGTACTGCCATGATTGTAATGCTGGCAATAAAAATATAGCAGCCAGTAGATCGAATTTGGGTGTCAAATGGTGTGGTATGCGTAATATAGTACTCCTTATGTACCTTAGCCTCTATCCACCTACTCCTACATCCTATCCTACCCGTGGTGACACCTGTCATAGTGAGCAACCCACATGAACGATCAGGTAACCAACCCTGGTGTATTAGTGTGGGTCACTTAGCAGAAGGATGAGGGGGGCTGTCTTCGGGTAGTACCTCAACGTCACGTAGAGCGAGGGCCGAAGGCAGTTAGGCGCTATCAAGATGGGATAGTACCTCAGCATGGTGGCGGATGATCTCAACAGCAAGGGACAACGGCAGCATGCAAAGTCCGAGTCAGCAGGACTACCATCACTCACCAACCCGCACCGGCCAGCGTGGTGTTTTAACGGCTAAAACCCCCCCGAAGATGAAGAGCACAACCAGGAAAAATCGGCCCTCAGTTCCCAGCCGCTCGTTGATCCCTGACTCCGACAACGGTCAGACCAGACGACGAGCAGAGGGTGCTAAGAATCCCTGGGTTACAATAGGTTGTCACACCGGACTATACATTGCCACGTATAACACTCGAACGCTATCATCGAACGAAAAACTTCTCGAATTGGAGTCGGCACTGGAAAAGATCAAATGGGACATTGTCGGATTGAGCGAAGTCAGGCGACGTGGTGAAGAATGCTTGAAGTTGAAATCAGGAAGCACTTTGTACTACCGTGGAAGCGATAGCCAAACAGCGATGCATGGTGTAGGACTGCTCATCAGCAAACGCTGGTCGAACCGTATAATCCAAATCAACAGCATCTCCGACAGAGTCATTTATGTGCGGCTGAAGATAAATGCGATGTACAGTTTGAAAGTCATCCAAGCGTACGCACCGACGACGGATCACGACGACGAAGAAATTGAAAGCTTCTATGAAGATGTCTCCAAAGCGATTGAAGAAAACAGAGCTCAATATCAGTTGCTAGTCGGCGATTTCAATGCCAAATTGGGAAAAAGAGAAGACGTTGCAGAAACTTCGATTGGAACGTTTGGTTACGATCAGAGGAACGAACGAGGAGATACTTTGCTGAATTTTCTCCAACAACAAGGAATTTTCGCAATGAACTCATTTTTCTCCGGTAAGGTTCAGAGGAAGTGGACTTGGGCCAGTGCAGACGGCAGAACAAAGAACGAGATCGATTACATCATATCGAACCGCAAATCGATTGTCAAGGATGTTACTGTGCTTAACCGTTTCACAACAGGCAGCGATCATCGAATGGTGCGAGCCAAAGTCGTCTTGAACACACGGACAGAGAGAGAAAAGTTGGTCAAGAAAAAAGTCGTTTTAGACATGGAACGCCTGAAAGAACAAAGCGACGCATTTAAGGAAGCTATGGACAACGAACTGAACGGAACGAATTCACAAACTGCAACGATTGATGAGCTGACAGAAAGAATAGTGACCTCAGTGAGAAGCTTCCTGGAAACCAGATGCCGATCTACATGCACTAAAGAGTCGAAGCTCAGCAAGGAAACGCTAGACCTAATAGCAGAAAGACTGGATTTGGTGAAAGGTGGAAAGCGAGACACTGTTGAATACAGAGACAAAACGAAAGCCATCAACAAGAAAATGAAAACCGATCTGCGACAATACAACGTGAAACTGGCCATGAACGCTATCGAAGCAAATGGGAATATGAAAGTATTACGAGCGAAACGGGCGAACGGGTACAGACAAATTTTTAAATTGCGCGATAAGGCGGGCGTCATACAAACAGATCAGGACAAGGTATTGGACATCGCGCGAGAGTTCTATGAGGACCTTTTTACGTCGGTTCGAGCCAAACTACCGGCAGAAAGAGCAAAAGCGAGACCGGTGATAATGAACGTTGGTTCCGAAGATTTGCCGGACATAACGATTAACGAAGTACAGGCTTCGTTAGACGAAATGAAGAACAGAAAAGCTCCAGGTGACGACGACATTCCGATCGAAGCAATCAAAGAAGGCGGACCCACACTGCTCAAAATGACAACGGATCTGTTCAACAAGTGTCTCGAACAAGAGAAAATACCAGAATCATGGGAAAACGCAGTCATCACTTTGCTGCACAAGAAAGGAGACATCACGAAACTGGAAAACTACAGGCCCATCAGTTTGATCTCGCACCTCTACAAACTGTTTATGAAGGTGATAACGAAACGGATCACAAAGAAGCTAGACTTCTACCAGCCGATCGAACAAGCAGGGTTTCGTTCCGGATTCAGCACAAATGACCACTTGCAAGTGATGAGAAGTCTAATAGAAAAATGCAACGAATACAAAATCATCATCGCGATATGCTTCATAGACTTCGAAAAAGCGTTCGATTCGGTCGAATTATGGTCGATTTTAGACTCCTTGGACGATTGTCGGATTGACTCGAGATATACCCGGATGATAAAACATATCTACGAGCACGCAACGTCGTGCGTCAAACTGCATAAAACCACCGATAAATTTCGAATTGGAAGAGGAGTCCGTCAAGGAGATACCATTTCACCGAAATTGTTCACGTCAGCTCTGGAAACGGTTTTTAAAAAGCTTGATTGGAGTGAACTGGGAATCAACATAAATGGGAAGTTTCTGAACAACCTTCGATTCGCCGACGACATTGCCCTGACATCAACGACTCTGGAACAGATTGAAGCGATGCTGTTGCAGCTCAACGAGGAAGCCCAAAAAATCGGTTTGAAGATGAACATGTCGAAAACGAAAGTGATGACAAACATCGATGGTGCTACACCAATCAAGATCGGAGACGAGGAAATTGAAATCGTGAATTCGTACAAGTATCTCGGCCACGTCATGAAGCTCGGTCTCGATAACCAAACGGCTGAAATAAAGAGAAGGATCGGTCTCGGTTGGGCGGCGTTCGGCAAGTTACGGTACATCTTCAAGAGCAACATGAGCAACAGTCTGAAGAGGAAAGTGTTCGATATGTGTGTGCTGCCGGTCCTGACATACGGAGCCGAGACTCTCACGATCACCAAAGCATCAGCGAACAAATTGAGAGTTGCACAGAGGGCAATGGAAAGGGCAATGCTAGGAATCACACTCAGGGACAAAATGACAAATGAGTGGATGACAAATGAGTGGATCCGGCGACAAACAAGAGTCATCGATGTCATGACACGAATAGCGTCGCTCAAGTGGAATTGGGCTGGTCATATTGCCAGAATGACCGACGATCGATGGACGAAAACTATAATGCAAGGGCGGCCACCAACGAAACGACCGATGGGACGTCCACCGGAAAGATGGACCAACGATATCAAAAGAACGGCAGGCACGACGTGGCAGCAAGTGGCAATGGACCGGAAAAAGTGGCGATCTATGGGGGAGGCCTACATCCAGCAGTAGATATAAAAGGCTAAGGAAGAAAGAAGAAGATAGATCGAATCAACGACGCCATTGGTGGTCTGACCAATTCAATATCGGGAAACTTGATTCAATTTATCGATGGCTTCAAGACACAAATGGATAAGTTCACGGATATTTTCAGCACTGCGATTGTATCTCAGATCACAAGCATCGTAAGTGCATCGTCAATCAATTCAGCTGACAATGAACGTGACTGTGGTGATGATGGTCCTGTGATAAAGCCAACTTGTAAATCCAAATTGAAATCGTTTCACGCTACTGCACATGCAGCCCCTCGTTATAATGATGAGCTAAGAAGTGTGGTTGTGTCCAATATTGGAAAAGATGTTATTACGGATTACTTGGAAGATTATTTGTCGGACAAGCTGAAGATCGAAAGGAACAAATTAAGTGTGTTGCTATTGTTGCCGTCTAACCGATCCTTTGAAGAAGTGACGATGCCCGAAGTCAATTACAATTCGGTAGTGTGTCCGAAATTATGGCCGATTAATGTCCGTATTCGCGATTTCGTATTCAAAACCCGAAAGACTGGAACTGTGACCAAGCGACAATTTTTGGATTCATTCAACTCGGACCTATCGATGAACTTGAACCGTTTGGCAGGATTTATTTTTTTTCCGCCTTCTATATCACGACTTTTGTTGTGCCTAATTTTGTTATGACTGTTTAGTTTAGTGAGTTTAGTTCATTTTTAGACACGTACGAAGTACGTAGGTCTGATGCGTTTACTACCACGTTTATTACATTGCGAATTCGAACCCGGGAGTAAGGGGGAAACTTTTTTTGTTGCCTCCAGATGACAAATCAACGAAAAAAACAATGTCCGTCTGTCGGTCTGTCTGTCTGTCCGTCAACACGATAACTTGAGTAAATCTTGACCGATTTTCAAAAACTTTTTTTTTCCTGAAAGGTAGTCGAAAAATATTTTATGGTATTGAATCTGGGCTTTGTCGGCCCAAAGGCCGCCGAGCTAGGGCCGTTTAAGTGGTTTTTGGTCTTTTGCACATAACTCAAGTAAATCAGGTTTAGTGCGCTTTCGTTTGAATGTTGTAAGTAACTCATCATTTTTAATATTGCCTTTAATCAATTTTGTCAATGACTTCTTGTTATTATCTGGAACCTTGAATGCTTTGAATGGAAACAACAGAAGATCCTCCCATGAAATTGTGTCATTCTTATTGACTGTTTTTTCCATCAGTTCGGCTAGTCTATATGCTGTGACGATCCTGGCACCTTTCGGAACTCGTTTTATCAATCGAACATTCTGTTTCAATTGACTTATTTTGTCCTCGAGCGATTTAGAATCGAAAGAGTCTAACTGATCAAATATGAATTCATAATCGTAATTCTTACGTCTCCTAGAACAATGAATTCTTAGTCCGCCATTTCTTTTGAACAATTTTTTATCATTACACAAGAGGCAAGGGACTAGATCACCATTTTCGTCATCGACTTTAGATAATTCTGTATTTTTAATTGACTGACGTTTTTCAGATGATTCACTAACTGGTTCAGCTAAATTCAATGTCTGTGATTTTTTCTTATGAATATATGGATGTACCGTCAATCCTTTGGCACTTTTTGAAAGGAAGCTGCACTCTGAGCATTTAATTGATTTATTTGATTGGTTTGGTTCAATTGAATTCAATTCTTGACTTTTCCTAACGGACTGATTCATACATTCACTCATTTGACATGTCCATTTAATTTTATTCGATGCAATTTCGTCGTAGTCTTCATCAGATAGTAACATACAATGTAAATGGTACCAATTGCAATTGGTGCAATTTGTACATTGAATCCATTTGTGGTCATTGTTTAGACCCGTACGAAGTACGAAGGTCTGATGCGTTTACTAACACGTTTGTTACATTGCGAATTCGAACCCGGGAGTAAGGGGGAAACTTTTTTCGTTGCCTCCAGATGACAAATCAGCCAAAAAACAATGTCCGTCTGTCGGTTTGTCGGCCTGTCTGTCGGTCTGTCTGTCTGTCCGTCAACACGATAACTTGAGTAAATCTTGACCGATTTTCAAAACCTTTTTTTTTCCTGAAAGGTAGTCGAAAAATATTTTATGGGATTGAATCTGAGCACTGTCGGCCCAAGGGCCGCCGAGCTAGGGCCGTTTAAGTGGTTTTTGGTCTTTTGCACATAACTCGAGTAAATCTTTTCTGATTTTCATAAATTATTATTATTATTACTATTATTATCATACTATCTATTATTACTATTACTATATCTTTAATTTAAATAATTGTTACAAAGTACATTGTTCGATACAAATAGTCAGTGCTCAGCTTATTTAGTAATCAATCAAAAGATTATTATCTTTTGTATCAGTTTCATTTTGGACGAGCTGTAGGTAGAAGAAAACTTTCCAAAAACTTCAAATGATATCTCAAGTAAAACATGTGGGATGATAATATGATGATAAATAATTTTATTGTCTACTATTTTCTAGCTGACATGGAAAAAGAGTAGCTATGACTGCTGCCATAGCTCTCGTAAAAAAACCATGAAATCGTTATTAGTACATTACGTCTGTGCTTCCAAATTTTTATTTTGACGAGTCGGAAGGGGACCCGAAGGGGAGGGCTGTATTCCCGCCTTGTCAAAATAAAAATTTGGAAGCACTTACGTACCGTTTTTCACATTGCTGAAACACGTAAAATATTTGATTAACATTAATAATCACAACAAAAACCTCTTAAAAGGTAAAGTGTGACGCAGTCCCTAATGTCCACTTCCAAAATTAATGATATCAGTGGAGGTGACGCTTACGCTGAAAATACGCAAGAAATGACGATGCAAAAAAAACTTTTTAAAAAATTCAAAGTATTGGAAGTTTTCAGTTGTTGGAAAAATTTCTATTTTTTGAAAAAAAATTTCTAAAAAAAAAATTTTCTCCGAAAAATTTTTCTTCAAAAAAAATTTTTCTCCGTAAAAAATTTTCTCCGGAAAAAATTTTTCTCCAAAAAAACTTTTCTCCGAAAAAAATTGTTTTCCAACACCTTCGGCTACCATCGGAACACTTCGTATCACCTTCAGCTACCTTCGGAATACTTTGTGTCACCTTCGCCTTCCTTTGAAACACTCCGTGTCACCTTCGGCTACCTTCGGAACACTTCATGTCACCTTCGGCTACCTTCGGAACACTTCGTGTCACCCATTCTTCCCACTGATTCATATAACTTTCCTGAAGAAACCAACTGTCTAGGTATTCTTATACAGAATTTAGCAAAAAATCCAAGATGGCGTCACTTTGACAGTTTGCAGCACTTTTCTAATGATACCAAAAAATTCTCCTGATGAAACTCTATAACTTTCTAGAAGAAACCGTCTCTCTAAGTAGTGTCGTTGCGGAGCTAAAATTCGAAAAGCGAAAAAGCATAAACGAAAATCTAAGATGGCGCCGCTATGACAGCTGGCAGCCATTTTCTTGTGATACAAAAAAATTTTCCTGATGAAACTCTATAACTTTGTAGAAGAAACCGTCTCTCTACGTAGTGTCATTCCGGAGCTAAAATTCGAAAACCGTGGAAGCATAAATGAAAATCCAAGATAACGCCGCTATAACAGATGGCAGCCATTTTCTTATGATCCCAAAAAATTCTCCTGATGAATCTCTATAACTTTCCCGAAGAAACCATCTCTCTAAGTAGCGTCCTTCCGGAGCTAAAATTCGAAAACCGTAGAAGCATAAACGAAAATCCAAGATGGCGCCGCCATGACAACTGGCAGCCATTTTCTAATGATACCAAAAAATTTTTCTGATGAAACTCTATAACTTTCTAGAAGAAACCAACTCTCTAAGTGTTATCATTCCGGAGCTAAAATTCGAAAACCGAAAAAGCATAAACGAAAATCCAAGATGGCGCCGCTATGACAGCTGGCAGCCATTTTCATAAGATTATAAAAAATTCTCCTGGTCAAACTCTGTAACTTTCTAGAAGAAACCAATTCTCTAAGTGTTATCATTCCGGAGCTAAAATTCGAAAACCGAAAAAGCATAAACGAAAATCCAAGATGGCGCCGCTATGACAGCTGGCAGCCATTTTCAAAAGATCCCGAAAAATTCTCCTGGTCAAACTCTATAACTTTCTAAAAGAAACCAACTCTCTAAGTGTTATCATTCCGAAGCTAAAATTCGAAAACCCAAAGAAACATAATTTATACCTAACAAAAATCCAAGATGGCGTCACTTTGGCAGATTTCTGAAAATCCCTAAAAATTCTCCTGATCAAACTCTATAACTTTTTAAAAGAAACCATCTCTCTAAGTAGTGTAATTCCGGACATAAAATTCGAAAACCAAAAAAATCCTAATGGCGCCGGTTTGACTGCTGGCAGCCATTTTTTTAAGATCACAAAAAATTTCCTGACCAAACTCTATAACTTTCCCGAAGAAACCAACTCTCTAGCTATTGTCACTCCGGAGCTAAAATTCGAAAACTCAGAGCATTACCTAAAAAACCTTCAAAATTGACCACTTTTCCACATGCCACGGCTTTTCCAGAAATTTCCCGGAAAAGCGGCATATGAAATTTTTCATTTGGGGCCGAGACTGACGTTCCCTGAAAATTTCAGAACATAGATAGATAGATAGATAGATAGATAGAACATAGAAACCGACAGATCAGAAAAAAAGTTTCCATAATGATGAGAACAATAGAAAAATTATTTCTCCATACAAAAGTGTCATTTTCAAACCTCGATATCTCAGCCAATTTTCAACCGATTTTGATGAGTGAGGGCTTGTTTGAAAGCTGCTGCGACGTAGTTTTCAAAATGATTTGGAGGGGGAGGGGACGAGGGGAAAAAACTCAAAAGGTCGCCTATATATGGCTCCTTGTCCAAAGGTTTTTGTATGGAGTTTTTTGGGTTTGTGGACGTTTTTTTTGGGGTGTGGGGACTGCGTCACGCCCTCCGCTACCGCTGCGGGCATGATTTTAACATAGAGAAGGGATCAAAAACAAACATTACAAGAAACAAAATCAAAATCAAGTGAAATAATTAACGAGTACAGTATATAAATAAATTCAGGTCAAAATATTTAAAAAATAAATAAATAAAAATTGTTGAAAGAACATCGTCAAAATATTTTAAAGATAAATAAATAAAAATTGTTGGAAGAACATCGTCAAAAGTTGAGTATGAAATTTGCCAAATCAGCATAGTCAAAAATATAAAATAAAGATTGCTAAAATAGCTCGTCAAAAATGCTCCATCGCGTCTAAGAAGATGCCAAACATCCAAGTCAGAGAACATCATGTCAAATGCATTAAAAAAAAACGTTATCTTTTTAAGAGCTTCAAAAATTTAAGATTAATCAATCACCGGATGAGTGCTTTCGTTTTTATGACGCAGTAGTGAAAAGAAAGCACTAAATAAACACATTATCTAACCATGCCAAATTTATCAAAGACCGAGTCATGGAGCTTATGGACCTCATTTCTGAACCCGCGAAACGGAAGAGTTGGATCTACGTGGTTTGCAGAAAGGTTGAATAGCCGGCATGCGAAGTTGAAAGGCGAGAATAGTGAGTACTGATAAACGCAGCCCGTGATTCTAATTAATGAGGATTTTCGCAAAACTCGTAAGCCATCATCCAACTTAATCTTGTAGTGACAACACACAGATGGGACTGATATCAAATTATTCATCCATTTATCATTCACTCATCCTTCACTCATCACTCACCCGTCATTCACCAATCATTCTCTAACCAACCATAATCCGAACAAGCTGTATTAATTTGGAGTGAAATAAATTAGTTTGTTGTAAATTAAAATACATCCAAAATAGTTATTTTAATTACAACAGTTGGTGCCCCCAAGTTCAGATTTAATTACGGGGAAGTGTAAATACACATCAGTTAAAATTGTTTGTGAAAATACAAAAAAGCTTAGTTGTTGCGCCACATTGGTTCTTCGAAATAGAAATTCGAGAACATAAAAAGTACATCGTAGTTAATTGCATAAAATCATCAGCAGCTACAACGTTTACGAATGCAATTGGATCAACACGGCTGTACGACGTCGACGCAAGTTTGATCTTCGAAATATTATGAGAATTAGATCCATATCAGCAAATGCACATGGCGACAAAAAATTGAAATCCAAAATCATCCAGCTGAATCGATTCAATTAACATTATCTAAGAGCTGAAATTGGAATAGCAAAGGCAACTACAACAGAATATTTGGCTCTCATTTTCGCTGGTAGAAATTTAACAAATTCTGGTCGAGCGCATAACCTCAAAAAGTGAAGCCCGTGATCAAAGTACAAAACATTCTTCCCAAAAGTGGTAAATAAGTCAACATCGCTGCATCGCATCATACCAGTTTTGGCAGTTTATTTAGTTCCACAGTCAAACCGCCAAGGAGTTCGTATAGAAACGAAATAGTGACAGGAAGTATAAACGTTTCGATGCATTGAGGAGGAGCAACGCGTAAAATTACAAGAAATAGTTAAGATATATATATATATATATATATCAACATTTTATTGTCAAACGGCCTCGGAAAAACAAAATTTACAAAATTTGATTAAAGCGAAACTAAGCTGACCCGTCGTAGTCGCAACCACCCTCTGCTGTGTAATTTTTCACCATTAATGAAACTTAACCACTATCGACAGATGGCCATAGATGAAATCATGCAACTAATAAAATGACCAAATGACCAACCATTGGAATGACCTCAGCGGTATCTGTTGTTAGGCATTCGTAGCGTCGTTGGGAGGCAAGTTAAGAAGATGAGGTAATAACGTGATGCACCCTGAAACGAAAACTTGCGCGAGTATGACTATTTTCATAAATATTCTTGAAGTTTTCGAAATCTCGACATATCGCGGTAATTGGCTCATTAAAGCCGTAATCTGTCCTATGCTGGGGGGGACGAAACATATTGGCCGCGCGTAGTGCGTACGTGTGAGGCGGTACATTGCGATAAGAAGCAAACTTTGCGCAAAGATCCGGTGCACTAATTCTGAGCTTCAGGACGTCATGCATAAAAACCACGCGAGGCAGCCTGCGCCTATCGGAGAGACGATCCACATCAAGAGCCTTACGCCTCTCATCGTACGGAGGAAGCTCATAGTTTGCATTTCTTCTCACCGAACGTCGGAGCGCAAACATGACAAATTTCTTTTGGATCGACTCAATGCTATCATTGAGCGATATCGACGCTGGGCTTCACACCACAGACGCATATTCCAAGTGGGATCTGACGTGAGCATTGTAAATGCTTGTCAGACACTTCAGATTTAAGAAGTCGACACAGATCCTCTTAAGAAACCCAAGCATAGAGTAGGCCTTTGCTATTTTCTTGTCAATGTGAGCGTTAAAGTTAAGTTGGGGATCCAAAACAACACTGAAGTCTGACATTTCCACCACTCTGTCCAATTCATCATCGCCCATGGTATAAACGAAATCCGTTGGAGTCGTCAGGCGATAGAAAGACATGACTTTGCACTTGGAAACAATAATGGACAAATAATTTTTAACACACCACTCCACGAAAGCGTCAATATCGCATTGAAGGTCAAGTGCGTCAGAAACGTGGTTGATGACGTGAAATATCCTGGCGTCATCAGCGAAGAGGCTACATTCCTCCTTCGCGAAAGCACTGGTTACGTCATCAAAATACAAAATAAACAACAGGGGACCTAGATGACTGCCTTGGGGAAGTCCAGATGACACACTAAAGGGACTCGAGCGATAGTCAAGGACTTTCACATATTGCTTCCTATCATACAGATATGACTTTATCCAGCCTAATATGCACGACTGAAAGCCTAGCTCACCAAGCTTTTTCAGGAGGCAGCCATGTCGCACTTGCGGATGTCGGTGTATATTAGTCCATTTGGGACATGGATTCGATCACGTTAAGCGTTCGGTTCACAAATTCCATTAAATTCGTCGAAGTGGAACGTCCTTTCAAAAAACCGTGCTGTCTTCGTGAAAGTTTACCACATAGCTTTTTGGTTAGCCTGCAGAAAATTAATGATTCAAAGACTTTTCCAAGCTTTGGCAAAATTGCTATGCCCCTGTAATTCACAACGTCGTTTCTGGAACCGCTCTTGTGAACGGGAGTCAGGTACGATACTTTCCATCGGTTTGGAAATGAACGTTTGATCAAGGACAAATTGAACATGAAAAGAAGAGGAGTAAGGAGCGATCCGGCACATTTCCGTATAAGAAGCGGAGACTCGTCATCAGGGCCATTACCTTGACTCACGTCGATGCCTTTGAGAGCCTGCAATACCTCAGCTTCGGAGAGCATAAAACTGCGAACGTCCGCCATCTTTTTCACTCCAAAATCTGATGCTGGTTCAAGGTCTTCTACGTAGACTGACTGAAAGAAATCACTGAACAAATCGCAAGTTTCTTTCGGGGTAGCAGCTCTCCTATCCCTCAGGTACATTGAGGCTGGGTATCCTCTCGTCTTTTTCTTAGTACCAACGTATTTCCAAAAATTACGTGGATTGTCAGTAATATCATTTTGCAAATCATGCAGATAGCTCTGGAAAGCCAGCATCTGCTTCGTTTCGAACTCCTTATTTAAGGCGGAATACCTCACTTTATCAGCGAGACTGCGTGACTTGGACAGTTTCTTGTAAGCACGACTTTTTCGATTTTTCAGATTGATAATATTGCGCGTATACCACGGTGGATGAGAGCAGCTCGGTCTGGTCAAGACAGGTACAAACCTCTCAAAGCCTTCGTATAGCTTCTCGTAAAAGATCGATGCCACGAAAATATCCACTGAAGCCATGAAAATCGGCATTTTTGAAATCATAGAACTGAGCACCAGCGACAGGTGCAAATTGATTGCCTTCGCACAATTCGAAACTGAGCTCGATCGGTTCGTGGTAGTTTCTATCGACTTTGCTTAACGGGACAGCCGCCTTACGAAGCACCAGGTTGTCTGGCTCGGTCGAGAAAATCAGGTCTAAGAAATGACCTTGCATATTTGAAACGAAGTTAACCTGAGACAAGTCTGCACCCAAAAGAGTAGAGATCAAATCACGGTCACCGCTGGAATGTATTTCGGATGGGAGCATTGTGCTTCGACGATCCAAATCAGCCGACCACCGGACATTTGTGTACAAATATGTGAACACAGATCTAATTTTGAGTATTTTTCTTCAATCGGTTTATTTTTCCGAATGTTTAATTAAATCCAATTTTTTTCTCATTCTTGTGAATTAAAAAAAAAAATTTTTTAGTTTGAAGAAATAGATGACACTTTAAAATTAAACAATTTTTGACTGTACCCAGCAAATAAAGTTCTATACAAATAAGCAAAATTTCGATGGCGGGAAACGTGGACTTCGCATAGAAAAATTTGATTTTTTTATTATGTTGCATTTTGTTCAAGCTCATTCTATGTTGTTTGCTCGCGGTGAATGTTTATCTCTCATCGGTTCAACTAAGGGGACTTCCATTAATTACGTACGCAGCGAAGGGAGGAGGGGGTACGGCTGCGTACAGAACTTTCAGGGGGGGGGGGGCGGGTTGGTACATAAAGTAAGTACAACAAATTCATTTTAAAAAAAAATCTATGCGCAAGGTGCGAATGTATCGAATACTCAAAACGATTGTGATCTCTTATCATTATCTTGTAATAATATACGAACGGTTTGATTTTATTTGTAATGAGACAAAAGAAAGAAAAAATATTAAAGTCTGCCGATTAAATGGAACCACATGCCTTCAATATATTTTATTATCGTTACACGCAAGGAAGAATAGACCTGTCCTAATTTTATTTTTACAATGTTCTTTCTATCTCTTATTTTATATTTATTTTCTGAAATTCCATATTAATGCAAAAATGTGCCAAAGAACATGTGACCTATGCACCAAATTAAAGTACAAATGAAATGTAGAATTATAGTAACCTTATAACAGCATCATTGGTGTAGCCAGTTCAAGTTCAAGGTCAAAATTGTATATTGTGATTATTGTTTATTGTATATTTTGTTCCGTTCAAAGTTAATGATATGCAATATCGCTTCAAAATTAATTATTTTTAGCTGAACTTTTTTGTCTTTTTGCGTACGTACAAAGTGAGGAGGGGGGGGGGGTGTTGGTATGGGTGGGAGGTGTTTGGGTGGGGGGGGTGTTGGTTGGGTGGGGGGTTGTGAGTTGTGGTGGGGGGTTGTGGTTGGGTGGGGGGTTGTGGTTGGGTGGGGGGTTGTGGTTGGGTGGGGGGGGTTTTGGTTGGGGGGGGGGGGTCCAAAAATCACATTTTCTTGCGTACTTAATTAATGGACGTCCCCTAAAGCTAGTAGTGGAGAGGTTTTCCCTAGATTTCGGTTCATAAGTTTATTGTGTTTTAGCTTATTTATGTACACTGCTTCCATAAAATCAATTTTATATGGGTTGGAGTATTGTCTGAGTAACGTCAAGTTGTTTTCATCGATCTCGTGGCCTGTGTTTAGCACTGCGCTGCCGCTGCTGATTCACTAGGATCCTCTTTTGTCCTTTCATCTATAGGTTACCCATATCTAATGTGGATCCTTCGTAAGGAACGTCCTACGTATATGTACTGGCAGCTCATCTGGCAATCTACTTCATAAACTAGTAAATACCCCCGCCCCTAAGAGCTACGCGGACATTAAGCATTCTTGTCCGCCGTATCAGAGATTTGCGACTTTAATACTAAAATGTATGCAAGGGTGTGCAAAGTTAGATTTGATTTCAAGCCGACATGGAAAAAGAGTGACTATTTTAGTATTTTAGTAGTTACCATAAGCTTACGCAAATCTGGTTTTCCCCCGTACCATTTTCCCATAAAACCGTTTTGCCGAACTACCGTTTGCTATATACTATCATTACGTCTGTACTACCGTTTTCCCCGTGCTACCGTTTAACCCGTACTGCCGTTTCCACCATACAACAATAACGTTTCCCCGTATTACCATTTTCTCCGTACTACCGACCCCTGTATAAACGTTATCACCGTGCTACTATTTACAACCGTTTCTCCCGTCCTACAATTTCCTCCTCACTACTGTTTTCCGCGTACTACCATTTCACCGTTCTACCATTTCCCCCGTACTATCATTTCTCCCGTACTACCATTTCCCCGTACAAACGTTA
>CM055403.1:97716487-97756085 GCA_029228625.1 Pseudolycoriella hygida
CTTCGGCCTAAAATTTTCCGTAGAATCCGGGAAAAATATTTTCCGGGGGGTACGTCGCTCGGGGGGAAGTCAAAAAGTTCCTGTATATATGTTCCTTAGTCTACGAAAAAATTTCTTGTGAATTTTTTGGCGTGTAACACTTGCGTCACGGGCGCATTGCTACCGCGCGCCCATGATCCTTAGTCTACGAACAAATTTCTTGTGAATTTTTTGGCGTGTAAGACTTGCGTCACGGGCGCATTGCTACCGCGCGCCCATGATGTACTATAATTTTGAATAACAGGCAAATAGAAAGAAAAATATAATATAATAAAAAAATAGAGGAATTTTACTCAACACACGTGATTTTTGCTTGTTTGAGTTCACTTACTTAAACAAGGGAAAAAAGACTGACAACACAATGGAATGTCTAAGCTGTTCTACATTTTCAACAAAACAAAAGAAAAATTGATCAACTCTGTTCGGAGAAATGCTCCAGGCAGGCCTCAGTAAAGGTGGCAAGCGTAGGTTTCCTTTTTACTGAAATAGGAAGAGAATTCCGGGCCATTCTTTGTTAAATCACCCAAACTCAAAATGACGCGTTCGAGGAACCTAATTAAATTGTGACGGGTGGTAGGGCTAATTGATATAAGAAAATTGTGGAAGACACTTTTCCGGAGAGAGTCTTAGTTTAGCTGGCACGACTACTCAAAAATGCACTTAAATCGGGTACAGTCATTTCTTTAAAATTCTATAACTTTTTACGGATAAATCCGATTAAAGTTACTATGGCTGATTTAGACAAACGTTAGATGAAGCTCTTAGGTAAAAACGAGATCGATTCGAAAAAGTCAATTTTCTGGCCTCCGTAGGCTTCAAATTGAAAAATTCGAGTTTTCGAGATGAGTACCCTTCTTGATTTTTTCTTTTACATCCAAAAAAACTTTTCTTCATTTCTCACATACCCTGAAAAATTTACGGTGGGGAGTTTTCTCTTTAATCAAAAATCAAAAATGAACATTTTCACCCATTTTTAATTTTTTTCTCGATACATATTCCCGTCACAATTTCATTAGGTTCCTCGAACGCGTTATTGTGAGTTTTGGTGATTTCACAAAGAATGACCCTTCCAGGTAGTGATGGCGTGAGCTAAGAAAGTTTTCTTAAACATCTCGGTGTGTGTAATAGGGACTACAAAATTCAGAGTACGCCGGGACTGGGCTGGAGTTAATAATTCAAACAAGTACTTCGGGGATCCCCCTGAAATCAATTTGTAGAAAAATTTACATTCATTAAACTTCCTATAATTTGAAATAGTACAATTAAGAAGTGACTTCGAGTGCTGCGAAACATTTTCATTCATGGGTAAAAATTCTGAAATATAGTTTCCTATTTGCACACACTGCACACTTCCATAGAGATAAGACTGAATAAGCCACAAGAATGGTTAGCTTGATGAACATGATAAAGATACCGACCAACCCAACTGCCTTGGACCGTATTTGATTTACAGCAATTTGGACTTCAGCTTCAGCTCCAAAAGATCATTTTAAATGATTGATGTGGTTTAAATGACTCTTCATTATTGATCTCTTGTATCAAATCCATGTGGTTTGACTGCGCAGAGGTGGTATTGGTAGTACTTTCCGGCTTTTTAGCTCAATCAGCTTTATTACGAACACTGGGTGTTGATGTGCAATTGGTTTTGCTGTTGGTCGGTCTAAGAAGGTGCATCCCGGTTGACAATTTTTCGGATTGGCTGCTTTGCCGAACATTTTATGATACCAACAAATGTTCGTTGGCGGAGGACGATTGGTGATATCTTGTAGCAGTTGTTGTCGTGGAGTAGTTTTTGAAGAAGTTGGAATTTCTTTTGTTTTAACGAAGTTTTGGCTCATTTTATTTTCTAGGCGATTAATTGCCTGTTGGGTTAGTTGTTGCGAATTTCGAATAGCAACCAATTCATGCAGTAATGAATTGGGCTTAGTTTCATTCGCTATTCGTTTAACTGGAGCCATTATTATGATTCAGTTTCAAATTTTTTAGTAATTGATAACTCTATGAGTTAGTTACTACTTGAAAGTCCGATTTGTAATATGAGTATTGCTGTGAAAACATTCGTATTTATACAATTTGCAAGGATTGCAAGTCTTTCTATTATTGAAAATTGATTTTGAATCAAATTTCATTTTTAGTATTTTTTAGCTAGTAAAGTTAGTAAAAAACAAAGTGTCTCGGTAACTTGAATTAAATGGATTAAGATTTGTATGAAATAAATTCAGAATAAATTGTTCTTTAAATGTTCTTTATTCTCAGGTGTGAATTTACTGGCACTGTGTGTTGGGGAGAATATCCCTCCAGTAAATTTAGAGTAGTTAGAAGTAATTTAGTATTTAGGAAATAGATGTTGTTACTTTTAACTATTTTTATTTTGTGTTATTTTTAGTTACAGAAGTTGACCTAACTTGTTGTTGAAAAATATTTTGATTGAAAAATATTTTTGTTTGTTTTTTTTTTGGTGACTTGTTTGGTTTTTAGTTAAGATTTTTAGCCGAAAATGGTTGACTGAATTTTTATCAATTGTGTTGAATTTGGCAATTTTAATTCATTGGTATGTTTTATGACCTGGTTGTCGAAATGTTGTAAACTTTACTTACAGAATGTTAGTAGGAAGTTTAAGGTTGCTGCCTGGTCAAGGCGAATGCTACGTGAGCATTTTAGTCCTTGAAAGCAGTGGTTGAAAATTTATGTAGGGCAAAACATTGTTTTTTTGCAACAAATGTAGTTGTGTTTTGAATAGTTTTTTTTTGTTAAATTGCCATTTGTTTCGGAGCTGTTGCATAAACGGCTGACCGAAAGTGAATGAATAATTTGGTTCATACTATATTGTATTATGAATGATTTAAGTGGTTGAGTTGGATATGAAAAATTATCCCTTTTGAATGAATGAATATTAATTTTATTGTCTACTTTTCTCAAGCTGACATGGAAAAGGAGTGGCTATGACTATTGTCATAACCCTCGTTAAAAAACCATGAAAACGTTACAAATAATACTCTTAAAGTACAATAACATTATCACAGACAAAAATCACAAAATAAAAAATAAAAATCACAAAAACGAAGAGAAGTCAAAACAAACAATAATAATAACAAAGAGAAAGAAAAACTATGTAGTCAAAATTAAAATTGTAAATAAAAAGCACTCAAAGAGCTTGGTCATAAAATTTAAAGCAAAAATAAAAAGTATTTCGCAAAAAGCTGCGTCAAAGGTGAAATAAATAAGATAAATAAATAAATAAACGACACTAAGTATAATAATTAAGTCCACCAAGAAGGAGTCGTCAAGTTGAGCCGTAGGCGTCGTTAAATAAAATATCTCGAACAGCAAAATATCGGCCACATGAAAAAAAATCTTATTTTCATTTTTAAAACATTTGAAAAGTATAAAAAAGTTAATCACCGGGTTAGTGCTTCCGGTTTCGGTTGTCATAGAAGTGGAAAGGAAGCACCAAGCAAACACTATCCAACCAAACCAAATGAGCCAAAAATCGAATCATCAAGCCCATGTACTTTATTCCTGAATTCGAGAGAAGGAAGCGTCGGATCTATATGAGCAACAGCAAGGTTGAATAACCGGCAGGCGAAATTAAATGGTAAAAACTGTGAATAATCACAGTTGCTACCGGTTATCCGAATCATTTATTTATTTATTTATCTTCGGTTAATATACAGATTTCTCCAATAACATATTAACAACCAAATTACTCAAATAAATTGCATATTTCTGCTATATGAAATAGTAGAATAAAAAGAAAAAGAGAAAGATAAGAAGAAGTAAGTAGTGTTGCGTAAGTACAAGATAATAAGAGAAAATATAAAAATATAAATAGATAATAATAATGAAAAAGTAATAGAATAATAACTATATTAACTATAATACTATAATAATATTAAGAAAATAGTAATAATAATGGTTTTATTATTATTAATAAAAAAAATGGGAAATTAACGTCTACTTAAAAATAGGATCGGATCAGGATGTAATGGAATTTCTCAAGAAAGACAGAACGCTACAAAACAAAAGCAACGAAGCATCAACGCAAGCACAGACCACCAAAGAAAACCTCAATTGGAGTAGTACTGATGTGATAGTGGGATATATACATAGTGTGTCAAAACGTTAGATGGTAGACTAATAGCTTTCAGGAGGATGTTAGTGCGAGGCGTCCTTGAGGCAAAAGTATTCCGCTCTCGCGTTGGATAAGCGTACTCCGCATATGTTATTTTATCTGCGAGGTTAGTCTGTAAGAGCCCATTTAATGACTTGTACAGGTAAATTTCATCAATGATAAGTCTTCTACTCGCTAGCGTCCGCATGCCAAGCGTAGTTAGTCTATTCTCATAGAGGTCCTTGGGATATTTCATTCTAAAAAATAACATGCTCGTATATTTACGCTGGATTCGTTCTATCTTCGAGATATAGACTTTGTAGAAGGGATTCCAAATAACAGACCCGTACTCTACCACCGACCGGATCAGAGAATTACAAAGGAACATAAATGATTTTTTACTCTTGAAATTTACACAGGATCTGAAAATAAAGCCCAATATCCTACTTCATTTTCGGAAGATATGATTTATGTGTACATCGAAACATAGTTTTTCATCGAAGAAGATACCAAGGTCTTTGACTACATCAACCCTTTTTAGTATATGCTCACCTATCTTATATTCATAGAGAATAGTTTCCTTTTTTCGCGTGAAGGTGATGATGGAGCACTTATCGACATTTAAATCAAGGTCGTTTTCTTTTGACCAAGCATCAAGCCTCAATAGGTCAGATTGCAGAGACACGCAATCCCTTAGCGACTCAATTCTTTTGAACACTTTGAAGTCATCTGCGTAGCCCAAATTTTCAGATAATAATATGTTTGCGAGATCATTGGCATATATGATAAAGAGGAGGGGTCCGAGTAAGGAACAGGAGTCAGGAGTCAGGAGTCAGGACAAAACCTGACGCATTGTTTCCTATATCTAAGATAAGACTCAAACCAACTCAGGATGACCCCACAGATGCCAAAGGACGCAAGTTTACTGAGCAGAATGTCAATGTTCAATCTGTCGAACGCCTTAGCGAAGTCCGTGTAAATAGAGTCGACTTGCATATTACTATCAAGTGATTCAGACAAAAAGTCAACATATGGCCCATTCCTAATGTATGTAATGTAAGGAACGAAAATTTCTCCTGAGTCGTCCAAGAGTCCAAATTTTGTGTTCTATGAAAAAATTGATCACAACTGTAATATCTAATTTTCTGCCGAACGTATGATTTCGCTATTTCCTTCCGTTAAGGCAGTATTTGCGTTCCTTACATTACAGGCGTCGATGTTTCCATAGAATGGGCCATATGTCATCAGGTTGCTCATGGTACTCCTCTTTTTCACGAAGCCATGCTGGTTATCATTGATATACGGGGACACATACTCGTAAATAACAGAGTGTACAAGACGCTCAAAGACCTTACTGAAGCCGTTCAAAATGGAGATAGGCCTATAGTTTGTGATCACTGTTTTGTCTCCGGATTTAAAAATAGGCGTAACGTTGGCGCATTTGAATTCCTCTGGAAATATTCCCGAACTAAGCGACTTGTTGTACAGTATTGTAAGCGGTTGAGCTAAGTTTTCAGAACAATGCTTTATGAAAACATTTGGGATATCATCGATTCCGGCACCCTTGTTTGTATCTACCCGTTCTAGTTGTTCTAAGACCTGAGTCTCAGTGAAGGACATCTGAAAAAGGCGAGATTGGAGGTCATCAGTTGGTATTATGCGTTTCACATAAGCATTTCCTGGTTCTTTGAAAACAGATTTCAAATATGTAGCGAACAGATTTCAAATGTCGTCGGGGTTTGAAGCCACCGCTCCATCAAACTTCATCGTGTTGGGGTATGTATTCGTCATTCTTTTGCCCTTGGTAAATTGCCAGAAATATTTCGGCTTTACACTTAAGTTATTCTCTATGCTTTGTATGTATCTATCTTCATCTCGAATAATCATCAACTTAGCTTGTGCCCTCAACGCTGAGAAAGCATTGTAGTCAACTTGTAAACCGTATTTCTTCCATCGCTCATGAGCAACATGTTTCTGCTTAAGCAGTTTAATCAATTCAAAAGTGAAAAACACCGGATACTCATTAATTATTTGTCTGCAGTATCGAGGTCAAAGTCATAACAGTTTCGTACGTACGTCATTTCTAGATAGAACCGCAGTGGAAATAGCAAAGTAAGAATTTTGAAGTTTTGTTTACCTTTTTAGTTTTAAATTTATCAGATCGATATTTCCAATTGTATAGGTGAATTAAAGCAAAGCAAATCAATAAATTCATCCATCGCATTTTGTAACAGACGTTTGTTTTGATTGCTTGCTGAAAAATTCTTGGCTATCGATCCAGACTCGCGAGAGTGTTGCTATCGCAACAATCTTTAATTCACTTTGAATAGTAAGGTCGTCTCGTCAGATCGTTCGGAAATGAAAAGGAACAAAACTCCCGCATCGAACGCCGGTGAACGAGAAAAAGCATCGAAAAATGTTAGCGTTCGTTCCAGGGGGAATTTCACTCAAGACGTTCAATGCATATACTGCAACGTGAGTCAAGATGAGGGACAATGGTACGTCCAGTGTGATGATTGTGAGGGCTATATTCATTTTGCGTGTGCCGGGATCCCCGAAATATCCGAGGAGGACCCCTGGTCATGTGAGAACTGCATTACGAGGGCAAAGGAAATTCTTCCGCACACCGTCACTAGTAACGAAGAAAGTGTCCAACCGATCCGAACCACGGTAGCGTCAAACGTTACTAACGAGGAGAAGGCGATCGACAACGAAGTCGTAGTTTCAACCGCTTTATCGCCGATTCATAGGGAAACGATAGAAATTGCTGACGAAGCAATCGATCACGTTCACAACTCAACGTCAAAGTGTGGAATACCATCCCCCCGGGCGTCGTCGAAGGACGTGCGATCAACACGATCAGAAACACGAACAACAAGTTCAATCTCAAGTAGTCGACGACGGGAGCTGGAAGTGCAAGTCTTAGAGGAAGAATTAAAGCTCCAAACCGAAGTCGACGAAAATACAATAGCGTTGAAATTGGAAGCAGTGAAATTGAAGGAATCAATACACAAACAATTTCTGGAAGAGAAGTACAAAATACTCGGTACTCAAGATACAGAAGGCTCTGTTAGATCAAACGATACCGCTACTACTTCAAAATCATCTTTCGTGGCCGACTGGGTAGCGACTCAGCGGAAACAAAATATACCGGCAAAAGCAAAATCCGTGGATGAAATGTACATAAGGACAGTTCAACGTTTCAATGAACAAATTGACCAACTGAACTTTGACGTTTCAATTCCAGTCGAAAATGATGAGGTAACAAATATTCGAATGGCGATGATGGAAAAAATATTTGAACGTCCGGAATATAATGAACTTGGTCGAAAGTTCGTCAGCTGGCAAAACAGTCGTACGACTGCAAGCGAACCGAGCAAACTTAATAAACTTACTGCTCCAATTACTGATGCTAGAAAGCAGAACCCACATGGCCAACCTATTCACGGTCTTAACTATGAAACGCCAACCGTTACGACCAACCATCCGCCTAACCAGCTAACCGTTCCGAGAAGCCGTAGCACGCTACTGACCGTTCAAGAAAACCTAACTGAGAACGATCATGCCGGCAAAATGAATTCCGTAGTTTCAAGTGTAGGAAGAAACATTCAACCACACGAATCAATGCTTTCGAAGGGAATTGTCGAAACGGTGATTCATCGACCTCCTATAATGTCTACAGGGTTTCACAACACCGTAGGACGAACTAGTGAACAAATACAGTCAACCTGTGAACCAGTTGCGCCAAACAATCTGTCAGAACATCAAGATTTAATATCGACTCAAACCTCCACAAGTATTTATGCACCGAAAGCACCTTATCACTACGGAAATCAACATTTCGAACATAATTTTCTTCACCGTCAGACGACTAATTTGCCAACGTCGTCAATGCCGAAAGCTCCGCTGACTCCATTTATTCCAAACCAAAGAACAAAAGATAACTTTGCATCACGGTCGCAGTACAACAATGGAAACCAACGTTATGAACAAAATCATTTCCATCATAATTCAGCACACCCATCAATATCGACGTGTCAATGGAATTCTTCTTTCGCGAACACCACAACAAGTCAACCAACTCGGAGTTCAATTGCATCTGGAAACAATTATCGAAGGGGTGATGAATACTACGAGCAAATGTACTCATTCCGCGATCCTGTAATAACGGCAACGAACCGGATTGGTGATACAGGAATTCCAAGAAACAATTTCGACGTGACCGCGACTGGAAACGCGAATAGTTTTTCGTCACCACCCTACAATACCACAAATGCCAAAGCATTGCTAAGCCCCAGTCAAATTGCATCGAGACATGCAATTCCGAAAGATTTGCCGAAATTCGATGGAAACCCGAAAGATTGGAGTCGATTCATCAAGAGATAGATAAACAGCACCAATATGTGCGGCTATTCGGATGACGAAAATCTGGAGAGGTTGGATAAATGTTTACAAGGAAAAGCTCGAAATACCTCTTATTGATGCCGAACTCTGTACCGGAAATTTTGGACACTCTTTACGAAAAATACGGCAGACCCGAGTTGATCATAAAAACCGTGCTGAAGGAAGTAAGAGATTTCCCAGCTATCAGGCAAGATAAGCTAGAAAAGCTAGCTGATTTCGGCTACGCCGTACGCAATGCATGCAGGCAAATTGAAGATATGGGAATGACAAATTATCTAAGCAACCCCGAATTGATACAAGAGCTCATCGACAAATTGCCTTTCCATACAAAAATTGATTGGGCCGTGCAAACGGCAAACACTCCAGTCGTAACGTTGCGAGTCTTTTCCGATTGGCTTCACAACATAGCAAGAACCATCAATCGGATTACTACACCCGAATTCACTGAATCAAAAGGTAACAGTGCAAGCACATCTGAGAAAAAACTGGAAAACGTTCGAAGCGGAAATGTCTACGTACATGATGTAAAAAAACACAGTTCAAAATGTCCAATCTGTGACGGAAACTGCTCTTCTTTGGAAAATTGCTCGAAATTCTTAGGGCTCGACATCAATCAGAGGTGGAGCTCGCTGAGAGATAACAAATTATGCCGAAAATGTCTTCAATCGCACAAACACAATTGTCAAAAATCGAGGTCATGCGGAGTAAATGGATGTGAATTTCTACATCACGCACTGTTGCACAGCGAACGATCGAATTCGAAACGAATCAGATCATCACCCGTCCACGGATTAAAACTCGATCATGTCTCGAATAACGAACCCGTCCCGGTCACAACCGGCAGCAACAACACGCATTACGTGAATCAAGGCGGGTTGTTTCGCATTGTCCGAGTGAAATTGTATAGCAATGATCGATCCATTTCGACATATGCATATTTGGACGAAGGTTCATCTTTCACGTTGATGGAACGTCACGTAGCGCAAGATCTTGGTTTATCAGGTGTTCGAGAAACAATCTGCTTATTGTGGACAAAGAGCATCCATCGTCAAGAAGATTCAGAGATTGTCGATCTGGAAATTTCGGGTGATTTTGACGTGAACGACAAGCATCTCCCAGTACGATATCCGCTAAAGTCAGTCAACGTTGTAGAAGAACTCAATCTGCCAATGCAATCATTACCTATCGTCGAGTTCAAAGACAAACACCAGCACTTGCGCAGCGTACCATTGACGGGATACGAAAACGTAATTCCGACGATTTTAATTGGTGTGAAACATGCGAAATTAGCGGTACACCAATCGAACGAATTGAAGGAACTGACGAGGAACCAATCGCAACTCGTTCACGACTTGGGTGGTCAATATATGGTCCTACATCAAAATCGCCTTCGCTTGGATCCGTAAATTTTCATCAAATTTTGAAGTGTCCATGTCAGGAACGAGATGATGAAGTCCACAAGATGGTCAAAGAGCATTTCACTATTGAAAATTTTGGAGTCACTATGAACCAAGAAAATTTAGAATCGAAAGAAAACCAGCGAGCGTTAGAAATGCTTAAAAGATTAACGAAAAGGAAAGGTAATCGGTTTGAAACCGGATTACTATGGAAATACGAGAATTTCCAACTCCCCGACAGTTACGCAATGGCAAGGAAGCGTCTATCATGCTTAGAGAGGAAAGGTGCTAAATTCATAAACGTCATCGACGAAGCAGTAAAAGATTACATGTCGAAGGGGTACGTTCACAAATTAACCACGGAAGAGCTGTCGAAAAGTTACAAGCGAATTTGGTACTTGCCTCTATTCACCGTAGTACATCCGAAAAAACCCGAGAAGCTAAAAACCGTTTTTGATGCTGCAGCGAAAGTGAAAGGAATATCACTCAACTCCATGTTATGCAACGGGCCCGATCTAGTACCATCAATCGTAGACATTATGATAAGATTTCGAGAGAACAAAATCGCCGTAGCAGGAGACATAAAAGAAATGTACCACCAAATCCTGGTAAACGATTTGGACAAACACGCCCAACGATTTTTGTGGCGAAACGGAGATGTCAACAGAGAACCAGACGTTTACGTCATGGATGTCTTAACGTTTGGTTCGAAAAGCTCCCCGTGTTCGGCGCAATTTGCGAAAAATTTAAATGCAACCGAATTCGAAGGCGAATATAATCGAGCATCAATTGCAATTAAGAGAAACACGTATGTTGACGACTTGATGGATGGCGCAAACTCGGTAGAGGAAGCAATACAACTAATTCGATACTCCAAATTCGTCCATCTGCAGGGAGGTTTCGAGATCCGAAACCTATCTGAACGCTATCGGCGAGCCAACAGACAATCAGAAATTTTCGTTCGACGACAACGCAAACATCGAACGAGTACTCGGAATGTTCTGGAACATGAAAAGGGATCGTTTCACATTTTCACTGCGATTTACGAAGGTCACTTCCGACGTGCTTGAAAACAAAAGATTGCCAACAAAAAGAGAGTTACTGAAGTTGCTTATGTCCATTTTTGACCCGCTAGGATTTTTATCATACTTCCTAATACATTTGAAAGTAATTTTCCAAGAAGTTTGGAAGTCAAGCATTTCATGGGACGAAACATTGCCGAAAACTCTGGAACCCATGTGGAACCGATGGATAGAGATTCTTCCAAGTGTAAGCAATTTAAAAGTCCCGAGATGGTATTTTTCGTCGATGAGTCAAATTTCCGAAATTGAGCTGCACACTTTCGTCGACGCAGGTGAAAAGGCATACGCAGCTGTGACATATTTAAGATTCAAGTCGGTTTCCAGCCACACATGTAATCTAGTGAGCTCTAAATCCAGAGTGGCTCCACTTAAATATCTTTCGATGCCCAGAAAAGAATTAATGGCTGCAGTCCTCGGAACGAGACTAACGAATAGTATAATCAGCGGATTAACAACGAAAATAGTGAGAAAGATCATCTGGTCGGATTCGTGCACGGTGTTAACATGGCTACACTCTGAGCATCAAAAATATTCTCAGTTTGTCGGTCATCGAGTCGGTGAAATACTGGAAACAACGGATGTCTCAGAATGGCGATATGTTTCTAGCAAAGAAAACGTGGCAGACGAGGCGACAAAATGGTCTAAGACACCAACATTCTACGAAATCCAGAATCAAAATGGCCAAAAATACCAAAATCAATCATACCGAATAGAACCAATGAAGAAATGCGTTTGTCATGTGCGCATTCTGGTTTAGTAATGCCGGAAATCGTTGACCCTTTAAATTTCTCAAAATGGGAACGTGCAGTACGAGCAGTGGCTTTCGCAATACGCTGGGCGAAAAAGGTTTTGATGAAAGTTTGCAAACAGCCATACAAGCGTGAGCCATTGACCCAAGAAGAATTACGTCGATCAGAAATCCTACTTTTCCGACAAGCTCAGTGGCATGGATTCACAGAAGAAATGATTACACTTACCAGGAACCAAAAACGTCCAGAAACGTTAATCAGCAAATCAAGCCCAATTTACGATTGCTCACCATATTTGGACGAACTTGGAATATTACGAGTCGACGGCAGAAATGACAAGGCCAAGGTTTTATCATGGGACGCGAAAAGGCCGATCATCATGCCAAGAAAACATCCACTAACAAAATTGCTCATGCTAAGTTATCATCGAAAATACAAACATCGAAATCATGAAACGGCTATAAATCACATGAGGCAACGGTTTCACATTCCCCGAATTAGAGTAGCGTACAATTCAGCACGTTGGAGTTGCAAATTATGCGAAATCAAAAGGAGCAGACCTCACATACCCAAGATGGCAGATTTGCCAACATGCAGATTTGAGGCAGGTGTTCGTGCTTTCACGTATACCGGAATCGACTATTTTGGACCCATGAACGTGATGGTCGGCCGAAGATGTGAAAAGCGTTGGGGAGTCCTATTTACATGCCTCACAATAAGGGCTATTCATATAGAAATAGCTGCGAGCCTTAACTCTGGAACGTGCATCAAACTTATCAGAAATTTCATCAATACGAGAGGCTGTCCCGCTGAATTCTTCAGTGACAATGGAACCAATTTCGTGGGAGCGGACAATGAGTTGTCGAGGGAATTGGAAAAATTGGACGAGAACGAACTCAGCACGGCTGTAACTAGCTGCTACACCAAATGGAATTTCAATCCCCCTGCCAGTCCACATATGGGAGGATGCTGGGAGAGGTTAATACAGACGGTAAAATTGTGCTTGGAAGAATCGATGCCAACGAGAACTCCAACAGACGAGGATCTGCGAAGCCTTTTAATGGAAGCCATGAGCATCGTAAATTGCAGGCCGCTAACGTATATACCAGTAGACTCATACAACGACGAAGCGCTCACACCAAATCATTTCGTACTTGGCTCGTCTAATGGAGTGAAACCTCCTGGAAAATTCAGTGATGATGGACCGTATCTACGCAATAAATGGAAGGAAATCCAGCGATGTGCTGAACCACTCGAAGTTGGCGACATAGTGCTGAACATTGACGAAAAAAATCCACGGAATTCGTATCCAAAGGCGCGAGTAATTGATACGATTATTGGAAGCAGGGATCAAGTGAGGCGCGCTCTTGTACAATATCCAAACGGAAAAGCCTTGTGGAGGCCAGCAACAAGGCTAGCAGTTCTGGACGTCAACGAACCGAATATCGAAAAACCAATGAAGGGTGAAACGTCTCAAGCACCAACAGCAACAAGAGGTTTAGATATTCCTCCGAATATCGAAACGGGGGGGGGGGGAATATTGTTGGCGCTGCAATTTCGAATTCACGTGCAGATGAGAATCCACCCCTGCAGGTCAACGAACGGTTTCAGCAAGCGAAACGATTAAAGATGTCATTGGCGCGAAAGCAGGTGTTGGCAAGAAAGAGGAACGAGAAAAATTGATTTCGTCCACATCGAATCTAGATTATTTCGATTAATTATTTTATTGATTACCATTTTATTACCGTAAATTGCAAGAGTGTTTTGAGTACGTACGACTCGTCTTCGATTCAGATTTGAGTGATTGTTTGAGTGATCCGTGGACCGGATTACATCTTCAGATATTGGCACTTGAGAGTGCAGAGGTGAGAGATAGAAAGATAGCACGCCTTCAGCGTAAATTGAATTTTTCATTAATTGTTTGTCTGCAGTATCGAGGTCAAAGTCATAACAGTTTCGTACGTACGTCATTTCTAGATAGAACCGCAGTGGAAATAGCAAAGTAAGAATTTTGAAGTTTTGTTTACCTTTTTAGTTTTAAATTTATCAGAAGCGATATTTCCAATTGTATAGGTGAATTAAAGCAAAGCAAATCAATAAATTCAACCATCGCATTTTGTAACAGACGTTTGTTTTGATTGCTTGCTGAAAAATTCTTGGCTATCGATCCAGACTCGCGAGAGTGTTGCTATCGCAACAGGTTGGATGCTAAAATGTACGCACAAAGGCGGGTGGTAGCCATCAATCGGATTAGTTAGAGGAACTTCATCTCTTGTAACTATAATTGAATCTCTTGGTGCATTGAATGAAACAGATCCAAGATTCCATCGTGATTGTTGCGAACACCGTTAAATTGGGTTAGGTCGCTAAAATAATTTTGAATCATAATTTCAGGAATCTCACCTTGAAATCTAGTTGGTTTTAAGTAGTTCTGTGTGGGTACAGGCGACCATATGATGCTACTCTTATTAAAGTCGCCCACCAAATAATGACCATCGGAAAGATATACATCATTAATGAGTCGACTTTGACGTTCAAAAAAATCTTCATAATAATCAGCAGATGCTTCCCGTGGGAAATACGCCACCGTTAAGCAGAAATGTAAGTCCTTGGCAAGACTTACTCTAATTGTTAGATCCTCCGAGCTATTGTCAGATACATTGAGCAATATTGATCTCATCGTGGTCTTAATGGCTAACAGAACACCACCCCCATCTTCTTTGTCAGTTCTTACATTAAAATCTCTGTCTTTACGGTACACATGGTATTTAAAACCATTTCCGAACAACTCGCTTGTGTTTATATTTTCGTTCAACCAAAATCATAATCACGTCCTCTAACGTTTTGATAGTAAATAGACAATTTATCCACACGAATTTTATTGAAATTTAGCACAAAAAGGGACCTAGTCACATCAATACAAACCGAGCTAGTTTAATTTGGAGAAATCCGTACCTACGCTGATGTTCACTGCCTTGGCGTCCTTATCTTTCTTAAGAAAAATTTTACCATCCTTGATCCACAAAAACTCATAATTATTCGCTATTTTAAATTGTTCCGCTCGATAGAAAATTTGCTTCCTGTTTATTGTGAGGTGATCATTGATGTAAATGTTGCTCTTGTCATCTACAAAACCAATTTGATCAGCTGTTGGTTTCAATTTACGTGATGCCTTGATAAGTTCATTCATTTTGCCATAGTTTTTGATGCTACAGATAATAGGTTTAATCTTCGATTTATTGGTAGAACGCACTCTTGAGACGTATGAAATATCATCATTTTCCAGCGGAATTTTTAACGCTAGGGCAATCTTGGGAATCAATGTACGTAGATTTTCATTACTGGTCTCAGGGACGCCGCTTATCTGAATATTATGGGCTCTATTCATTTGGTCAAGATCATCTAAATGACTATCGTGTTTTGCCAAACGATTTAAAATATTAACATTGGTAGTTTCAAGCTGACGTATTTGGTTATCATGCTCATCAATTCGCTTAGACATATAATAGACGAAAGAGCGCCAAGATGTTTTTCGAATGATGTAAGAACTTCACTAAAATTGTTATGACTTACTTTAAGATTTTTCAGGTCATCCTTTAGTTGAGCAATGGTAGCATTTTTGTTCATCGATTGGGCATTCTGAGATGCAGCTGTCGATATATTTCCTTGTTGATTTGACGAGCTTGCTAACGTAGTTCGTTTACTATTCTCGCAGCCAGAGCAAATCCAATCAGATCCATTTTTTAAAACACTTTTAGCTGTGATGTCGTCCAAATTTAAACATTTAGAGTGCCAAATTTGTGAACACTCATTACAAGCGAGAAACAATTCATTCTTAGCTCTGGATATTGTGTCTGAGCATACGGCACATTGACGAACCATTATTATTTCATATCCGATTTGATGGGATTCACATCCACCAAAATCACCTGTTCTATTCAAATCAGAAGTTTGCGACACCGACGGCCTGCAATCACTTCGACTGGTACAGCTTATGTTGTGAATTAGTAGAGGGCATAGATAGGTCACCTTCAAAGTTGGACTCTAGACATTAGGCCAATGCGAACAATGTTGTATTGAAAGGTGCCACGTGCCACTTGCTTAACTCGCAGATAATACAATTTAATTTGTTGGAATTCTGAGCTTCAAAGTGTTTATTTAATATGAATTTATACAGCTCAACACACAAAATACTGCACATGGAATCACTTTATTCAAACTTTTATTATTAGAACCTTTTGTTCAGCACACCACCAGCATACTTTCAAAAGTTTATTTAACTCAGTTATTAGCATCGAGCTTATAGCCTGACTGCTTGCAGTAATTCCCTGTGATTTATATTGCCACCACACTAAATAGTAATTTATGATGTATGCCTAAGTTTCAAAATCGAGATTTCTAAGATAATACAATCGACCATTGCAAGAGGAAAATAACGTCCGTTCATCGTGACTACTGACATAGAGAATTTACGTAGTACTCTAGAGTCGTCATTCAAAATAATCTTATTGCGGAGAAACTTCGAATTCAATTTACCAGTCAGAATATCGTGAATGAAAAAAACTGCTGCGTCGGTGCGGCGTCGTAGAAGTGATTTAAGGCTGAGCTCGGCACATCTGTCGGCATATGGACGTAAACGATAACTTTCATTGTCACTGTCGATGTGTCTATCACGGTTAGCGTATAGAAAAAATTGCCGCTGAACACTCTCTAACCGCTGGATGTGAACAGCATGATGAGGTGCCCAGATCGTGCCAGCGAACTCAATATGTGAGCGAACAACGGCTGAAAAAAGCATTTTTGCAGCGTTGACGTTGAATCGTCCGTAGCACTGGCGCTTAACAAATGATAGCATCGAAGTAGCTTTCATTGAGGCCAGCTCATAGTGATCATTAAAGCAAAATTTGTCGTTATATGTAACTCCGATGTCCTTGGTGCTATGAACGCGATTAATCAAGTGACCATTCATTTGGTAGTTAGCCAAAATGGGTGAACGCTTACGAGATAAAGAAATTATCTTGCATTTGTCAGCATTTAATTCAAAATTATTGTCGGAGCACCACTTCACGAACTTGTCAATTGAGTCCTGCATTGAGACCGTATCTTCCATTGAAGAGATGCTGTTATGAACAATTTTTTTATCATCGGCGAAGTTGATGTCTTTCGTAGGATGAGTGGCACAATCGGAATCATTGAAGAACACCACAAAAAATAGAATGGCCAACACGGAGCCTTGCCCGATTCCAGAGAAAACATTTATTAAATCCGATTCTATGGAATTTATTTTCACCTCCTGCTTTCTGCGCTCGGAACCAAAGGAGTAGGGAATTGGAGATTCGGTACATATCATTTGCCAATTTCACAATTAACTGAATACAGTAAATAACATCGAAGGCTTTGTGTATATCAGCAAGAAATAAGTCAGTTTGCATGTCATTATCGAAGGATTCATGTACCAGGATCGATAACTCCATTAGGTAAGATTCTACTCTTCTACCAGGAAAAAATCCGTGTTGACTAGGTGATGAATGCGGATAGATGTTGTACCTAAGCTGCTCGAAAACAATTATTTCAAACACTTTCGCAAGGTTTGGTGAGACACACACGCCACGGTAGTTAGTGAGTTCTGATTTCTTACCGGATTTAAAAACTGGAGTCAGGTTACCAATCTTCCAGAGATCTGGATAATATTCCTCCAGCAGTGACTTCGAGTAGATTGTTGCAAGGGGTATAGACAAAATATCAGCACATTCGCGCAAAAATATTGGTGCCATTCTATCAGGACTTATGCCTTTACTCAAATCCATATTCATAAGGGTTTTTTGAACAATCTCATTTGTAATCGTCACGTTAAAATATCCATAGTCATTTCTAGACCTAATGAAAGAGAGAAGTTTGGAATCCTCTTCATCGTCGTTCGGGTATTGTCTATATACGGATGCAAAGTATTTAGCGAAAAGGTTTGCTTTTTCAGCGTCAGTAGTAGCACTCTCGTTTCCGTAAAACATCTTCCCGGGTAAGCTCGTTTTCTTGTATTTTGAGTTTATGAAATCCCAAAACTTCCGGGGTTGCTTCTTGTAGTCGGCGGCTATGTCACGCAAGTTTTCATTGTACAATTCGTCACGATAATTCCCAAATTCATCCTTAGCAGCTAAAAACGAAGAGATATCTGCATTTTTTGGATTTTCAATAGACTGCCTTTGGTAGCGCTTGTAGGCTCGGTTTCTCTTATTCTTCAGATTAATCAATTTACCATTGAACCAAGAAGGATGATTTGATGTACGGATCGAAGCTTTGGGAATGTGAAGGTCAAAAATATCATAGCATTTGTTGTAAAAAGTGCTTAGCATGTCTTCGAGATTTTGTCCATCGAAAAGGGATGCGAAGTCAATTTTAGATAGCTTTTCACGAATACAACCAAATGGAGCTTTCTTAAAACAGTAAAAAATTTCGGACGATGGAGATGAATTATAGACCTCCGGTTCACATTCGATCAAACACTGAGTCTGAACATGAGCCACATCTTGCATCGAGGAAGGTATAAGTGGCAGATCGGCTACACTGACAATGGACAGTTCTGGCATGTTTGTGTAAACAAGGTCAAGAACGTTGTGTGATTTATTCTGTAGATCGGCCATCTGGAACAGACCACATTCCAGTAGAGAGGAGGTCATCGTTCTAGCAATATTCGTTGGCGGGATTCTGAATCACCAATCGATGGGAGAAAATCAAAACCATCTTCATTGGATGACCACTGAACTGTAGGCATATTGAAATCACCAACTGCAACGAAAATATCACCATGACCAATCATTGAGTGCGCTGCAATAATGGCTTTCAAATGAGATAAATAAACTTCTTCAGTGGAACCATATTGTATGTAGAGCCCATAGATGTACAGCTTTGAATTGGATGAGCGAAGAAGGACTTTAATGCAAATCGCTTCTAGACGTTTGTGTTCTGGTACGTCAACAACTTCACTATCATACATTGAATTAACAGCAATGAGAACACCACCACATTTGCTCGCATCAACATCTGTGTCCTCACGGTCCTTCCGAAATACAATATATTGGGGATCGAAAAACTCGGCACTAAATTTAGTCTTCTGTAAATGAGTCTCAGAAAGAACAATTAAATCGTAGTCACAAGTTGAAGTGGAAAGAAGGATGTGATCTTTTTTACCAATCATTCCATGAATGTTGTTGTAGTAAATGGACAAATACGAGCGAGACGGAACGGGACTTGTTTCAAATTCAACCGAATTACATGGTGAATCGGTTACGTCGTTGTGTTGGCCAAAAAATTCATGGGTGAAGCATCTGTCACGCTTTTAACAGTCCACGGTTTTATTGTGACATGATTTGGCCAGAAATTCGAACGGTTTATAATTTTAGAAATAACGTCATTGGTTTTAATCTTAAAATTCACATGCCGTAATACGGTAAGGTCCTGGCCACGTTTCGTTAGTCGACGTATCTTTATATGTTTCTTGTCAATTCGAGAATTAGCAGCTATGAAGTCAATCAAATCAGCAGGTGTAACAGATATGTCAAACGGAGAAATGTGGAACGCCTTGTCAAGTTTTGAGGACTGAATACTGTTGCCGAGAAGATGTAGATCCTTCATATGTGAGTCATAATTGTTCGTTGCTTCAGCAGAGAATATTGAATATTCTGGATTAATCGCCTCTGATGATGTTGTATCGTTTACTATTGCTGTCGTTGTGGTAGGTGGAGGTAGGTCAGTTATTTTATTATTGAGGTCATCGTCTATTAGATGTAAAAATCTATTACGAAGCTCTTTAATCTCTTGCGTGTCATCAACATGATCGTCATGCAATTTTGATGTTTTGGCGTCTAATTCAATGATTGCTTTCTCAATTTTGTCGCATTTATCATTAATGATTTGGAGATTATCAAGTGTTATCGAATCAACCACTGGCGAGAATAACTGTTTTTCTATATTTCCGGAACGAAAATCCTTACAAATTTCTTGGATTTGTAATACTACGTCCATGTTTTCCTACAGTTTATGGTTAATGTGATCAAATGATGTCCATGTGTTACGTTCGAAGCTATGTAGAAGGTGGTGTAGTTCACTGTTATCAGTTGAGATTAGCGAATGATCGACTGAGAATGACCAATTTTGAGGGTCAGATATTGGTGGTGCTTGGAATCCCTTTTTCTTTGTTGAAATGGGGTCAACATTGCGATTACTGAGGGGAGTCGATGGCATAAGAACTTTATCTTGAAGTTGATTTAATTTCTCTAATATCGAAGAAGTTACTTGCGTACTGGATAACGATTGAGATTTAAGTCCGTGGTCGACTTTCGCATGTAAATTGGTAACGTTCTGATTAATCAAAGCGAACTGAGTCATAATGCTACTATGGTCGGCCGTGGGCAGCAACCGCTTGAATTCTTCGTTGGAGTTGTTGAGACGAGAAAAGTTTTGGTTCAACTGCGTCAACGTAGACAACATATTTGATATAATTACATTGTCATTACGCTCAGGTTCGTTATTTTGTGCAGTATGACCCGCTGCACCAGTATCGTTTAATCTGCGAAGACTTTGCTTGAACTTGGTAACACGATCGATGCATTTCCGGCACATGAAAACTGCATTCGAGGATGAAAGTAATTTAATGGCATGTTGTGATGATAGTTCGAAGCATTTTGAGTTAAATCTTTTTTCGCAAAAATAGCAGTGTATCATCAATTTTTCTGAATTCCTTGCGGCGAAGCAAGCATCAGTGCACACATGATTGCTGGCCATGCTGATGGATGACGTGTGGTTATTTTTGAGCTGGGAGGGCACTTCAGCGGCGGTAGATGTACGTTTTAGTTTAATTCCTTTATAAGTGGCAAATAGTTCTATCATAAGTTGAATATTTTGTTTGAGCTTGTGATAATTTTTGTGAAAAGAATGATAGAGGTTCCCAAATATTTTCTTTCCATTGAAGGACGACACCTCCTAAAGCGAAATCAGATGTCAAGAGATTTTAGCATTAGGATCGGGATGAGCAAGTAGTGTTGCATTTGCTAATTCTTGTTTACATTTGTCAAATGCATTTAACATTTTAGGAGTCCAAGTAATTTGAGTTTTGTCATTTTTGATATTTCTTTTCATGCAGGAAAAGAGTGGAATTTGTGTTTTCGCTGCATGAGGAATGAATCTACGGAAGAAATTGATCATTCCGAGAAATCGTTTTAATTTGTTTATTGTTTGCGGTAGAGGAAAGTTTAAAATTGTTTGAACTTTCGCATTTAATGGTTTAGTTCCTTGTTCATTTATTTGAAAACCAAGAAATTTAATTTCTTTTTGACCAAAGAGACATTTATCAATATTTATTATTACGCCGTAGTCGTCTAGACGGGTAAATAGTGAGCGAAGATGAATTAAATGTTGTTCTTAATTTTCTGATGCTATTAAAGTGTCATCCTCGGTGTCATCTTGATATGCAAAGTAAAAATCTAAACCCTGAACTTCGTTTTAAGCGTTGGAATGTTTGAGCTGCATTACATAAACCGAAAGTCATGTTTATAATTCAAAAAGACCAAATGGTGTTATAATTACGGTTTTTTGAATATCTTCTTCAGACATTGGAATTTGATGATAAGCTCGTACTAAATCAATTTTGCTAAAGATCGTTTTACCATGCAAGAAATAGTTAAATTCTTGAATGTTTGGTAATGGGTAGCGATCTGGTAAAGTGTTAGCATTTAGTCGACGGTAATCGCCGCAAGGAGTTCATCCACCTGATGATTTAGGTGAATGATGTAATGGTGTTGCCCAAGGACTGTCGGGTGGACGACAAATATCAAGGCGTAGCATTTCGTCAAATTCCTTTTTAGCTATTTTTAATTTGTCTGGGTATAATTTTCTTGCTTTAGCAAAGATTGGTTGACAATTAGTTACAATGCGATGTTTTACATTGTGTTTGCGTTTTGATGAGTGGAATGTAGACATGTCAGAATGTCCGGAAGTTCGTTTAATAATTGATTTTAAACGGATATGTTTGAAATTGATTTGTTGATAGATCTGGATTACAATCAATTTTTGTTCCGTTTGTTGATAATTATGTTAAATTATCAATTAATTTGCTATTTTTGACATCTACCAATAAATCGAATTTTGTTAGAAGGTCTAATCCAATGATCGGTTCTTGCACGTCTGCAATAACGAATATCCAACGAATGTTACGTCGGAGACCTAGGTGTAGTGTGATGGATTTGCTTCCGTAAGTTTTAATTGGCGTACCATTAGCAGCACGTAAAGTAAAATTACAAGAAGTGTGACGTTTTTCTATGGTTATAGGTGGAATAACACTTAACTCAGCACCAGTATCGATAAGGTAGTTCCTTCCGGAATTCTTCTCTTTTACATATAAGCGACTTATAAATTTGTCTGTGTCAAGTTGCGCAGGGCTTGACTGTCTTATTAGTTTTTTGAATTCCTGTTCTTTTTGGTGTTATAAGAACAAGGAGGATTCATTTTACATAGAATCACATTTTTTGGCGTTATCTCTAAATCAATGGTTTGATTTTGGTTTGGAACGACTATAATGAGTCGAACGGGATGAGGAACGATTTCTTTGAGCAGATCTGCTGCGAGATTTAGAGTGATGGGTTCTTTTTGAAGAGAATCAGTTTTATCTTCTAGTTTGCAAATCTGTTTTGTGAAATCGCTGGAGCGAGATAAAGTATTGATTGTAGTATGGTCGATTGTTTCATAAATTTTATCGGCCATTATTACTTGTTGATCAAGTGGTTCGGCTGAGCAAGATAAAATTGCTTGAATTTGTTGTGGTAGTCGATTAGTCCATAATTCTAGTAATAGGTCGTCTCCAACTTTACCACAAGACTTATCTTTCATTTTACGAAGTAAATTGGAAGGTTTTTCATGAATGAGTGAAAGATCGTTAAATAAAATTTTTAATTTTTTGCGATCTGAATTGATTTTTTAATCGACTTTTTAGAATCTGATATTTGTTGGTGGCAGGTGGATTTTTAATCAAATCACTGACTGCTGTTAAAGTGTCTGTGTCTAGTTTGCCAACAATTTGGTTGTATTTAGAAATATCAGATCTAATAACTAATCAGAATAACTATAGATAAATCCTTAAATTGGGAAAATCATATTAATTATTTATGTTCGAAATTATCATGTCGCGTTGGATTAATTAAAAATCTATCCTATTTTCTCCCTCAAAAATTTTTATTATTATTATACTACTCGTTATTCTATTGCCACATCGAATATTTGTGTATAACTTGGGGATCAGCTTGTAAGAAACATATCAAGCCTTTACAAGTGCTTCAAAATAGAATTCTTAAATTCATTTTCAAATTACCAATTCAATTTCCATCTAACGAACTTTATTTGAAAACTCAAATTTTGCCAATCAAAGGAATTCTTGCCAGTTATGAATTCCTTTGATTGTATTTTTATATTATATATATTTTTTGTATTTTTATAAAGGATATTTTGACAAATAAACGTTTAAATAATATCGTCTTACATCCTATTGATCATGATTATAATACTAGGAATTCGAACAACATATATGTCAATAGATCAAGAATAAATATTGGTAAAAGCAAAATAACGAACATTGGTCCTGATTTATTTAATAATTTACCAGCTGAATTGAGGGACGATAACCTGTCTAACAATTCTTTTAAAAAGGAGTTAAAGACTTGGCTATTACTGAGCTCACAATTATCTAAAAGTACTAAACTCGAATCTTTTTATACTTCACCATATCTATCATAAATAAACAAATTACACAACAAGAACAACTGAACAACAATAATCTTAACTAAAAATTAGCACTAAAATAATTAAGTTTGAATTATTACATTAATATGAATTGAATTTATTTATTTCAAAATTAAAATTATTGATCAAATTATTTTTATCTATGTCAAATTCCTTAAGAGAATTATTCACTGGAATTGACATTTATTTTAATTCCATTCTTGTTTTTCTTTTTCATATTGCTTCTGTCTCTTTTTTCTTTGTTTTTTCGCTATAAATTATGATTATAGAATTACACAGATAGGTATTATGTGATAATAATAATAATAATAACAATAATAAGAACCAAAGATCAGGGTAAGCTTTCCAGAAAGGTGGAATTTTTATCTGGATTGTGTTAATTCTGACCGTATTAATATTAGCTGCTAAGTTTTGTTGTCCGTCGATTTCGTAATCGTCATCGAGGATTGCAGCGTTAGGGTTTTGTGTTTGTGCTGGTGGTGTTGCACCTTCTGCCATTTTATTTAGCAGTGAAGCAAAAATTGATTTTTTAAAATTTGCTTGTTAAAAATTTGTTCTCACAAATATATCTAAATATTTGGATAGTAGAAACAAATTTTGGAATGCTAATATTTGATTTGTTAGTAAAAACAAATTTAAAATTTTAGCAAGTTGCTTTATTAAGCGTTTGTTTGTTTGCGATCTGAAGTACGTTCAGAGCCGTGGGTCACCAATTGTATGGGAACTGATCAAAACAAATTCATGTTATCAGTTTGATGCCATATATTTGAATACTGAATGTTCTACAAAATGCATTGCTTATATAGTGAATTCAAAGGTGACTCGATACAATATAATTTAATTTAATTTCAATGAATATTTGATTTATGTGTGTACTACAACGAAATGCAAATAATGGTCGGTCTGACGAAGTCACTGTGGAGTTTGGGTGGTGATTAGGATGGGAGCCTTTAAACTTTCCATGTGCTTTACGACCTTCCAAAATGACCGAGGATCATTGGCCTTAATAAAGAGCTTCCCAAAGTATGATTTTTTGGCATTTCTTATAATAGATGTAGGTTTCTGAGTTTACAGTAATTTTGATGAGCAGCGGCTGTTCTCCTCAGTTTCCAGTGTCTAAACGCGACATCCCTTTCAGTTATAGCACGTACTACCTTGTCAGTAATCCACGAAGGGGGCGGCCTGCTTCTTCTTAACTTAAACTAACGGTGCATGTCGGTCGAGAAGAATCGTCGGATTATCATTCAGTTGTTGAAGCATTTCATCTGGGTCCATCATATCTTTCACAGTGTTCCAGTCAAGTGCCAAGCAATCATTTATAATTCATTCTGCATCAATCAAATCTAATCTCCTAATAAACTTCTCATCTTTCTTGAAGAAGGCTGATGGCAGCTTTATGACAATGTAAGAGAATCATAACTAGACATATCTGATGTAAATTGGGTGAACCTGCACACATTTTCGCTTTTCTTCACAAATACCAGATCGAGCAGGGATGCTCCATGGGTGTGGTAGTGTGTTGGTATTTTAGACAACAGTTTAAGCCCATGACGTTGGAAGAGACGTTTAAATTCTTCAATTAGGAATGCGCCTAACATTTTTTTATTTGGTTTTTATTTTATTTCGATAAAATGGATAATATTAGGGCAAACAATGTTCTACGACAAACATTAAAAGTGTTGTTATTTTTTTTAAATTGAAATTGTAATTTCACATTACAAATTAACCGCCAAAATATTATTGCAAAAATATTTTCCGAAAATAAGATTTAGGTGTACCATCAGCACAAGAAAAAACTGCTTCCATTGCTGTTCACAAAATCTATCATAACATAACCCAAATATTAAATATTGAGGGTTGGATTTACATGTCGAATGGACATGAACTATGGATGGACTAAATATTTTTAGAAAATGGTCCTCACAAACGACAAAACTTGTGTTCAGCCAAATTCTTTACCTATAGCTGACATCTATAGTCCCTTTTTGGAATTGGTTAACTGGGGACCAAAAGAACCGTTTTGCGGGGTCGATATTTTGTGGAGAATAAATTTGCATTTTGTGCACTTTCAAGTTTTGGATACCGGCGTGCTATTTTTTCATTGCCCTGCCGAATGTTCGATTCTGATTTTTCCTGTTTTGTTGTGTTACGTGCAGCATGCAGGAACAAAAACAATTGAACAGATTACTGACAGCTGCATATACGATGAACTATTAAGAATAACAATGGAGAAAAAAGGTTTGCAAAAGGAAACGACCCATGTGTGTACAAAAAATTCTAATTAATTAATTGATAATACTCTGATTTTTGTTGAGATCACTGAAACATTCAAAATGTAAACAAGATCACAAAACTTCAACACTCAGAATCCACACCTTCATAAAAATTAACTACTGCATGAAAATTAAACTACTGCATAAACTGCAACCATGAACATGCCAAGCAAAAATCAAAATTGCATTAAATGAAATAATTCCAATAATTCCAAATTTTTTCGATAATAATTATTAATGTAACAAACCTACCGAATGGTATAATGGTATAAAAAAATAAAAAAAAAATACAGGCGCCTGCCTAATTCGATTTACACAGGGGGAGTCCAACAGGTTTTCATTGAAGTCTCCTGAGATAATGACATGCTCATAATTGGGAACGTGAACGGCTAGCAATCTTTCGACAACTTCAAACTCTCGGGTTTTTATGACTTTGTAAAAGACACAAAAAAGAATTTTAACATCAGGAAAGATTAACTCAACAATCAAATATTCGACCTTAAATTGACTAGCAATAAATAATTCTTTTTTGTCAAACATAGATGACGCAATGACTTTAAATCTGATAGAACCACGGATGCACAGTGCAACCCCCTCCTTTTTCTATCAGATCTCAGCAAATTTAATCCTTCGATCTGCACAGACTTTTGGAATTATAGCTTTTTAGCCACGTTTCGCTGAAAGAGATAACGTGTGCATTTGGACTTAACACTTAATACGTTTAAATGGCAGATATTTAAATAATTTTTGTTGTTAAAGATAGTTTTCAATAAAACCTAAGGAATACTCACTGCGCTCACGCCACTTTTTCTTATATTCATAAACATTCAGAACAGCATCCCACCCGCCAACTATTTTCTAGAGACTGGATTTAGCACATCGATACTTCATTACTAATTCTTAAAAATGTAGAACAGCTATTTAGACATGGTACGGTTTTATCTAAACAATTTAAGAAAATAATTAAATATATGGATCCTAAAAACCACAATTTAATAACGTGTTGAGTAATTTTATGTTGAGAAAAGTGAAACAATGAACTTAACCTAATGTTTTTTACTAATAGAAGCTTTTCGAACGTCGTATGTAAACGAATTTTCTGGATGTTATCGCTACTTTTGTTCTTCATTCTCCTCAGCATTTGTCATCTCTATAGTTCCCCCACTAATTGAATTAAGATGGTCTCAATTGAATTCAATTTTACGTTCTGCGAACCAACACCTGTCTTACAGAAGACGAATCCATTTCCGATGCTTACAGAGGACAGTACTTTTTGGAACTTCAATTGCATTCTTAATTAATTGCATTTCTTAAAGATGCTGACGTTATTTGGTGATAATGTGTCGTTTATGACAATTCGTTGAGCTGTAGCATAGCCAAGATCTTTTAAATTGAGGTTGCGTGTTTTGAAGTAGTCACTCATAAAGGTATTTTTCTGATGCTCTTCATAGAATTTTATGACTACAGGTGGTGACATTTTATTATTTTTTGACTGTCGGAAACGGAAGACTGATTTTAGCCAACTTTTTTCTGTGAATCATAGCACAACTAATTTGACCAATGACATCCCATAAATTTTCATTTTTTTCCATGGTACATTTTTCACAACTACGTCACATAATTTTAATTGGCGCTGCTCCAAGTTATCTATGCGGTCCTCTAATACCTTGTTTGACAACAGTACTTTGCTTTCAATTTCTATTGCTTGTTTTGGATGAATAATTCACAGTCCTGTTTTACTGAGATGATTTTGGAGTCCAATTTGAGTTCCAGATTGTCGATTTTATTCTCAACCAATTGAGTCAGCTTTTCATTCTTATCATTTATCGAGTCTTCCAACAATTTATTTTGGTTTGCGATAAATTCCTTCAACTCCTCCATCTCCTTTCGTTTCTTTGGGGAATTTTCTAGAAAATCTACAGCCCGCCTTTTGTTGGGCATTCGGTAAATATTGAGGTTATGTTATGATTTTGCAAACAAGGTAGATGAATAAATACGTACGGAATCCACTTGGCTCAACTTATATACTGGCAGGTGATACCAAAGTTCTTGCGCAATTCACAATAGTTGCTGGTTACTTTTTTAAAGCAATGCTGTATTTAGGTTTTCACAAAAATCTGGACACAACACTATTGATTTTGACCAAAAATGATCAGGTGCATCCGTAGTATTAATCAACGTCGACAACACGAACATTAAACTGCATTTATCAAAATGTTACAAAACGTAACTTATTAACGAATTTTATTAACACGTTGAATGCTACGTGAACCCTTAGCGGTGCACGATCTGTATTGCAAATGTGCCGTGTGTACCACAAAAAGAGACACGTACAAATTTTGCTGTAGCTTTGCACGGCTTTGACTTTTCCATTGAACTGTCATTTTCGTACACGTGTAGATTCTGTCAGAAAATATTTATAGGGTTAAAAAAAATTTGTAACAATTTTTGACAATTCTTTCGGATTTTTACATAAAATTCCGATTTTATGACAAATTTTTGTTTTTGATTAGCTAGGGGGCTAATTATACAATGAAAGGCATTTTTATTCCTTTTATTTGTTAGTGAATTTTATTAAAGCAACTAAGACAAAGTGCAACTTTACAAGTATCGCAGAAAGTGACGACTTTTTTTGATTGTTTTATGGCCTCGGCTCTACTTTTTCCAAAACGCCGAAAGCAGCGATAACACTCCGTACATCTTTTCCTCGTGGTGCGATGGCTTTTGTCCTTGGTTTGGTATGTATTCAATTTGTGGATGCGTTTTTGTCCAGCTACTTGTGATACGTTGTCGCCCGAACTAGAACTGGCTGTTTGTATTCCACAGAGTGACTGGCAGATAGACATCTTGAAATGCAGAATTTTCGTTTTCGGTTGCACTACTTTGTACAGTATCAGAGCGTTTACCACACTTGTGCTAAGCAGGTACTCAAATGCAATTTTATGGTACCACCGAATAGTCTTTCGCAACGGTGAAAAATAACTGGTCGATGCCTTGTTTGCCTTTGTTATAGTCAATAATAATTTGTGGTTTCACAATATCTTCATTGTTTCGATTTTTTTTACCAGTAGATTTTTGTTTCAGATCATGCTTCGTTGTCAACATAAGAACGTCCCTTTTATCTTTCCATTTCGCAACAACAATTCCCGAAGACTCTCGACCGACTATTTCACCTCGCTTCAACTTGGATTTCGTTACTGTCTCAGGATTGCCAGCCCGATCTTTTCGTAGAGTACCAATCAAATGAGTTTTACGATTTTGCAGCGCTTTCGCCAAGGTGATCGATGTGTAGAAGTTATCGGTGATCATTGTTCTTCCTTTATCCAAATACGGTTCAGCTAGGTCCAGAATGATTTGAGACGTATGAGGCGAACCAGGTTTGGGAGTACCCCTGTCTTGTGGATGGGCACTCGCTCCGCAATAGATTGAGCTCGTGTATGTGTAGCCGGAAGGATCACAAAGTTTGTAGTCTTTCACACCGTATCGGTGGGATTTTCGTGGATTATATTGCCGAAAAAGAAGCCTGCCTCTCCAAGGTATCATGCTTTCATCCACTACCAAAACTTCACCTGGTGTTCGTGACATAAAGTTTTTCTCAAGCAAATTTAGGAGGTTTCTAACTTTTCCAAGACGATCACCAGCAATGTCATCGTCGTTAGCGAAGTGAATCATTTTTAGCAATAACTGAAATCGATTTCTTGACATGACTTGAGGGACGAATGCGTTTCGATAGAATTGGTTCTTACTCCAATACATATGTATACCAGGTAGCTTCACTATTCCCATGTACACCACCAGTCCAAAAAACTTCTTCATTTCGTCGGTATTCGTGTCTTTCCATTTTCTCATGCGGGAGCAGCGTTTGATATTTTTCATAAGCTTTTTATGGGCGTTCAAATTTGTTTGCGTAACAACAAGATCATAAATTTCATCCGTGACGAACAGATCGAATGCGTCAATTGGTTTTGAAGCGACATTAATATTCGGAGAGGTTGGAATTTCCGTAAAAGCGAATTGACGAAGAGATTTGCCTGTCACACGCTCCCAGGTAGGCCCAGTAGAAACTACAATGTTAGCTTCACGGTCAACAGAATCCGATTCTTCAGAAGTTTCGTATACAATATCGTCTGTTTCAGGCTCAGTAGAATAGTAAGCATCTGAGTCTGATGAGCTTTCTTCACTACTTTCGTTGAAACTATGTTCTTCGGAGGACTCTCGCACGCAGAGCCTCTTATATTTTGTATTTTCTTTCGAGTCACTTGCTGCTTTTCGTTTGTTCATGTTGAAACGTGGTATTCAGCAAAAATAATGCTATTCAAACTGCATGACAGGAAAACGATATTTGGCGAAAATAGTACGAGTGATCAGTCAAGACGTTGTGTTAGAGATTTGGTCGGGAGAGTGTCAGAGTAGAATACGTAGCAAGTGCAACGCTGAATACAGGGTAAGTGGAATTCGATGAACGTTGAAAAAAAAACCCTTTTAAAAGGGAAACGTGACGCAAGTGAAATATTTTCACTTTCGATTATAAAAATGCGTCACAAATGCCGGACACTCCCAACGTAATAATTTTCCTGCGATACCCGTACTCTACACATCACGCAAAACTTTATTCGTGTCAAATCTGAAAGAACAGAAAAACTATTACTATAACAATCAAAAGTGAAAATATTTCAAAAGAATTTTTTGCGTTCCGAAGTTGTAAGCGTCACCCAAATTGATATCAGTTGTTTTAGAAGAAGGGACGAGGACTTGCGTCACGTTTTCCTTTTAAAAAGGGTTTTTGTTGTGATATCAGTAGTTTTGGAAGAATAGGGAAAAAAAATTTCCGGCGAAAAAAAATCCTCCGATAAAAAAATTTATACCCTCAACTTCCTCTACAACATAACAAAAGTTTTTTTTTAACCATCGCTGCCGTCAAACCGACGCGCCGGCTTCTACTTCCATGGGCTGAAAAAAATCCCCTCAACTTCTTCTACAACATATCAAAAGTTTTTTGAGCCGCCACCGCCGCCAAAACGAAGCGCGGCGGCTACTACTTCCCATGGGCGAAAATGATCCCCTCAACTTCTTCTACAACATATCAACATTTATATCAAAAGTTTTTTTTGAGTCCCCGCCATCAAACAATTTTTCCTTTGACACCAAACCTCTATCTCGAGCCTGGGCCTATTTTATAGAAACCGATTTCTTTAATTTTTTAAAATTCTTAAATTAAAGAAAATTTTAGAAAACTGAACAAAATTTGGTGCAAATACAACAATTTTTTATTGTTTTATTGTTGAAATTTTATTAGTCTGTTTTCTTCCACAGATTACGCGAGAGGAAAATTGAACGGATTTATGTTGAAGAGATCAAAGAGCGTGGACTCAGATATAGACGTTAGATCGGGATTTTTGATTTCGTTAGATGTATCTACAGAGTAAGACAAACAAGACTTAGTAATTTCAACAAACAATGACATTCCCCAGTGAAAATGAAAGTATCAAATGTTCGAAAGAAGGCACTAACAGTCTCAAGTTCTTTTGTTTTTTAAGCACTTTTTCACTATTAGTCTTACGTCAGTCGAATGCATCATTTAATATACATAACCTGCCAGGTAGAATACGATGCAGTTCTTGAAGAGTAGGCAGTTGATGTTCCTAATTTATTACTCTGTATAAAATTGATTTTCGTCATAATCGGATATGATGAGGTAAAAACAAGAGTATAAGGCATCGTTTGACATCGTTGATCATTGTTATTGAGCATAATAGTTTTAACTTCTCTTTCATCTCCATATGATATCAAATCAATCCGTTATACGTTCAAAATCAACAGCTTAAAATCTGTGAATTTCGTTTTTTTACTTTTCAGAGCCCACTACCTCTTTGCACTTTCCTATACAAATGAAGAAGCTTTTGCATAAACTGTTTCCAATCATAGACTATCTCTCACTAAATGCAGCATTTGTCGACGTTCACCGACAACTTGTGGTCTATAAAATATTTTCCGTCACTCTTATTTTCAATCGTTATCAATCAAAATTACTCCCAACCGAAGCACATTCTCCTAATCTTTCACACAATTTCTCCTTTCCTTACTGAAATTCTGTTTTTTTTTTATATATTGCGGGTAAACTCAAGAGATTCGGGAACCCTTTGATGATCTAATTAGTCATTCAATCACGGTCTAGCCTAAGGTAAAGCAGGGGAAATTCTGAAGTAGGAATGTATATTTCTCTTGAAAACTTGAGGATTGTAAGTGGATGGGAAAACATGAGCAAGTAGGCTGTGACTCGACCGAATCGTGATAGAGAAAAACGTTCTTCTGTATCCTACGGTGTGACATAATGTGTGTGTGAGTGTTGAACGCTTCATACGTGTTTTACTTGCTCGCTTATTTTATTTGATAAATTAGTTCATCAATCCGTAATCTTTGTTTGATTGGATTGATTTTTAATAACGTTTAAGTTGTGGTGTGGTGTTTGTGGAATCTATCAAGTTCTCTTAAATCAACATTTGTATTGAGAAAATTTTATAGTTTAATAAGTGAAAAAATTTCGTTTTTAGTGCATACACATAAATAATTACGCACGGTAAACGTTGCATGTTAATTGGAGCATTATTTATGTGATTTATGTAAACGTCAGTGTTATTTATTATCGTTTCGAAAGCACTAGTTGTTTGTCCCGTCCTTTTTCACGCGTTGATAATTAGATTTCTTTTTCTTTTGGGATTTTCTTTTTTGATTAATAAAAAGAAAATCCCCGGACAGGTATATTCAATAATCAATTCAATAATCAAAATATTTATTTACATTTATATTGACTAATTTTTTTTAGTTTGATTTTTTATAAAATATTCTTAATAATTTTATTCTGACTGACGTTAGTGCATTTGCAATGAACGAACTAAGGAGTTGCAGTCGTGATGACTGTCCTCCTGGAAATGTGAAACTCGAGAGCATTGTGAATTGTGGTAAGTGCAAATCATTAATTCATCTGTTGTGTATTGGCATCTCGAGACCAGCTAACGAGGTCTTGATTTCCAAGAATGTACTAGTTCTGTGCAATGCTTGTTTTTCAGGTAATTCTCCCTTTGTTGTATCCTCGGAACAAGTGACTCCAAATGCGTCGCTGACTAACAGGAATTCTAAGGGCTCAAAAAAATCGTCCGATGTTCCATTCTCGAATTCACTAATACAACTTCCGCTAAAAGCGACTCTTTAGAGATGCTATCTTTACTTCGTGATATTAAATCTTCAGTGACTGATCATCGCAAGGAGACAAAGTCTTATGCTTCTGTTTTATCCGAGATTAAGGTGGCAACCACTAAATCTGCCACGGTCAATAGACCTCTTTTCTCTCAAATCGCTTCAGGAGTAGCTTCTTCAAGTGATTTGTCTAGCTTTTTAAATGCTGCAGCTACGAAGCGTAAACTTCAGCCGTCAATGCATTTCACTCCTAAGCGCGTCCGCATTGATGCGTCTGAAGTCTCCCATAAAAATCGTCATCGCAAGTTGACCTCAGACACCAACCATGGACTAGGTAGCCCGGTCAAATCTCGTCAACCAGTGAGCAAACTTTCAAAATTCATTTACGTTTCTCGCCTTAAGTCAGATGTAACTGCGGAAGCGATTTCCTCGCACATAAAGACGAAAATGCCCGAACTGGATAGCAACGATTTTGGCCTCAGAATTCTAGTGAAAAAAGATCAAAAGCTGGATGAACTTACGTTTACTTCTTTCCGGCTAAATTGCACAGTTGAACTCTTCGACAAACTTATGGATCCTGCCTTCTGGCCCTCTCATGTCCAAATTGTAGAATTTCAGGACAAGAAGAGGAGGACCTTAGATACTTTTTTACCAATTGCGACAACTTCAGCGAAAGCATCAACACAGGAAAGCTGCAATTCTCCTGCAACTTCAGTGCTGAAACAAACTTCAATGGTAAAGGAAACTACCTCAACGAGTATGGACGTCACACCAACGGTTTAGCATGCAACACTACGTGTCAGGGTCGGACTCAGTCGTGAATTTCTGATTTCTTCCATCATAATGATAAACCAATCGGATGACGCGCTAACATTATGACCAATTCGCAGTCAATAATTGCAGCTAAGACTTATTTTGATGCCATTCATCCCATTAAGTCTGATGTTTCGATTTCAAAGAGTGATGTCAGTTTATATTATCAGAATGTTCGGGGATTAAGAACTAAAACTGATGATTTTTCTAATAACTCCTTGACGTGTGACTACGATGTTATAGCACTGTCTGAAACATCGCTCAATTCGTCATTCTTTGACAGTGAATTATCCAATCCTAAACAGTTTTCAGTTTACAGAACTGATCGGTCTGAATTAAATAGCGTACATCAGAGATATGGAGGTGTTCTGATCGCTGTCCGATCATCTTTACCTAGCGAATGTGTTCTGGTGCCAGGCACCGACAACGTCGAAATGGTTTTAGTTAAGGTGCAGCTTCAAAATCATTCGCTTTTTGTCTGTTGCCTTTACATCCCTTCAGGCTCTTCTGTAAAAGTATACAACGAGTATCACGATGCATTAGAAAAGACACTTAAATTTATAGACCTGGATGTTAATGATGAAATGTGCATTTTAGGAGATTTCAATCTAACCCTTGTTGATTGGATTCCTGATAGTTACAATGCCCACATTAACAGCATTGATGACTTGATCAGTGGTCAAGACGATTCACTCGAAAGCAATGTGATGCTCCCCACTAATGTCGCTGAAGGAACGAAGGCCGACATCATCTATCTTATGATGAGTGGTAACCTTCACCAAGTTAACAACGTCCATAACCATTATGGAAAAATCCTAGACCTCGTGTTTTACAGCAATCCAAATAACATCAAAGTCATTAAATCTGGTGTTCCTATGAGTCGAATCGATTTGTATCACTATCCTATCGAAATAATAATTTCAGCAGACTTTGTTGAAAGCATTGAAAATATTGCAAGTGAGGAATCTCAAAGTGAACTTAACTTCAAAAAAGGGGACTATGCGGGTCTTAATAACCATTTACATTCTATTGACTGGAATCAACTGTTGTCAAACGTTTCTGACGTTGATGACATAGTCAATGTGTTTTACGACACTTTGTTAGACGGATTAGAGAAATTTATTCCGCTCAAAAAGAAAATGGTTATTAACGATCCACCCTGGTACAATCAGCGTTTGCGTAATCTAAAAAATAGAACAAGCAAAGCTCACAAACGATTTAAAAATGAAACAAACCCAGACGAAAAACTAAAACTGAAAATGAAATTTTTGTCTACAAGTAAAGAATTTCACTCCGTGCGTGACCGAGCCTTAAACAAATATTTGGCTAACACCGAAGAAATGTTAATGTCTGATCCTTCAAAATTCTGGCATTACGTTAAATCGCGAAAAAAGACTACAGGCTACCCGTCAATTATGTTTAGAGGTGATAATAAGACTTAACGACCCTACCGAAACATGTGATATTTTCGCTGAATTCTTTGAAAGCGTTTATGTTTCTGACAACGAGAGTGGTTCTAGCTTATCGGGAAAAATGCACTCCTTAGAAAGGCGCATTGACATCGGATCAATCTCTTTTGAGATCCAAGACGTTTTGAACCATCTTAGTAGTATAGACACTAGTAAGGGTGAAGGTCCAGACAAAATCTCTCCGATTTTGTTAAAAGCCTGTGCTGAGAGTCTGTCATCTCCGCTACTTCGCATTTTTAACTCATCTCTCTCAACCGGAAAGTTTCCGACAAGATATAACTCCAATTTATAAAAGTGGTTCTAGAAGTAATGTTGAAAATTACAGAGGTGTAGCTATTTTACCAACAATAGGAAAACTATTTGAAGCCATTCACCAGTATTTTATCCACGAAGTTCAATCGAATTATTTCAAAGTCGCAACATGGCTTTATGAAGCGCAGATCTACCGCAACAAATTTAGCTGAATTTGTTAGCTACGCTACTAAAGTTATGGAATTATCGAGAATTAAAAATGTTCTTGACGCAAGTGCTCTTCAACGTGACTTGAACAGGTTTCTACAATGGTGTAAAATCAACCAACTTTATTTGAACGTTGATAAGTGTAAGGTAATCTCCTTCACACGAAGGAGATCCAAGATTGAGTTTGGTTACAATATCGATGATGTTACATTGACTCGTGCAAAGGTAATTAAAGATTTGGGAATCCTCTTGGACCAAAAACTGACGTTCAGTAAACACATTGAATATATAATTGCAAAAGCATACTCAATGCTTGGCTTTGTTATGAGAACTTGTAAGCAATTTAAAAATATTGAAACTTTAAAAAATATATATTTTGCCTATGTCCGTTCTTACTTAGAATATGCTTCAGTTGTTTGGCATCCTTATCAAGACACATTTGTTGACAGAATTGAATCAATTCAGAAAAAATTTTTGATGTACGCACTGAGGCGGGATGAAAACGACAAGCTTCCGCCATATATTGAGAGATGCGAATCGATCAATACCGAAACACTTGCCCGACGCAGAATCAAGGCCTGCTCACTTTTCGTATCCGATCTGATGAATGGAACCATCGACACACCTAAAATCAAAAGCAAGATCATGCGAAATTCCAGACCCACTTGTGCTGATGATTTTCTCGTAGTTGACAAACACAGGACTAAATATGGTTTTTATGAGCCTATCAATAACATATGCATGGCATTTAATCGCTTTTCATTGCTGTGGTTTCAAAACATACCACGTGAATCGTTCAAGTTGACTATTAGGAAATTAAAAATCACATATAAACTAAACGGTAAGATCAGAATCTCATAAACTGAACCTTTGGTTCTCAATCTAATCAAAAGCTGATTAGTCAATTGGGTCTCACGTCTCTCAAATGTAACTCTAAGTCACGTCGACTTGTGCAAAAACAGACGACTAGTTTCCGCTAATCCTTTTTATTTCAGGTGGCTACACGAGATGGCGGTGCTTGATGGAACGACGGGCTATTTTTCATTTCCAATTTTCCATTTTCGTCTAATTTCAATTGATGCTGTTTTAATTGTATAACAACTATAAATAAAGTAATTTTGACGATGGGCAGGGGTGACTGTTGACTTCGACGGGTCGACTGGGTCGGCAACTCACTTCCGGACCTGCTCTTCATGTATGTTTTTTTTTTTTGTGTTAAGCTAATTTATTGTCATTATTATAATTAATTGTAAACAGTCAGGAGGCTTCGGCCATTGATGCAGTAAATAAATAAAATAAAAAAAAATAATCTAGCAGTGACTATATAGGGATGAGCTTGGGCCGATTGCCGGGTGGCAAAAACCGAATTGTGGAGAGGAGGCACAATACCCAATAGTTCCGTTGAACACTGACCAAAAAAAGACCGATAGAACAATGTAACGGCACCTACTTTACGGCGGTGTTCGAGAGTATCAATTCGATTCGTTACACTCGCGTCTCCTATTAGTGGGAAAGTTTTATTTGAAAGTCTTTCGACAAAGTCTAACGTTGAGGAAGGAACTCCAACCAATAAATGAGAGTTGAACTCTAGGAGATATCAGTCAGTAAAGCGAGCAAGTGAGTCCGATCATAGTCTAACTATCTCTTCAAAAGTCCAACTTTCTTTTCGATTTCAAAATATATATTCGATGCGTTCCAACTTCTTTTAAACATGAATCACAAAAAGAGTACATCGAATATGGAAGTACGATAAATAGCTCAATGGGTTTGATAAGATTTTGTTTAGAGTAGCTCTCCATTCGCCTTAATAGTGCAAACATGAAGATATGAAGACTTGTGTAGGTTAATTTCGTCGCACACATCCAAGCCAAGTACTAACACATCTTTTCGGATCAAAGCGAAACTGTTGAATAACGCTCGACTACGACAGCTCAATCAGAACAAAATGAAAGAGTGAGAAATACACACTATTTCTGAAAATGTTTGGAACAAGCGAAAAAACTAAGAAAAACGTCAAGGAGTCTATGAGCTTTAGAATTTCTTTTACATTATGTTAACCGTTTAATTTCAACTGAATTAAGTGTTTCTTTAATTTCTTAAATTTTTCTTTAATTTCTACAATTTTTCTTTAGTTTCTTGAAATTTTCTTTAATTTTCTACAATTCTTAAATTTCTCGAATTTTTCTATAAAATAGGCCCTGTCTCGAACACCCAACCTTGTCTCATACAAAATGTGCTACCGAACATATTACACATACATATGGGCTTTATATGGCGCCTTCTGAGAGCCCTGCCGGTACTCCCCCCTCCCCTTTTTTTAAATCTCATATTCTATACCCACTGAAATGAACACAATTCCGTTGGATCGACGCGGAATTTATTTGGGCTCATTCCTAGCCTAGCAAGCGCAAAATTTAGAATGAAAATATCACCCCCACAAGAATGAAAACAACAAACAACGGAATATTCTCTCAATTTAAATGCACTTTAAAAGACGTATATCAATAATTAATTTCAAGCGATCACGGCAATTCACTTCAAACTTCTCTTCTTCCGCTCGTTGAAAGAACCTAACTTAATCAAGCGTTCAACTCACGATCTTTCCATTTTATAAGTGATGAATGATACGTGCCTCAGACAATCCGCTCTCGATGTAAAATCACGTGTTCTCCATTCAATACTCGCCAATGCGTACGAGACCCATATGAATTTCGTACGCAAGGGAAAAAAGTCAAAACCAGACACGCCGACTTTACCTTTCCTTGTTGGGGGCTAACTTTGAACTAGTCTATTAAACCGAAGAGTTTTTTGTATGGGGCCGTTCATAAAAACGTAACGCTAAGATCGACACTTTTCAGACCCCCTTCCCCCGGTAACGCAAGCGTAAAGCAAGGTCAATACCCCCTCCCCCCTACCCCATTCGTTACGCAACGCAACTGAACAAAATCAATACTCTCAGAAATAGTGTCTAATGGTGATGTGTACATTTCTCGTGGCGTAATTTTTAGACCCGTACGAAGTACGTAGGTCTGATGCATTTACTACCACGTTTGTTACATTGCGAATTCGAACCCGGGAGTAAGGGGGAAACTTTTTTTGTTGCCTCCAAATGACAAATCAGTGAAAAAAACAATGTCCGTCTGTCGGTCTGTCTGTCTGTCGGTCTGTCTGTCTGTCGGTCCGTCTGTCTGTCGGTCTGTCGGTCTGTCTGTCCGTCAACACGATAACTTGAGTAAATCTTGACCGATTTTCAAAAATTTTTTTTTTCTGAAAGGTAGTCGAAAAATATTTTATGGTATTGAATCTGGACACTGTCGGCCCAAGGGCCGCCGAGCTAGGGCCGTTTAAGTGGTTTTTGGTTTTTTGCACATAACTCGAGTAAATCTTTTCTGATTTTTTTGTTTAAAACATCTGGGCATGGCCGACAATTTATGGAAGAAACTTTTTCTAATTTGAGTCCTTGGACTTAGCTAGGGCACTAAAAGCGAGTATCTGCTAGGGCTCTATGTGTTTTTTGTACCTAACTCGAGTAAATCTTTACCGATTTTCAAAAAATTTTTTTGTTTGAAAGATCTGGGCATGACCGACAATTTGTGGAAGAAACATTTTTCGATTTGAATCTTTGGCCTTAGCTAGGGCACTAAAAAAGAGTCTTTGTTAGGGCCCTACGTGTTTTTTGTACGAGTAAATCTCTTCCGATTTTCAGAAACTTTTTTTTGTTTGAAAGATCTCGGCACGGCCGACAATTTATAGATGAATTTTTGCCTGTGCTTAGGGCTCAAGTGGGCCTCATGTCGGTGCTAAGGTCGGCCCTAACATAAAAA
>CM055403.1:97756585-97782527 GCA_029228625.1 Pseudolycoriella hygida
TGGGTTGACTGCGGATATCTCGTGCATGGCCTGGAGGTTTCTGATATGAGGGTTCTTAGGAATATAGCGAAGGTTAATAGGAGGGAGCAGTGGGATAATCATATAAGGAACGGCGACATTAAGGAAAACTTAGGGATTTCGTCAGTGGAAGAGGCGGCAAGGGCCAGTCGTCTGCGCTGGTTCGGGCACGTTCAAAGGATGGGTAATAACAGGCTACCGAAAAGGATCTTGGATGCACAAGTCCCGGGTGTTAGGCCAAGGGGTAGACCAAGGAGAAGGTTTATCAATTCAATTAAATCAGATTTAGAAGTTAGGGGACTTTCTCTGGGCGAACAAACCATCTCCTTGGCGCGCGATAGGAGGGCATGGAGGACGATAGTTCACCAATCTGGGGTTGCGGCAGAAAGACCTCACACCGGAAGGTACTAACGGTCTATAAAGTTTGATGATGATGATGTTTAATATTTAGTTTAAAATAGAGCTGTGCGCCGGTAAATATTCATAGCGCGAGTAATTTTTTTATACATCGGCGCTTGAAAACTTTTTTTCTTCCGGCGGCGGCGCAGGAAAGTTGATTGGCGACGACGATCGGCGCGAAATTTTTCGATAAAATTTTGAAGAAAATATGAAATTTTTTTAAAAAGTTTTTAACGTTATGTTTACGAGGGGCACCCTAAAAGTTTCGGGAATCGGCTATAAAACGATTTTATTGCTTCTCAAAATAATCACCATTACAATCTATACACTTTTTCATCCTTAAAAACCAGTTTTCGAAACATCGAGTCCATTCGGAAGTTGGGATTTGGGCCACTTCTTGTTCATATGCCTCGACAGCAGCTTCCGCAGATAAAAATCGCTTCCCACGCAACTTATTCTTGACACTCAGAAACAAATAAAAGTCGCACGGTGCCAAGTCGGGACTGTAGGGTGGATGCAACATCAAATTGATTTTTTCCTTCTCCAAGAACGTCGTGGTCAGAGCACTTGTGTGGGAGCTTGCATTATCATGGTGGAGGACGATCTTGCGATTTCGACTCTTTCCATGTAGTTCTTCAAATACTTTTGGCAAACAAATCGTAGTATACCACTCTGAATTGATTGTTTTACGATCCTCAAGTGGTACAGTAGCCACATGACCACATTTCCTGAAGAAAATAGCGACCATTTTCTTGGCGACGCTTCGAGCGCGAATTACCTTTGCTGGTAAATCTTCATTTTGAAACACCCAAACGGTGGATTGCTGTTTTGTTTGGGGATGATAGCTGTAAATCCAACTTTCGACACCTGTTACGATGCTATATACTGAATCAGAAGCCCCATTGTCGAATTTTTTGAGAGAATCTCGGCACCATTTCACACGAGCTTCCTTTTGGTCGTCTGTCAATTTGTGTGGGATCCACCGAGAACAAAGCTTCCGTGTGCGTAAATGTTCGTGTGAAATTGTTTGTATTTGACTTTTCCCGATCCCAAGGGATGCAGCTATCTCAGCATAGGTCACATGTCGATCGGCTTCAATCATGTTCCGGACATGGTCAATGTTTCCATCGGTGATGGCTGTGGAAGGTCGACCTTCACGAAAGTCGTCACTGAGGTAAGTGCGTCCCGATTCAAACTCAGCGAACCATCGATAAACAGTGGTTTTGGATGGGGCCTCATCTCCAAATGCTTTTTGCAAACGATCAATACACAATTTGGGAGTCAAGCCAGACTTAAATTCGCAGAAAATCATGGCTCTAAAATTTTCACGTGGTAAATCCATTTTTTCTCTGCAATGACTTTTTGGAATTGTTGTATCTTTTGACTGCTACAATCGATTTTCATTTTGATCATCATTTTTAAATCAGGAAAGACCAATTTAATTTTTGTGTAAACTGGCGAAAAGTTTACACGAGTCGATATAGCCGATTCCCGAAACTTTTAGGGTGCCCCTCGTACCGATAAAAAATTTAATTTCGCACTCAGCATAGGAATAATTATTTTGAAATAATTTTACTAATGTCCAATCAGGGCCGTATCTAGCACACTTAAACACCTCATCTGGTGAAAAGTTCTGTTGAATATAGTATTTAATAATAATACATTTTTTTACTACTTGCTCTAAGTAGTGTTAATAAGAAGAATCATTTTTCGTCAGTTTGGGGTGTCTGTAATATTCTTACTTTCACACGCTTCATCGAAATATCTTGAACAGCTACTTAAAATACTTTTTCAGCGATACCTTGGTCGAAAAAATTGTTTAAAAATTGGATTTTTGAGTCCATTTTAAGTTTCAATGTGATTTCAGCTACTCCGAGCGGTTGAGCTCGTATCATTCAAATATTCACCCAAAATTCTATTTTTTTTATTATTATCAATTTTGTATTGCTTGGTCATATAATGAATCTCTGAACAGCTTTGTATTGCTTGGATTTCGACCAAAAAAGTTTTTATTTAGAGTTGAAACGGTAGAGTTGAAAGGCTATGTGTATATCAGCAGGACACATATAGGAATGCGTAAACATGTGTCAAATGGTGGTTATATTGGCGCAATATAGTACTCATTATGTACACTAGCCTCTGACCACCTACTCCTACATCCTACCTACTCGTGGTGGCACCTGTTATAGTGAGCAACCCACATGAACGATCGGGTAACCAACCCCCGGTGTAGTAGTGTGGGTCACTTAGCAGACAGGATGAGGGGGGCTGTCTTCGGGCAGTACCTAGACGCTACGTTTAGGGAGGGTCGAAGACAGCTAGGCGCTATCAGGATGGGATGGCGCCTTAGCTTGGTGGCGGATGATCTCAACAGCAGGAGACAACGGCAGCAAGCACAGTCCTAGTCAGATGGACTACCATCACTCACCAACCCGCAGTGGAGAGCGTGGTGTTTTAATTCCAAAAACCCCCAAACAAAAACCATGAATAAAATGTACAATCAGATAAGGCCCTCAGTTCCCGGTAGCAAGTTTCCGTCTTCTGACTCCGGCAACGGCCAGAAGCGGCTTGCAGAGGGTGCTAAGAATACCCGGGTTACAGAAGGTTGCTATACCAAATTGGAAATCGCCACGTACAATGCCAGAACTCTGTCGTCAAATGGAAAAATGTTAGAAATGGAAATGGAATTGGAGAAAATCAAGTGGGACGTCGTCGGGTTGAGTGAAGTGAGAAAATCGAGGGAAGAATGTCTCAAACTGCGGTCAGGTCACACATTCTTCTACAGAGGAAGTGACACTCAGACGTTGATACATGGAGTCGGATTGTTCATTCACAAACGCTGGGAGAATCGCATTACACACACGAAAAGTATATCGGACAGAGTGATATATGTTTGCCTGAAGATCAACAGTATGTACAGTGTAAAGGTGATTCAGGCTTATGCACCCACATCAACTCACGACGACGAAGAAGTAGAAACGTTCTACGAAGACATTGCAACAGCCATGGAAGAAAATCGGTCGCACTATCAATTCCTGGTCGGTGATTTCAATGCGAAGCTGGGGAAACGGGAAGAAGAATCGGAAGTTTCCGTAGGAACATTCAGTTACGACCAAAGAAATGCACGTGGTGACACATTGTTGAATTTCCTACATCAACATGGTCTATTCGCAATGAATTCGTTTTTCACTGCAAAAACTCAACGGAAATGGACTTGGGCCAGTGCAGACGGTGTAACGAAAAATGAAATCGACTACATCATCACCAGTCGTAAATCAACCGTTAAGAACGTCACGGTCATAAACAGATTCACAACGGGAAGCGATCATCGAATGGTACGGGCGACAATCAAGTTGAACACAAAATTCCAAAGATCAAAGTTGGTCAGAAAAAATGAATCGATCGATGTACTGCGACTGAGACAATTGAGTGAAGAATTTGCGACACAAATGGATACGGATTTGGGTGACGTGGATAGTCACAGCAGCACATTGGATGAATTAAACAACAAAGTTATAGAATCGATAACTGGTTTCATGGAAGCGAAATGCAAAACAAACCATTTGAAAGATTCCAAATTGAGCAAAGAAACACTGAATCTGATAGCGAGCCGAGTGGAGCTGATCAAGAACGGAAAACGAGATTCAATAGAATATCGAGAACTAACGAAGAACATCAACAAGGCGATGAGATCAGATTTGAGGAAATACAATGTTCAACTGGCACAAACTACGATCGAAACAAACTGCAACATGAAAGTCTTACGTTCGAAACTATCAAATGCGAAAAAAGAAATCTTCAAATTACGTGACAAAACCGGAACGATACAATCGGACCGAAGTACGATATTAAATATCGCAAAAGAATTTTACGAAGATTTATATTCATCGAACAGACCGAAACCGAAGTCATCGACCGGAGTAATACACCAAGACAGACCAGCAATAATGAACGTGGGATCGGAAGAGCTGCCCGATATAACGGTTGAAGAAGTCGAAACAGCATTGAAGGAAATGAAAGATAGAAAATCTCCCGGTGAGGATGGCGTACCGATAGAAGCCATCAAGTTTGGTGGCGATACAATGTTGAGTGCAATAGTGGCTTTGTTCAATAAGTGCCTGGAGGAGGGGAAAGTTCCTGAAGCATGGGAGAATGCGATGATCATATTGCTACACAAAAAAGGCGACATAACAAAGCTGGAAAACTACCGTCCTATCAGTCTTCTGTCAACGCTGTGTAAACTGTATATGAAAATCATAGCGAAAAGAAACACAAACAAATTGGACTTCTATCAACCCGTCGAACAAGCTGGATTCAGATCCGGTTACAGTACCAACGACCACTTGCAAGTGATGCGAACGTTGATCGAGAAGTGCAACGAGTACAGGATTGGTATCGTGCTGATTTTCATCGATTTCGAGAAAGCGTTTGACTCGGTCGAAATGTGGTCAGTACTGGATTCCTTGGATGAATGCAGAGTAGATTCAAGGTATTCAAATGCAATCCGGTATGTGTATGAAAATGCTACGTCTTGCATAAAGCTGCACGAGAAAACTGACAAGTTCAAAGTCGGTAGAGGCATACGACAGGGTGACACCATCTCGCCAAAACTATTCACAACAGCCCTGGAAAGTGTTTTCAAGAAGTTGGATTGGAGCAAGATGGGAATTAACGTGAATGGACAGTACTTGAGTCACCTTCGCTTCGCTGATGACATTGTATTGATTGCCGTCGATCTGGAGCAGGTTCAATTAATGTTACAACAGTTGAATGACGAGTCTAGCAAAATTGGGCTCAAGATGAACTTGGCAAAAACAAAAATAATGACAAACATCGACGACGACAGGGACATCAAAATTGGAGACACAGTGATCGAAAGGGTCGACAATTACATCTACCTTGGCCACAAACTGAAATTGGGTTCGGACAATCAAACTGCCGAAATCAGGCGAAGAATTGGTCTCGGATGGGCGGCGTTTGGAAAGCTCGATTTAATTTTTAAAAGCAAGATGAACAACAGCCTCAAACGTAAAGTGTTCGATTCATGTGTTCTTCCGGTACTGACGTATGGAGCTGAAACTCTCACGTTAACAAAAGCATCAGAAAATAAACTGAGAGTCGCTCAGAGAGCCATGGAAAGAAGTATGCTCGGAATATCGCTCAGAGACAAGAAGACAAATCAATGGATCCGACAACAAACGAAAGTCGTGGATGTCATGGAGCGAATATCAAAGCTGAAATGGAACTGGGCAGGACATATTGCCAGAACAACCGATGAAAGATGGACCAAGTTGATAATGTCATGGAGACCACCCACAACGAGACCGATGGGCAGACCACCAGAACGATGGAGCAACAGCATTAAACGAGTGGCGGGAACGAATTGGCAGCAAGTGGCGATGGATCGTACGAAGTGGAAGGAGCTAGGGGAGGCCTACGTCCAGCAGTGGATATACATGGGCTGAATAAGAAGAAGAAGAAGAAGAAACATTTCCACGGTGCTTCTGCTTTGATAGCACTTTGTTTGCTCGATGACGTTTTGTGAAGCTAGAACTTCCACTTCCAGCTAATTTTTGTTTCAAATATTAATTTAAGCTGCTAGATTTCTCCAACAAATTAAATTGTAAGACTGCCACTTCTTACGTTTTGATGAAGTACTAACTTCGATTATTAATTTGTTTTGATATTGAATATCAGAACAAGTGCTATTACTTCCAACAGCACTATTAAATATTATTATCAATTTTGTGTTGCTTGGTCATATGGTCATGCACAAAACATCATCGAGCAAACAAAGTGCCAGACTGGAGAGCTGAAAAATTGTCGACGGTGGCAGTTGAATAAGCAATTTGGCTAAAATTGAAACTTTCATTTTGGCGTTACAGAAACATTTTTCATTTATTTTTCGATAGAACAATTTTTTGTGGAAAAAGTAGGACAAATATTATAATGATTATTTGTATTTGTCTTTTAGAGACTCCACTAACAGCTTTTTATAGCCAGTAACAAGTGTTGTCTGGACAACCGGCTTAACGTGACTTCCGAACCACGTCTCAGAGTAACGCGAATGTAGCGACTTATTCAATTACTCCGTCAATTGTGAGGCGCATGATTATTATCTCGCCTAAATGTAGACTTAGATATTTCGTACACAGATTCATCATATATGGGTTACGTCATACGATTCATTCAGTATGCACGTCGTTATGGGCACCAAACACACCACAACCACCCAACTTTTGAAGCTTGAGTGAACTTAAGGTGGTTATAAATGTGCTACACTTCATAGATTTTAGATTAGATTAGATTAAGGTTAAGTTTATTCTTATAAGATTGCGATACATAATGTACATACAAAAAAATTAATATAAATCATGCCCGCAGCGGTAGCGGAGGGCGTGACGCAGCCCCCCCCCCAAAAAAAAACGTCCACAAACCCAAAAACCTCCATACAAAAACCTTTGGGACAAGACTCGATGTATAGGCGAACTTTTGAGTTTTTTCCCCTCGCCCCCCTCTCCCTCCAAATTATTTAAAAAAAACTACGTCGCAGCAGCTTTCAAATAAGCCCTCACTCATCAAAATCGGTTGAAAATTGGCTGAGATATCGCCAATCAAAGATGACCAATTCCTATGGAAAATTGGCCAAATCTGCTTTGCAATTTAATAACAATTTTATTCCTGTGTGGTGTGTCAACGATCTATGTCTCTATCTATCTATCTATGTATCTATCAGTCTCGGCCCCAAATGAAAAATTTTATATGCCGCTTTTCCGGGAAAATTCTGGAAAAGCCGTGGCATTTGGAAAAATGGTCAATTTTGAGGGTTTTTTAGGTAATGCTCGGAGTTTTCGAATTTTAGCTCCGAAGTGACAATAGCTAGAGAGTTGGTTTCTTCGGTAAAGTTATAGAGTTTGGTCAGGAGAATTTTTTGGGATCTTAAGAAAATGGCTGCCAGCGGTCAAACTGGCGCCATCTTGAATTTTCCCAAGCAATAAATTAGGTTTTTTTTGGCTTTCGAATTTTAGCTTCGGAATGACAATACTTAGAGAGTTGGTTTCTCCGGGAAAGTTATAGAGTTTGATCAGGAGAATTTTTTGGTATCATTAGAAAATGGCTGCCAGCTGTCATAGCGGCGCCATCTTGGATTTTCGTTTAGGCTTCGGGATGTAATTAACGATAAAATAAAAAATCAAAATTACCTAAAAAATAATCAAATTACCGAAAAATAATTCAAGATTCCCGAAAATTTAAACACCAATTACTAGAAACAAATTCAATTTTTACCTAAAACAAAATCAATTCTACCGAAAACTAAATCTACTTTTACCAAAAAGAATAAATATAAATGAAAGGAAGAGTCACTGATAGAATTTCTTCGTCGCATTTTTTTCCAGAGTCAGGGATAGAAATTCTTCGTGGTATTTTGTAAAAGGAAAAATCACCCAGAGTCTGCGATATAATTCCTTCGTGGCATTTTGTAAAAGGAACGATTAACCAGATGGATATAATTTCTTCGTGGTATTTTGTAAAAGGAAAAATTACCCAGAGTCAGGGATATAATTTCTTCGTGGCATTTAGTAAAAGGAACAATTACCCAGAGGGATAGATTCTTCGTGGCATTTTGTAAAAGTTAGGGATAGAATTTTTTAATGGCATTTTGTAAAAGGAAAATTACCCAGAGTTTCTCCGTAACAATTTGTAAAGGGAAAAGTTGCCTATAAAGAAGTTTAAAGTAAAAGTTTTTTTCTTGCTAAATATTAATTAAATTTTCGGTAGAAACGAATATTATTCTGGAATTATTGAATTCCCTTTCTGTTAATTCTTTTTGGTAAAATTAGACTTAGTTTTAGGTAGAATTGATTTTATTTTCGGCAAAAAATGAATTTGTTTTTGGTAATTGTTGTTTGAATTTTCGGGAATCTTGAATTATTTTTCGGTAATTTGATTATTTTTTAGGTAGTTTTGAATATTTTTTGTGTGATTAATATTATCCCTTTATGCTTCTACGGTTTTCAAATTTAACTCCGGAAGGACGCTACTTAGATAGACGCTTTCTGCTAGAAAGTTATAGAGTTTCATCAGGAGAATTTTTTGGGATCATAAGAAAATGGCTGCCATCTGTTATAGCGGCGCCATCTTGGATTTTCGTTTATGCTTTTTCGGTTTTCGAATTTTAGCTCCGGAATGACGCTACTTAGAGAGATGGTTTCTTCTACAAAGTTATAGAGTTTCATCAGCAGAATTTTTTGGTATCATTAGAAAATTGCTGCCAGCTGTCATAGCGGCGCCATCTTGGATTTTCGTTTATGCTTCTACGGTTTTCGAATTTTAGCTCCGGAATGACTCTACGTAGAGAGATGGTTTCTTCTAGAAAGTTATAGAGATTCATCAGCAGAATTTTTTGGTTTCATTAGAAAATGGCTGCCAGCTGTCAAAGTGACGCCATCTTGAATTTTTTGATATCTTCTGAATTAGAATAGCTAGACAGTTGGTTTCTTCGGGAAAGTTATAGAGATTGGTGAGGAGACATTTTTTGATGAATAGAAAGTGGGTTTGCCGAAGCGTGGAAGTTGGTCAAAATCGAGGCGAAAGTTTTCTCCAAAAAACTTTTTTCGTCGGAATCGATAGATATTGACTTCGGCATCATTTTGATGAATACAAAGTGGGGTCGCCCAGGCGCGGAAGTTGGTCAAAATAGAGGCGAAAGTTTTCATTTTGATGAATAGAAAGTGGGGTCGACGAGGAGCGGAAGTTGGTAAAAATCGAGGCGAAAGTTTTCGCCAAAAATTTTTTTTCGTCGAAATCGATAGACATTGACTTGCGTATCATTTTGATGAATAGAAAATGGGGTCGCCGAGGCGCGTAAGTTGGTCAAAATCAAGGCGAAAGTTTTTGCCAAAAAAATTTTTTTCGTCGGAATCGCTAGATATTGACTTCGGCGTCATTTTGATGAATAGAAAGTGGGTTCGCCGACGCGCGGAAGTTGGTCAAAATCGGGGCGAAAGTTTTCGCCAAAAATTTTTTTTCGTCGGAATAGATAGATATTGACTTTGGCATCATTTTGATGAATAGAAAGTGGGGTTGGCGAGGCGCGGAAGTTGGTCATAATCGAGGCGAAAGTTTTCGCCAAAAATTTTTTTTCGTCGGAATCGATAGAAATTGACTTCGGCGTCATTTTGATGAATAGAAAGTGGGGTCACACTTTACCTTTTAAGAGGTTTTTGTTGTGATTTATAGTTTAGTGTACAATTCCAGTGATTTTAAATCATTTAAGGAATTTGATTCAAAAATTATATTAAAAAAAAAATTTTTTAAAGACGTAATTTTATGTAATCAATTGCAATATTAATATTTTTCTGGGTAAGTTACTTAATAATTTGAAAAATGATTTGACGAAATTCATAACTACAAGAAGACTTGCAATTTTGTTAGTTTTGAAAGTTGTTCATCCATAAGTAGCCATTCTTTTAGCTCTTCACTGAATCTACCATAGACGCAATTTTTTAGTTCTGGTGGTAGGCCATTATACAGTCGAAGGCCGATTGTAGACATCTTGTCTCTACCAAAATTGTTCGTCGCAGCAAAATAATAAAGATTGTTAGCATTTCTGGTATCATGATCGTGGTGCATTCTGTCAAAGACCAGATTATGATAGTCCTTTAATTTGTGAAAAGACTTTATGAAATTACAAATTTGCTGACAATAAATTCCTTTAACTGGCAATGTCTTACAAAGTTTATAAAGTTCGATAATTTAAGAGATCGCAAGTAAAATGCCGGAGCTGACCCCCAAACTATGCATAAATATTCTAAATGACATTGGATCAATGAGAAGTATAACATGTAGAATTTTTCCGACACGGGTTTGAACCCCGATCGTTTTGGTGGAAGGCCAGTACGCTAACCACTGTGCCATATATATTATATATATTATTATTATGTATATATTATATTAAACATTCTGAGAAAAGCGAGCAGTATATTGAATTGAATGTTCAAAATCTTCACTAGTGTTTCACTTGTGTAACGCAAAAATGTAGGCTACAATTATAGAAGAGTGAACATTTCTGTTGAACATTTTAAGGAATTAAATTGGTGTTTGAAGCAAAAAAGGAGCATCGAAATCATCAATGAATGATGAATTTTCATGAGCCTCATTATTTACATATTTCGTAACATTTAAAGAAAAAATATTTTTTTAAACAATGAAGATCTTGCAAATGTATTCATTTAGAAGAAAAAGTCGCAGATTTATTTCACTATATTAAAACGAAGATACTCCAGTCGCCATGTCAGCCGACTGAAATCCTCAGCCGTCAATATAACTCGGCGTCGGCGCCGACACATTTAGCCGCCAGCCGCTGAAAATCGGTGCCTCTCCAGTCTGCAAAGTGCTATAAAATCAGAAACACCGTGGTAATGTTTAGTCTTGAACACAAAGTTATCAGTTGGAAGTGTCAACAACAATCGAGTCTATAGCTCATTTGCCAAAAACGGATCTTTCAAATGGAATAAAGCTCGATAAAGATTAAAATCTCATGAAAAGACAGATATTCATAGGCAGGCAGTGATTTCAGTTTGTAATCAAAAGACTGCAAATGTAGGATGTGTGCTTTCCAAACAGCTATCGAAGGAAAGACAAGGGAATGCAATACCGGCTACTTTTGTATGGAGAAAACCGGTTACCCGGTTATTTTGTACGGTTTTGCATTCCCTAGCCCGGTTCTGTTTGTTGAAAATATTTGAAACAATTCGGTTTCTAGCCGTTCAAGGTCTGCCGTTACGAGGCAACGTTGAAGAAAACTCCAATTCGCTCGATTGATAATCAGACTTTATCGAATTGGGTGCAACGTTCCAAATACAGATGGGTCAGCCACGATATTATGGACGAAATTTTAAAAATGATCTCACTTCACGTACGGCGTATTTTAGTGGCCAATCTTTTCAAACAGCCTTTTTATGCAATGATGTCTGATGAGACTACAGACTCATCAAGGAAAGAACAAATGTCCTTGAACTTCAGAACAGTCGACGACGAACTTTCTATTTCTGAGAGTTTTCTTGGTTTCTAAGATGTCTCATCAACCGATTCAAAAACTCTATTCAACGTTGTACAAGACGTGCTTCTGCGATTTAAATTGAAATTTCTTCTATGTCGAGGACAATGTTACGATGTAGTGGTGATTATACGTCTCGTTGCTTTGCATTCTTTGATCGCAATACCAGAAATCGTAGATTTCTTCTCAGTTTTTAGAGAATTAATAACATTCATTTTTGCCTCATCAAAACGAGTGAATATTTTTAAAAACATTCAATCACAACAAAAACCCTTTTTAAGAGGGAAATGTGACGCAAGTCTTTGTCCCGTCTTACAAAACTACTGATATCAATTTGGGTGACGCTTGCAGCTTAAGAAAATGTGAAATGTGGATATGAAAATATTTCAGAAGAATTTTTTGCGTTCCGAAGCTGCGAGCGTCATAAATATGCCGCCGTCACCAAACCTAAGCGTGGCGGCTACTACTTCCATGGGTGAAAATGATACTCTCAACTTACTCTACACTATATAAAAATTTTTTTGATACTACTTAAATGGGCGAAAATGATCGCCACAACTTCATATCAAAAGTTTTTTTTTGAGCCCCCGTATATTTTTCGCCATTTTGCCGGTCACCCCAATACACTACACAGCCAACCCAACAACTTTCCCTTTGACACCAAACCTCTATCTCGAACAATGCGCCTCGTCTCATGCAATAGTTATTAACTGCATTGGCTATGTAATTCAGTTGTAACACATCTGCGAAAGTTTGCGATATCCGAGCCAAAGGCGAGTAAACGTGGTAAAATTACGCTTTTTCCTAATACGAATAAACAATAGTGCGCTTATAGTGTTTCCCCACAGGTGTTTAATGGGTAAGTACAGATTTAAACACAAATTTAAAGGAAACTGGCATTTCTTTGGTTTTATGGTTCGCATGCCGAAAGGCTCTCCGGGTTCGAGTCACACGAACTCTCTCTTGCCTCATGGCTCTTTACGTTTAATTAACATGTTTATACTCTTGCCTTATGGCTCTCGCAATTTGACAAAACATTCACAAGGGAACACTCTACATAATTTACACTCTTCGAATCACCGTGTCTATAACCGAAACCTTTCGACGAATAAACTGAACTACTTATTGTTAATAGGCAACCATCTTGTTCACACTTCCATTTCTGCGAACGAAGTCACTCTAATAGCAACAATTGTGCATATATTCAGCCCACTAAAGCTACCTTCTGGCGTCATTAGTAGTAGCAGATCATTTAAGAACAATTTAAGCAAAAAGGTAAGCAAATCAACTCGAAAAAATTTGTGTAATTGGAGACATAGTGGAGACATTTAGCAAAGTTTCGCGAATATCTAACCTACGAAATTCATTTCTCTATCATAAATACTTAACGAATAACTATTTATTTCATAGTGTACATGCATCGGAACTTATTTCAATTGCTGTAATAGAAAGTGGGCCCAGAAACAACTCATATTCTGACGAGTTAACAAACACAACACCTACAGTTAGCATCACTTTGAATAACATTGCGTCAGACAAAAAGGTAAGCGATACAATAGAAATAAATTCAATTAACTCGTGCTTAATTATGAAAATAATTAATGCTACAGAAAAACAACAGACGTTGAGTCTGAATACGTGATAGGATTAAGAATTTTTCAGTTTAGACTGGTTGACCTATACTCAACAATAAATTTATTGATTTCTATAGAGCTCACAGCGAAAGGAATGTCCACCAAACCCAATGACGCAGTAGAAATAACAGAAACTGAAGAAAATAGCTCAACGCAACGGATGTAAGTTTGAACGCACACAGTACTCCGATTGAACTCGACGAAGACAACATTGATACGCTCACTCTAACAGTGACGGATAAGGAAATTGCGGAATTAAATAACGGAGCTGCTGGTATCAGCATCAAAACCGCACCTCAACCAATCATTTTTTCTAATAACAAAAGAGCCAGAAACTCAAGTGCTGAAGGGTCAAATCTATCGACCTCAGTCGTACAACCTTTGCGCAAAATCAGGAAAATGATGGAACCGTTAAAGAGTGAAAAAGCTATGGAGCGTCCCGTTAAGCATTTAGTTAGACTAGTGCCGGACATTGAGGATATCTTTCTGTTCACTAATAGTCATGGAAAGGTGCTACATGCTAGTGTAATGAGCGAGCTGAAAAAAGTTAAGGATCCGAACATTATATTTGAATTTTGTGATTTTGAGAGGGGTAGACATAAATTCGTCTGTCCCAACGAAACTGCAAAAAATTGGGCCTTGAATATTGTACCATCGCTTAGCGGTCTATGAGATGATCCCAAAATCAAATCAATGGACTGCGGAGTTGTTCCGAAAATGGTTAGAGCAAGTGTAATGTTTTACAACCCCCCTCCGGAACCACTCGATTTCTTCTTTGATGATGTCGAGTTGAAAAATGAAACTACTGAAACCCTGGAATGGAGAATGTAAAAACGTAGAAAGGTAGAGGGAAATAAAACCGTTTTCTTCATCAGCATCGATGATAAGTCAGTAGATGATCTCAAAGCGATCGGACTAAAACTATATTTCGCGAACGGTCACACTAAAATTAATCTAGACATTAAGAATGAGTAAGCTTTCACCAATTGTCAGATATGAAACATTGAATAAAAATTATTTTTTGCACTAAACCTACTTGAGTTTTATTATCCACTCGCTATCGTGATAAAGTTTAATGGTAAGTACGAAGTAAATAGCATAAGCAAAAAGGTAAGTTGCCAAAATAGTGCGAAAATGATTGAGAAAAAATTTATAAGCAAACTTACAATAATGTTTATTTATTTATTTCGTCAAATAATCCTGACTACATACATTTTAAAGCGAAAAAAAAAGACTGCCCACAATGGCGCAGCCAGTAAAAAATCGATCTTTTCAAAAACAAATGTTGTACAATAAATAAAATTTAACAACTAAACAAAACATTTGTTTAAGATGTGTTTGAACATTTAAAAACTTGTTGAATGTACTGTACATATATGACGACATCGCTGTTCCAATTAAAACCCATCTACGCCTCTTGGGTGGGAGCGGTCTCTCATGGTTCCACCTGAAAGTGAAGGTTAATTTTCTGTGACGTGTTACGGTCACATCGACTGCGTGAGCAGAGACTAATCAGGCTTTGATTAGGTTACAAACCAACTTGCATTGTTCGAGTGAGAACCAATTTTCATTGGAACAGTTAAACCATTTGGCAATGAGCTTTCGCTTTCGCTTTCATGTTTGTCAGTTTATGAAATTCTGGCCTTACCATTAAGTTTGTACGCAATTTTCAACTTCCTGATAGTCATCTTGAACGATACACGTAGTATGTTTGGAAACCACAGTAGTGAAAAGCGGTTAAATGCCATGCACATGTTATTAATTGGCTCATAAAGACCATATTTTGTCCTGCGTTCGTCGACAACGAGAAAGTCATCGGCACGAGTGGGTCTAGAATTACGAATGACCTTGCTTTTAATTTTAGGTGCGTCGATATTGCCATTTATCAGATCGGATACAAAAAGTGCGCAGGCAGTAATTCTGCGTCGGGCGAGTGTTTCAATGTTGATCGAATCGCATCTCTCAATATATGGCGGGAGCTTGTAATTTTCGTCCCTTTTCACCATCCGCCTCAGTGTGTACATCAAAAAATTTTTCTGAATAGATTCAATTCTGTCAACAAATGTGTCCTGATAAGGATGCCAAACAACTGAAACATATTCTAAGTAAGAACGGACATAGGCAAAGTATATACTTTTTAAAGTTTTAATATTTTTAAATTCCTTTAATAATAGCCAACACAATTCGTCTCCGGAAAATAAAACTGTATAGCAGTAGCTCTAAAAACCTCTCGTTACTTCATATACCTGGTAAGCTGCACAGCGTACACCAGAATGCATTTCGAAAATATCAATGGCTGGTGAATTAGAACTGTTCCAAATAAATCTACATAAAGCTTATGCGCCCTCAGCTGAACTCAACAATGTTCTAAGACGTAAAACGTCATTCATATCTCTAATACAGGAGCCAGTAGTAAGAATAAAGACAGTTAAGGGTTTAAATAGGAAACATGGTAGCGTCATTCATGCTGGGACTGACCAAAGAGTAAGAGCAGCTATTTATCACTCAAATAATTTGAATATCCTCCCCTTTTACCACTGAAGCACAGTGGATCAGGCAGTGGGCATGCTTACGTGTAAGGTAAAAGGAATAGATAAAAACATTGTCATATGTTCCACGTACTTCCCATCGGATTCAATTGACAATGCCCCAACTACAGAATTCATAAAGGTGGTGGAATACTGCAGTAAAAATAATTTACAGTTTCTATGCAGCATGGATGCGAACTCACACCATATTTCATGGGGCAGTACAAACATCAATAAGAGAGGGGAAGAACTTTTAGAATTTATATTAAAACTAGCGTGGTTAACCGGGCTTCGCCCGGGATGTATAACAACTCAAGAGATGTAGTATTTTGCTGCAACGAACTCTGATGGAATTTAATTGTTCGTTATAGAGAAAGTTCGTTATAGAAGATTTTTTGAAAAACCTCATAATTTATTAATCATTATTTTATCGTTAATTAACCATTCAACTGAATCTTTTTAATATTTTTGAGCCCGTACGAAGTACAAAGGTCCTATACGTTTACTACAAACAATTTTATTATAACATGGGGTAGGTCGAGGTGAGAGTTGAGGGGATGCATCTATTATCGTCTAAATATGACGAATCAGCAATAAAAAAAATGTCCGTCTGTCCGTCTCCACTTTTTTCCAAGCGGCTGAAACGATCAGCCTACACTTTTTTTCCCTGAGAAAAATCGATCAAGAGGTTCCGGTGATATGGTCGAGGAAGTGACCAAAAACATGGTTTTTCGAAGGTCGGTGAAGCTTTTTCGCAAATATCTCAGCAAGTATAGCACGGAAATTCCTCATTTTGGTGTCGAATGAAAGCATTTGATGTCACAAAACTGGGAAAATTTTGTGGGAATCGGTACAGGGGTCTGGGCACTGGGACCAATGGAATGGACGAATGGACAAAGGCAAAGTTGTAGAGAATTAAATTTAAGCGAACACGTACTTCAGGGTTTTGTGGAAATATGACCCAATCCTGGTATATGGCCACTTCCATAATTGGACAGGATGACCCGGATCTCCAGAACTGTGAGAGTTAGAAAGTTAGCTCCAAAAGCGGAGTTGTAGAGAATTAAATTTAAGCGAACACGTGTTTCAGGGTTTTGGTGAAATATGGCCCAATCCTGGTATATGGCCACTTCCATAATTGGGCAGCTTGACCCAGATCTCCAGAACTATGAGAGGTAGAAAGTTGCTTCCAAGGACAAAGTTGTGGACAATAAAATTTTACATAACACGTGTTTCTGGGCTTTAGGGAAAAACGACTTAGTCCTTGGATATAAGCTTTTCTAGATTTGAATGGTCTGAGACGTCCTTCGGTAGAGCTTTTGACATTACCTTGGGTAATTTCTATGGATCTTTGAAATTCTTACAGTTATAAAAGAACAGAAAACGTTGGATTGTTTGCTTATTTGTATACAGAGACTTTTTTTCAAAAGTGCTCACTTTTAAGCGAAGCAATTCAAATACGTCAAGCTAGACATTCTGTAATTTATAATTACCGACTGGTTCTGTTCTTTTACGCGCGCTTTTTAAAATTCACATACGTTCATTTAGTTCGACATACCCGTACGTTTACTATGTCAATTAGATGAATTTTCAAGTGAATTTGTTTATTCTTCTAATTAATGAAATTAACAATAAAATGATTGAAAAGAGCTAAATGTGCGAATACTGAGAAATGTTTGAAAAATGAAAAGTGTTTGCTAATTGCGAATTGATTGAAAAATCAGAAAATTTCAAAATGTTGGGAAATGTGAGATTTGTTTGAAATGTTTGAAATTTGCGAGATGTGTGAATTTACGAAAACTTAAAATCGATTTATTAAGAAACCAATAATTCCATATGTCGTAGAAGAACGAATGTCTTAGAAAGACGAAATTTATCGAAAAAAAAATATGAAAATAATTTTTTGTCCTAGTTGAATTCCTAATTCCTAATTTTAGAAAATTATATCTCCAGCTCTACTGCCGATTTAGATTACCACGTATCGTCAAGCGTATAGTAGGAACGAAGACAAATGTAGTGTAGTAAAGTGAGATGTAGTGTTGTGTGGTGTTGTGTATTATAGAGATGGCGTGGTTACACGGGCCTCGACCGGAATGTGTGGCACCTCAGAAGTTGGGTGATCAGACAAAATATCTTCGGACAAAAAAAAAATCGGTAGAAATATCCTCACGGACAAAATTTCTCGAACCTAATAGTCCCGCTTTAAATATCACCGGAAAAAACAACCCCAATCAAGTTTGGGTTTTAATTCAATAGCGCAACAGGCCGTGAAAAAATGGGCATCGAAACGTAGTTCGAGGGGAGGTAGCCTTCGCAATGTGGCAAACGATGCCTTTTGGGATATCTAAGGGGAACAGCGACGTTTTGACAGGCGAGGGGGCGAGGGGACAAACCCTTGACAAATAAGTGCTACTTATTAAACTTATTATTCTGGTCCTAAGTAGAGGCATCGGACCCATACTTCTATAGGCAAATATGTTCTACTCAATTTTCTCTACAAAATACAAAAAAAAATGGCATAGGACCGACCTCAGAACCGTCCTGTGGCTCCAAGAACTCTTCTTGGATCCAAATTTTTTCTTGAGTACGGTTAGTCATTCGCTTACCTCTCAAAAAAAGAAACCATGAAAATCGAATGTAATTTTGCTGCAATATACATGAAAAACATACTTGACGTACTTGACGTCTTTTTTGGGGTTAGCTGAGTCCAAACTCAAAAAATATTGCTTCCATCAAATGTATGCGTTGGTAGGCTGAAAGTAGCCATATTTCTTTTTTAAATCAAATGTATGACATTCATTAACCTTTACAACAAAAAATAGTTATTTGGATCACAAGGGATGAAAGTATAAAAATTCAAGGCAAGTGCTGCAAACGCACAGGTTGAATTTTTATACGTCAACTTTAAAGTTCTAGAACTGGGAAAATGATGGCGTATTCTGGAGGATAAATCTTTTGACAACATTCTTCAGTAATGACCAGTAATTCCTGAACAAATCTCTATCCCTCGATCTTATGGAGATGATCCATTACAAAATTTGCTATTTCATGTATTTTATATTATAGATGTAGTGTTGTTTTGTCAAGTGTAGCGTAGTGAAGGGAAGTGTAGTGTAGAGATGTGTAGTGTAGTGTAGCGAGATGTAGTAAGGTGAAGTGAGATACAGTGAGATGTAGTGAGTTGAAGTGAGATGTAGTAAAAAGTAGTGATATATAGTGAGGAGTGGTGACATGTAGTGTAGTGAGGAGCAGTGACGTTGTGTTTTATATTATAGATGTAGTGAATTGTAGTGAGGTATAGTGTAGTGTAGTGAGATGTACTAATGTGTTGTGAGATGTACTAAGGTGTAGTGAGATGTAGTGTAATATAGTGAGATGTGGTGTAGTGTAGTGAGATGTAGTATAGTGTAGTGAGATGTAGTAAGGTTTAGTGTAGTGAAATGTACTGAGATATAATAAGGTGTAGTAAGGTGTAGTGAGATGTACTGAGGTGTAATGAGATTTAGTGTAGTGCAATGAGGTTTAGGATGAGGTTTATACGTTAGAGACGAGTTTGGTAACAACGTCTTTATTGTTCGGAATCTCAACTTAAACTGCTACGTTACATCAATTCTTAACACTATAATGTAATGTACTAAGGTGCAGTGAGATGTAGGGTAATACAGTGAGATGTATTGTAGTGTAGTGAGATGTAGTGAGGTGTAGTGAAGTGAAGTGTAGTGTAATGAAATGTACTGAGATGTAGTAAGGTGTAGTAATATGTATTAAGGTGTAATGAGATGTAGTGTACTGTAGTGAGATGTACTAAAGTGTACTGAGATGTAGTGTAGTGTACTGAGACGTAGTGTAGTGTAGTAAGATGTAGTGAGGTGTAGTGTAGTGAGATGTAGTAAGGTGTAGTGAGGTGCAGTGAGATGTAGTGAGATGTAGTGAGGCGTGGTGACATATAGTGTAGTGAGGTGCAGTGATGTTGTGTTTTATATTATAGACTAGCGTGGTTAACCGGGCTTCGCCCGGGATGTGTAGCGACTCAGGAGATGTAGTATTCAATGAATTATAGTAATGTAATTCAATAAAATTTTACTGCAACGAACTCTGAAGGAATTCAATTGTTCGTTATAGAGAAAGTTCGTTATAGAAGGCTTTTTTGAAAAAGCTCATAATTTATTAATCATTATTTTATCGTTAATTGACCATTCAACTGAATCTTTTTAATATTTTTGTACGATAAATTCCGTTTTTCTATGAGATTCGTTCTTCTACGACATATGGAAATAATGCGTTAGTTTTTTTATTGCATTCGCGCAGTGTTTCCCCTTAAAAATTATTAATCTATAGTGATATAAAAGAGAAATTATTAATCGCTGACCTCTCAAAAAATACTATTATTATTTGATTTTGATCACAAACTGACTGAAAAATCGCATCCACTTGCGCATGCAGTCAGTTTTTCTCTTAGTAAAACGATTTTAAATCAATTTAGAAGGCGAATGTAGTGCAGTAAAGTGAGATGTGGTGTTGTGTATTGTAGAGATCGCGTGGTTATCCGGGCTTTGACCGGAATGTATGGCACCTCAGAAGTTGGGTGATCAGACAAAATATCTTCGAACAAAAAAAATCGGCAAAAATATCCTCACGGACAAAATTTCCCGAACCTTCGCCCGGGATGTACAACAACTCAAGAGATGTAGTATTCAATTATGAATTATAGTAATGTAATTCAATAAACTTTTACTGCAACGAACTCTGAGGCGTAGAGAGGTGTAGTGAGGTGTAGTGAGATGTAGTGAGATGTAGTGTAGTAAGATGTACTGAGGTGTGGTGTAATGAGATGTACTGAGGTGTACTGAGGTGTATTGAGATGTACTAAGGTGTAGTAAGATGTAGGATGTGTAGTGTAGTGAGCTGTAGTGTAATGAGATGTACTGAGGTGTAGTAAGATGTAGTGTGATGCACTAAAGTGTAGTGAGATGTAGCGAGGTGGGTGTCAAATGGTGTGTTAAGCGCAATATAGTACTCCTTATGTACCTTAGCCTCTGTCCACCTACTCCTACATCCTATCCTACCCGTGGTGACACCTGTTATAGTGAGCAACCCCACGAACGATCAGGTAACCAACCCTGGTGTAGTAGTGTGGGTCACTTAGCTGAAGGATGAGGGGGGCTGTCTGCGGGTAGTACCTAGACGCTACGTTTAGAGAGGGCTGAAGACAGCTAGGCGCTATCAAGATGGGATGGCGGCTTAGCATGGTGGCGAAGGATCTCGACGGTAAGAGACAACGGCAGCATGCAAAGTCCTAGTCAGATGGACTACCATCATTCACCAGTGACACGGGCACATTAAGACCAACGCCAGTGCGGTCTTAATTACGGCATACTGGCAAAGCATTGAACACGGACAAAGAATATCGACCAGCGGATGAAATTTTAGACAAGGGCTGACAACTGTGGTATTCCACTACCTTAATAAGGAAAGGTGACATCTTCACGAAACGGCTAGTGGGCTAATATCATGGTTGCCCCCGTCCCGGTAAAACCTTGGCAGGCCTCCAAGTACGTTCGAAAGCTCGTCCTGTGAAAAGGAGGTGTAGGCTCAGATGAACATTCCTGACTAATACCGATCTGGCTCTGAACGCGGTGCCCCATGAAGGACCGTGTCACCCCTAGCATGGCCTCACTGCTTGCATAGATAACCATGAGATCACGAAGGTAACTACACAATCGAGTTGGAGATAGCGGCTTGGAGGGGGGACCCAACAGCATGGAATTAGGAAAGGAAGGGAAGGAGTTAAAAGAAAATCAACAAGAAAATCAACAGGGAAATCAGCAGAGGAAATCGGAGGATCAGCGGATGGATCAATCGAAGGTTCAGCTATTTGACGTGTTCGCAAGACGAGCGAAAGTGGCGAGGTCGCCCCCGGGAAGGGAAGCGAGAAGTATAGAGGTTATCCACACAGACGTTCTCCACAACAACGACAACGATGAACCAAAGCAGACAAAATTGGAGCTAGTTAAAAAGATGGTGAAAGAGTTACACGAATTTATACAAAATAAAAATAACGTGCACAAAGACATTAAGACGAAGGTGATCAGCATTCGAGCCTGCCTAAACGAAGTGGAACAGGAAGATAAGCCGTGGAGGATGCGGAGAGTCGAAGCAAATTACAAGAAGGCGAGAGCAGGCATTGAAGTCGGCGAAGTTACTGAAGTTGGCGAAGGTATCGAGGTGCTAGCCACCCCGCTCTCGACAAAAAGAAGACAAACACCGGATATTACGCCCACTCCAAGAAGAGCGGCAAAAAGGAGTAAAAGGGACAGGAGAAACAATGAAAGGACCACAAACAGACTGGATGCACAAACACCGAAGCCCAGTATAAGCGAGTGGAGAGAGGTGAGAAAAAAGAAGAAAGGGAAGAGCGAGAAGCAAAAGCTTAGAAGTCTGAGACCTAAAGCTGATGCTCTAATAGTGGCGGCAGAAACAGGAAGGACGTACGCCGATATCCTCAAAAAAATTAAAGAAGACCCAGACCTCAAGGACCTGGGTGAAAATGTCTCGAGAATAAGACGAACGCAAAAAGGCGAAATGCTGTTTGAACTCAAGAAGGGCCCAGAAATTAAAAGTGCAGATTATAAAGAACTAGGCAAGAAGTCACTGGGCGAAGCAGCAAAAGTGAGAGCGTTGTCCCACATGACCACGATTGAATGTAGGTATATGGACGAAATCACGACAAGCGAAGACCTTCGAAAAGCCCTGAAAGAGCAAGGTAATATAAATGACGAGATAGATTCCATGACGATACGTATGAGAAAAACGAGAGACGAACTCCAAACGGCGGAAATAAAACTTTCAGTGGACGCAGCGATTAAGATTCTGAAAAGCGGCAAGATAAAGGTGGGCTGGTCCGTATGCCCGTTGAGGGAAACCCAGCAGTTGGAAAGGTGTTTTAAGTGCATGGACTTTGGACACCAAGCAAGGAACTGCAAGAACGAAGATAGATCCAAGTTGTGCAGGAGATGTGGGGGAGAAAACCACCTAGCAAGAGATTGCACGAAACCACCAAAATGCCTGCTGTGCACGGCAGAAAATGACCACGTGACGGGTGGAGCGAGATGCCCAGTCTATAAACAGGCGCTTAAATCAAAGACGGGACAAGAATGGAAGTGATCCAAATAAACCTTAATCATTGTGACATGGCACAACAACTTCTTTGGCAAGCCACAGCGGAGCAAAAATGTGACGTAGCAATTATTGCAGAACCGTACCGAATTAATAAAAATAACGGTAACTGGGCTGTTGACAGAGCCGGCATGGCCGCAATATTGACGACGGGAAAGTATCCCATACAAGAAGTTGTATCAGGCACCCACGAAGGATTCGTGATTGCGAAAATTGACGGAGTGTATATTGTCAGCTGTTATGCACCACCAAGATGGACGATTGAACAGGTTGAACGAATGTTAGACTTACTCACAGGAGAGCTAACGGGATTAAGCCCAGTCAACATTGGAGGCGACTTTAACTCATGGGCAGTTGAGTGGGGCAGTAGATGTACAAACGAAAGAGGCTTCATTCTACAAGAAGCGCTAGCTAGACTGAATGTGGTTCTGGTAAACGTGGGAAACACAACTACTTTCCGCAAGAATGGACGAGAGTCGATTATTGACGTGACATTCTGTAGTCCAACACTAGTACCAAGTCTGAATTGGCGAGTGGATGAAAGCTACACATACAGCGACCACCAGGCATTGAGGTACACTTTGAAAAAGAATACGGTGGCGGCAAGGCAGATGAATCAAGTAAGAGAGCGGAGATGGAAGACGAGAAATTTCGATCAAGAAGCTTTCAAGGAATACCTCCAATCAGAAGACGAAGGCGTTGAGAAATCGGCAGAAGAATTGACGAAAGTATTGGTGCATGCATGCGACGTAGCGATGCCACGAAGGATAGAACCGAAGAATAAACGAAAATCGGCATTTTGGTGGAACGACGAAATTAGGCTCTTGCGCGCAGACTGCTTCAGGACAAGAAGGAGGATGCAGCGGGCCAAAAGTGAGAGTGCCAGAGCCGCGAGGCGAGACGAACATCGTAAGGCAAAACTAACATTAAAGCGGGTAATCCGAGCTAGCAAGAGAAACTGCTTTAAGAAGCTGTGCCAGGAAGCTGACGCAAATCCATGGGGAAACGTGTACAGGATAGCGATGACAAAAATTAGAGGTTCATCAGTGCCAAAAGAAAGTTGCCCTGAGAAGCTAGGAGCCATAGTGAGAGGGCTATTCCCGCAACATGAACAGGTCGCATGGCCGCAAACTCCTTACGACGATGAAATTGAAGACAGACAGGACCGGGTGATCACTATAGAAGAGATTCAGACGGCTGTGAAAAATAACAAGGCGCCAGGACCAGATGGGATCCCCAATGTAGCTTTGAAGACGGCGGCATGCATAAAGCCGGACATGCTCAGATTGACATTGCAGAAGTGCCTCGACGACGGAAATTTTCCTGATATATGGAAGAAACAGAAACTGGTCCTACTACCAAAACCAAGAAAACCACAAGGTGAACCATCATATAGACCTATATGTTTGCTGGATGGTATGGGAAAACTGCTGGAGGCCATGATCCGGAACAGATTACACAAAAACACAGAGGGTGAGCACGGACTGTCAGACGACCAATTCGGATTTCGAAAAGGAAGATCGACGATCGAAGCAATAGAAAGAGTTATGGAGATTGCCGACAAGGCGCGAAAGAAAAAAAGAACAGGGAACCGCTTCTGCGTTATAACGAAGATAGACGTTGAAAATGCCTTTAAGAACGCAAGCTGGACGGAGATAGCTAAGGCAATGCATGCTATGAGAGTCCCCGATTTCCTCTGCAGGGTAATGAAAAGCTATTTCGAACGACGGGTGCTAATGTACGATACCAGGGAAGGGAAAAAGATGGTAGACATCACAGCTGGTGTTCCACAAGGATCCATATTAGGACCAACGCTGTGGAATACGATGTACGACGCAGCGCTGCGGCGGCAGCTGCCAAGATGGGTTACGACGATTGCTTTTGCCGACGACCTAATTTTCATAGTTATCGGAACGTCAAAGTTGGAGGTGGAAGTCGTCACGAAAGAGGCGTTGGAAACTGTAGAAAGTTGGATGACAATGGCTAAACTGAAGCTGGCCAATCAGAAAACCGAGATCATGCTCGTGAGCAATTGTCGGAAAACTGAGCGGATTGTAATGAACATCGAGGGGAACGAGATCACATCCACTCGCCAGCTAAAACACCTTGGAGTCATGTTAGACGATCGTGGAAACTTTAATGCCCACGTAGATTATACGTGCGAAAAGGCAATGAAAGCCAATGCAGCACTGGCCCTGATAATGCCGAATGGGTTTGGACCGCGCAGCAGTAAAAGGAGGCTCCTAGCAAGTGTTACCCTATCGATACTGCGCTACGGGGCACCAGCGTGGATAAGGGCGTTAGACACAAAGAGGAACCGTAGGAGGTTGATAAAAACCCAGAGGTGGTCAAGCATAAGGGTAGCAAGCGCATACAGAACGATTTCCTCGGAAGCGGTATGTGTGATAGCCGGAACGATGCCTATATGCATAATGCTGATGGAAGACAGTGAATGCCACAGACTGAAGGAAAGGGGGGCCAAAACACCAAAACAGTGAGGGCACAAGTAAGAGTCGAATCACTGAGTCAATGGCAGCGAGAGTGGGACTCCGCGGAAAATGGAAGATGGACTCATAGGCTTATCCCGGACGTAACCACATGGGTAAATAGGGAACACGGAGAGGTTAGCTTCCACCTGACGCAGTTCCTGTCGGGTCATGGGTGCTACAGGAAGTACCTGCATAGGTTTGGACACGCGGAATCACCGTTCTGCGTGACATGCGTTGAAGAGGAAGAAACTGCAGAGCACGTTGTGTTTGTCTGTCCCCGTTTTGAACAGGAGCGATGTGAGCTGATAGCCGCGAGCAGGCCAGACGTAAACGCCGACAACATAATAGCGGAAATGTGTCGCGACGAAGAAGTGTGGAAAGTAGCGGACAACGCAATTGCGAAGATAATGGTGAAGCTACAAAGTGCATGGAGAGACGATCAACGAAGACTGGCAGTTGATCTGAGAAAGTAGGTGCGAAGGCACAGCCCCTCCCCGAAGTAATGCTGTGAGGCGGTTCCGGGGAGACGAGAGCGTGGCGATCAAGGAAGGAGGTTTTAGTTGGTAAAAATCCAACACTACCTGGGTCCAGGAGGACCAGGTGCCTTTTGAAGGTTTCCTCACCCTTGAGAAAAAAAAA
>CM055403.1:97792946-97808733 GCA_029228625.1 Pseudolycoriella hygida
AGACAATACGATATTTTATTGCATAAACGAAAACACCTCTTAATCTGTAAGCAAACCGGCCGTGCTTGTTAGGGTGTAGCTCTGTTAATAGTTTTTTTATTTCACAATCGTGGATTCAATTACGGCTGACTAATTTTTTTTTACTTATCGTTTATCGCATACGCAAATTATTTCTCACAAAACTACATCCCCTTTGTGTCTTTTTAAATTTCAGTTCAACTAATTATTCCTCCTTCAATTCACATTACATTTTATTTCCATTGATAAATGCACGTTTGTCGCACATTGCCATTGATCCTATATACTAAACATATACATGAGTAAAGGCGGCACAATACGCATGATGCTAGTATTACACGACTAAGTAAATACTAAATTAATTTGATCGTATATCGCGAGAGCACATTTAAGTGCATGAGCAAAACGGCAAACAGCAAACTTGATGTTAATTTATGTTGCGTATTTTTACTTCAAATTATTTAAATAAAATAAACTAAATTCCATTCTTGGCTTTATAAATGTTCACTCAATATGGCAAAACATAGCAAGCGTTGTTTCAGTCGCGATTTTTTTATATATAACACAACCATGAACAAACGCTACATTACGAAATTAAATTGAAAATGTATACAAGCAAAAGTGGATCGGTGGAATAAATGCTTGACTAGTGAACCGCTTGTCGTCGGTTCGAGACTCGCAGAGGCATGTGTTTTTTTCTTTATTTGTTCCTCAAATAAAAAAATTATGCATCTAGAACTATAATAAAAAATTATTCATCTAGAACAATAATTTTCACAATAATGTACGACTTAGTCTTTACATACAGGAGTGTTTAATGCATGGCTTACTCAACGTCTATGCAATAAACAAAATTATGTTGAGTTCAAAAAATTGCGTCACAGATTTCATAATTAACTGAATACAGTAAATAACATCGAAGGCTTTGTGTATATCAGCAAGAAATAAGTCAGTTTGCATGTCATTATCGAAGGATTCATGTACCAGGATCGATAACTCCATTAGGTTGGATTCTACTCTTCTACCAGGAAAAAATCCGTGTTGCGTGTATCCGTGAATGCGGATAGATGTTGTACCTAAGCTGCTCGAAAACAATTATTTCAAACACTTTCGCAAGGTTTGGTGAGACACACACGCCACGGTAGTTAGTGAGTTCTGATTTCTTACCGGATTTAAAAACCGGAGTCAGGTTACCAATCTTCCAGAGATCTGGATAATATTCTTCCAGCAGTGACTTCGAGTAGATTGTTGCAAGGGGCATAGACAAAATATCAGCACATTCGCGCAAAAATATTGGTGCCATTCTATCAGGACTTATGCCTTTACTCAAATCCATATTCATAAGGGTTTTTTGAACAATCTCATTTGTAATCGTCACGTTAAAATATCCATAGTCATTTCTAGATCTAATGAAAGAGAGAAGTTTGGAATCCTCTTCATCGTCGTTGACGATGATTCATACCTAATATGTAATCTATTTGTAAATAAAGGCTTAGACCATTAAAAAAAAAAAACATGGCTTTATGAAGCGCAGATCTACAGCAACAAATTTAGCTGAATTTGTTAGCTACGCTACTAAAGTTATGGAATCCAGGCATCAGTTAGATGTCATATACACCGATTTCCGAAAAGCATTTGATAGAGTCAAGCATTCGATTCTCTTGCACAAGTTGAACCGATTCGGTGTTCATGGGTTGCATCTTATCTGAACGGACGTTCACAATTCGTCAAACTAGGCAATTGCTCTTCTCGAACGTTTAACGTGACCTCTGGTGTTCCTCAGGGTAGCCATCTTGGCCCTCTCTTGTTCATATTATTCATGGACGACGCTACTAAAGTCTTCTCTACGTCAGTTTACCTAATGTATGCTGACGACTTGAAAATTTTTATGAGAATTAAAAATGTTCTTGACGCAAGTGCTCTTCAACCTGACTTGAACAGGTTTCTACAATGGTGTAAAATCAACCAACTTTATTTGAACTTGATAAGTGTAAGGTAATCTCCTTCACTCGAAGGAGATCCAAGATTGAGTTTGGTTACAATATCGATGATGTTACGTTGACTCGTGTTAAGGTAATTAAAGATTTGGGAGTCCTCTTGGACCAAAAACTGACGTTCAGTAAACACACTGAATATATAATTGCAAAAGCTTACTCAATGCTTGGCTTTGTTATGAGAACTTGTGAGCAATTTATGAATATTAAAACTTTAGAAAGTATATACTCTGCCTATGTCCGTTCTTACTTAGAATATGCTTCAGTTGTTTGGCATCCTTATCAAGACACATTTGTTGACAGAATTGAATCAATTCAGAAAAAAATTTTGATGTACGCATTGAGGCGGACGGTGAAGCAGGATGAAAACCACAACCTTCGGCCATATATTGAGAGGTGCGAATCGATCAATATCGAAACACTTGCCCGACGCAGAATTAACGCCTGCTCACTTTTTGTATCCGATCTGATGAATGGAACCATCGACGCACCTAAAATCAAAAGCAATATCATGCCAAATTCCAGAACCACTTGTGCTGATGATTTTCTCGTAGTTGACAAACACAGGACTAAATATGGTCTTTATGAGCCTATCAATAACATGTGCATGGCATTTAATCGCCTTCCACTCTCTTTCGTGGCATTTAATAAAACGAACAATCACTCTCTTTTGTATCATTTCGTAAAAGGAACAATCACTCTCTTTTGTGGCATTTTGTAAAAGGAACAATCACTCTCTTTCGTGGCATTTTGTAAAAGAAAAAATCACTCTCTTTCGTGCCATTTCGTAAAAGGAACAATTACTCTCTTTCGTGGCATTTCGTAAAAGGAACAATCACTCTATTTCGTGGCATTTAATAAAACGAACAATCACTGTCTTTTGTATCATTTCGTAAAAGAAACAATTACTCTCTTTTGCGGCATTTTGTAAAAGGAACAATCACTCTCTTTCGTGGCATTTTGTAAAAGAAAAAATCACTCTCTTTCGTGCCATTTCGTAAAATTAAGAATCACTCTCTTTCGTGGCATTTCGTAAAAGGAAAAATCACTCTATTTCGTGGCATTTAATAAAACGAACAATCACTCTCTTTCGTGGCATTTTGTAAAAGGAAAAATCAAGCTCTTTCGTGGTATTTCGTGAAAGGAACAATCAGTCTCTTTCGTGGCATTTCGTAAAAACAACAATCAGTCTCTTTCGTGGCATTTCGTAAAAGGAACAATCACTCTCTTTCGTGGCATTTCACAAAAGGAACAGTCACTCTCTTTCGTGGCATTTAATAAAACGAACAATCACTCTCTTTTGTTTCATTTCGTAAAAGGAACAATCACTCTCCTTTGTGGCATTTTGTAAAAGGAACAATCACTCTCTTTAGTGGCATTTTGTAAAAGGAACAATCACTCTCTTCCGTGGCATTTTAATAAAACGAACAATCACTCTCTTTTGTATCATTTCGTAAAAGGAACAATCACTCTGTTTGGTGGCATTTTGTAAAAAGAACAATCACTCTCTTTTGTGGCATTTTGTAAAAGGAACAATCACTCTCTTTCGTGGCATTTAATACAACGAACAATCACTCTCTTTCGTGGTATTTTGTAAAAGGAACAATCACTCTCTTTCGTGCGATTTCGTAAAAGGAACAATCACTCTCTTTCGTGGCATTTTACAAAAGGAACAATCACTCTCTTTCGTGCCATTTCGTAAAAGGAACAATCACTCTCTTTCGTGACATTTCGTAAAAGGAACAATCACTCTATTTCGTGGCATTTAATAAAATGAACAATCACTCTCTTTCGTGGCATTTTGTAAAAGGAAAAATCAAGCTCTTTCGTGGTATTTCGTGAAAGGAACAATCAGTCTCTTTCGTGGCATTTCGTAAAAATAACAATCGGTCTCTTTCGTGGCATTTCGTAAAAGGAACAATTACTCTCTATCGTGGCATTTCACAAAACGAACAGTCACTCTCTTTCGTGGCATTTAATAAAACGAACAATCACTCTCTTTTGTTTCATTTCGTAAAAGGAACAATCACTCTCTTTTGTGGCATTTTGTAAAAGGAATAATCACTCTCTTTCGTGGCATTTTGTAAAAGGAACAATCACTCTCTTTCGTGGCATTTCGTAAAAAGAAAAATCACTCTCTTTCGTGGCATCTTGTAAAAGGAAAAATCAAGTAGATATTATGTCTGAAAATGGTTTGTCCGTTAGATATTTTGTACCTATAGATAAATTCTGAGAATGAAGCGTGGATGACAGATCATCCAAATGAGCAATATAAGGAAAAAAGAGACAAGTCGAAGTGTTAAGGGGGAATAGCATATGACTATTCGCCCTTAAGGGCGAATAGCATATATAGAGACTATTCACCCTTAAGTGCGAATAGCATATATAGAGGCTACTCGCCCTTAAGGGCGAATAGTCACTTCGTATTTTTAAATAGTCAATCTTGAAAACATATCTTTCTTTCTTTCATTGTTTGTTTCTTTGTGGCAATTTTTGGCAGGATGACCCAGATCTCCTGAACTAAGAGAGTTAGAAAGTTGGTTCCGAAAGCGAAGTTATAAAGAATTAAATTTAAGCGAAAACCTGTTTTAGGATTTTGGGGAAATACGGCCCAATCCTGGTATATGACCACTTCCATACTTAGGCAGGATGACCCAGATCTCCAGAACTATGAGAGTAAGAAAGTTGGTTCCAAAGGCGAAGTTATAGAGAATTAAATTTAAGCGAAAACGTGTTTCAGGATTTTGGGGAAATATGGCCCAATCCTGGTATATGGCCACTTCCAGAATTTTGTCTTTTTTATGACAATTTGTGGCGGGATGACCCAGATCTCCAGAACTATGAGAGTTAGAAAGTTGGTTCCAAAGGCGAAGTTGTAGAGAATTAAATTTAAGGGAACACATGTTCCAGGGTTTTGGGGAAATATGGCCCAATCCTGGTATATAGCCACTTCCATAATTAGGCAGGACGACCCAAATCTCTAGAACTATGAGAGTTAGAAAGTTGGTTCCAAAGGCGAAGTTGTAGAGAATTAAATTTAAGCGAAAACGTGTTTTAGGGTTTTGGAGAAATATGATTCAATCCTGGTATATGGCCACTTCCATAATTAGGCAGGATGAACCAAATCTCTAGAACTATCAGAGTTAGAAAGTTGGTTCTAAAAACGAAGTAGTAGAAAATTAAATTTAAGCGAACACGTGTTTCAGGGGTTTAGGGAAATATAGCTCAATCCTGGTATATAGCCACTTCCATAATTAGGCAGTATGAACCAAATCTCTAGAAATATGAGAGTTAGAAAGTTGGTTCCAAAGACGAAGTGGCAGAGAATTAAATTTAAGCGAACACGTGTTTCAGGGTTTTGGAGAAATATGGCCCAATTCTGGTATATGGTTACTAACATAACTAGGCAGGATGACTCAAATCTCACGAACTATGAGAGTTAGAAAGTTGGTTCCAAAGGCGAAGTTGTAGAGAATTAAATTTAAGCGAAAACATGTTTCATGGTTTTGGTGAAATATGGCCCAATCCTGGTATATGGCCACTTCCATAATTGGGCAGGATGACCCGAATCTCCGGAACTATGAGAGTTAGAAAGTTGGTTCCAATGGCGAAGTTGTAGAGAATTAAATTTAAGCGAACACGTTTTTCAGGGTTTTGGTCAAATATGGCCCAATACTGGTATATGACCTCTTCCATAATTGGGCAGGATGACCCGAATCTCCAGAACTATGAGAGTTGGAAAGTTAATTCCAAAGACGAAGTTGAAGAGAATTAAATTTAAGCAAACACGTTTTGCAGGGTTTTTGGTGAAATATGGCCCAATACTGGTATATGGCCTCTTCCATAATTTGGCAGGATTACCCAGATCTCCAGAACAATGAGATTTAGAAAGTTGGTTTCAGTGGCGAAGCTGTGAAGAATTAAATTTAACCGAACACTTGTTTCAGGGTTTTGGTGAAATATGGCCTAATACTGGTATATGGCCTCTTCCATATTTGGGCAGGATGACCCGAATCTCCAGAACTATGAGAGTTGGAAAGTTGGTTCCAAAGGCGAGGTTGTTGAGAATTAAATTTAAGCGAACATGTGTTTCAGGGTTTTGGTGAAATATGGCCCAATACTAGGATATGGCCTCTCCCATAATTGGGCAGGTTGACCCACATCTTCAGAACTATGAGAGTTAGAAAGTTGGTTCTAAAGGCGAAGTTGTAGAGAATTAAATTTAAGCGAACATGTGTTTCAGGGTTTTGGGAAAATATGGCCCAAATCTGGTATATGGCCACTTCCATAATTGGACAGGATGACCCGAATCTCCAGAACTATGAGAGGTAGAAAGTTGCTTCCAAAGACAAAGTTGTAGAGAATAAAATTTTAGAGAACACGTGTTTCAGGGTTTTAGGGGAAAATGTCTTAGTCCTTGGATATAAACTTTTCTAAATTTGAATGATCTGAGACTTACTTCGGTAGGGCCTTTGACATTACCTTGGGTAATTTCTATGGATCTTTGAAATTCTTACAGTTATAAAAGAACAGAAAACGTTGGATTCTTTGCTTACTTGTATATTTAGATGCGTTCGAGTCTTTTTGTCGCATATTCTGTTTGCCACATTTATTCTGATACGTACGGGTCTTTGGTTATGTTTGATTTTTACAATCGAGAATTTTCTTTCAAAAAATTAAAAAAAACTTTGTGTAAAAAAAATGTGAGTGATAAAATAAAAAGTAAAATCTCCTTCGCCGTCATTGACGTAAGGCATGAAAAAAAAATTAAAGCTTGCTTTATTTTCTCTGCCTGCGTTGCGTACTTTAAGGCTCTGCACTTGAACTCTCAGTGCCAAGAGTATTAATTTGATGAAATAAAAAACAATTTTTAACTGTATTTCTATTTTGCTATATTTCAATACATATCTAGATATATTACAGATATATTTCTATAAAGTACAAAAGAAGTAAAGTGTTAACAGTTTGTCTGTTCTTTTATGGTGGGTCCGGTAAAATATATAACCGTTGTCTTGTAAGTTGTGTTAACTCGTCAAAACAACAAATTTACAAATGACCAATCCTACAGCAACAGTAAAAACAGTAGACAATAGCAGATATATTAATATATTTTATCTATCTAGAGCAATAATCTCGTACTTAATTCCCTAGGGCAAAACTTTTTAACTCGATATATTGCTCTCGATAGATAAAACTATATATGCACCGCTGTCCAGGATGGTTTATTTTGACGATTTGGATTATTTTCCACGCCTTCGGCTCGGGAAATAACCCCCATATCGTCAAAATAGAGCATCCTGGGCAGCGGTGCATAATGTACTATTTTCGATTACCCTTCAGGGAAAAAAAGTTTTTGAAAATCGGTTGAGTTTTCCTCAAGCTATCGTGTTGACAGACGGACGGACATTTTTTTTATTGTTGATTCGTTATCTAAGGACCATGATCGATGCTCCTCCCCGCCCCCCCCCTCCCTACTCCCGTGTCGAAATTCAACTGGTTACAAACATCGTGGTAAACGCAATAGACCCCTTTTCGAAGCACTGCGCTCTTCGTACGAGTCTACAAATTACATCGTCTCAACCACTACAAACCTTGGACAATGACATGCCCGAATACTGTGTTACCGACTCCTAAAAACAATAAAATATGTTAGCAAGAGTCGACATTGACAAAATGACGCCACACTGACAAGAAAAGTAAATACATATTTTGGATAGCATTTTTGACAATTTCCATTTTAATTTTTTACGTTACGTAACAGAGGGAAGGGGAGGGGGTAGTGTTCTTGCGTTACGCTGGCGTTACAGGGGGGATGGGGGGGTCTAAAAATATCGATTTTAGCGTTACGTAATTTATGAACGGCCTCCTTACAATACTGTGACGTATATGGAGTTCCACGGTGTAGTTGGATAAAATGTAACGTAGGAACGCTCATGTCATTGTTTTCTGAAGGATATACAACCCTACAATCTTCTAGAAAATTGTTGGCAATATGCGATTTAGTGGTAAAAAATGTTACCGTGATAAAAATCGCTGTGTGTACTTAATGAGATCCGAGTGTTCCCTACGTTACATTTCCCAATGGAGCCACCCATATAACGAAATGTGTACGTACACGAGAGCTGGCCGAGTGTTAGTACACAGTGAGTAAACAGTTTCAATATACACGCGAGAATGCGTTGGTGCAAACTTGACATTATGCTTTAAGTAATATTCCCTCTCACTAACTCTTGATACCAACACACTCTCGCATATATAGTAAAATCATGTTATTTTACTAAATTAGGCTATTTACATTAAATTTAAAACTTTTATACCAGACATACATACATGATTTCATCTAACAAACCACATTTTGGGAAACTTGATTTTCTTTTTCATAAAAAAGAATTACATTGCATTAAATTATCATCTTGTAATGCTTATAACAAAGTCACATATTGCAAAACACACAATCATTAGTTTACTATAACCGACATATAATCCGAAATAATCTCATAAATCTTGTAGTGAAAATAAAATCCTATACGTTTGCTGTATGTCGTTTAGGTACGGTACGCTTAAAGTATACACTTCCAGCATAAAATATGTGACTGACAAGTAGCATAGGGAAATATAGGTAGTCTTGTTGGGAAAACTGTAATCTGATGTGAAACTGTGAACGTCATGTTAAGCTTCAAACACCTGAGTCTGTACAGAAGAAATGTAATCTAAACGGGCTCGGTGGGGAGGAGTTTCTCGTTATAATGCAAATACATTTAATTCAATAAAAAATTACGTAAAATTATGAACAAATTTATGAATTTCTCTTCATATAATACTTTACTTAGGGTTTGGTAACGCCATCGTTCAGTTGATTTAAAAGTGGTGATATTTCTGAACTTATGAGTTCCTAGTCCCACAATGATAATTTTCATTCTAGCTCTTTCACTCTTTCACTTTTGTAATCATGATTTTTGGTCCCGTACGAAGAACGAAGTGCTTCAAAAAGGGGTTTATTGCGTTTACCACGACGTTTGTAACCAGTCGAATTTCCACCGTCCATCAACACGATATTTCGACCGATTTCAAAATCTTTTTTTGCTGAAAGGTAAAGGAAATTGTTTTATGTGGATCGATGAAATTGGATTCTGAATTGGCCAATATAAATTGGCTTAACTCTTATCAAGGCCTGAATAGTCTTAGCTCAGTTCATGTGACCGTAAGACGTCACAACAAACTAACTCTGCTTTATTTTTTAGACAAAATTGTAGCAGCAGGTAAGCCTAAACTAAAACCGGAAATGTGCAACAACTGTGACATCATGCTCGGAGCGGTAGCGGAGAGCGTGACGCAGTCCCCACACCCCCAAAAAAAACTTCTAAAACCCAAAAACCTTTGGGACAAGACACGATGTATATGCGAAGTTTTGAGTTTTTCCCCTCGCCCCCCTTCCCCTCTAAATTATTATAAAAAACTACGTCGCAGCAGCTTTCCAACATGCCCTCACTCATCAAAATCGGTTTGAAAATTGGCTGAGATATCGCCAATCAAAGATGACCAATTCCTATGGAAAAGTGGTCAAATTACCTTTGTAATTAATAACAATTTTATTCCTGTGTGGTGTGTCAACGATCTATCTACTTTTTTTTTCTCGAGAACCGCTCGAGCGATTTCCTTAAAATTTTCAGGGAACGTCAGTCTCGGCCCCAAATGAAAAATTTCATATGCCGGTTTTCCGGGAAAATTCTGGAAAAGCCGTGGCATGTGGAAAAGTGTTCAAAGTGGTAATGCACAGAGTTTTCGAATTTTAGCTGTGACGATAGCTAGAGAGTTGGTTTCTTCGGGAAAGTTATAGAGTTTGATCAGGAGAATTTTTTGGGATCTTAAGAAAATGGCTGCCAGCGGTCAAACTGGCGCCATCTTGAATTTTCCCAAGCAATAGATTAGGATTTTTTTGGTTTTTGAATTTAAGCTTCGGAATGACAATACTTAACTGTAAGTACAGAAAAATTATTTCGTCGTTGGGCCCGGCATTTGTGACGCAATTTTTTTAACACAACGTAATTTTGTTTCAAAGAAAGAGCTCTAATTTTTTCAGGAAATCAAAACTTTGAACACAAGGTTCCATTCAAACGAACTCCTGCGTATTTTCTGCGATAGCGTCACCTCAAGCGATATCATTAATTTTGGAAGCGGACTTACGGACTGCGTCACACTCTACCTTTAAAAAGGTTTTTGTTGTGTCACTAAATAAATATAAATAAAATAAATGTAAATATTAGTAGTCAGGGGGTTGATGAATAAATAATAGTTTAGTAGTAACACAAGGGCCGTAATTTGAGATCCGGGAGGGGTTGAAGAAAGTTCTCTAATCCTCCCAGATACGAGATCTCAGATTACAGCCCCTGTTTTACACGATATTTGATAACACGAGGGCATTAATAGACGCTTTTAGCGCGGTTCAATTTTGAATTTTTCACTGCGTTACAATCGAATTTCGCATGATATATGCGTAATTACGTATGTATGTGCGTATATGCGTAAAATCAGCACACGAACAATAGATTTTTATAGTGCCATCTTGTGTCAAATTTTTCAAGTTTCAATTAAAATTCAAATGTCCAGCGGACTAAAAGTGTCTATCCGCGATTCTCTTTGACAATAGATGGCATTATGCAAGTAAGGGATGTCCTAAACTAAATCCGGACGATGTCAATAATGAATAACTTTCTTAATTTTGCTCGAAATTAGCTGAAATTTTCAACTTTTGAAGTCTGATATGTTACAATTAAGTGCTGTAAATATGAAGACATAAAACTTTTTGCTCGCTGAAATATTTGCGATGGAGTGAAACTAGTGCAAAAAAATTCTGCACAAAAATACAAAATTTTCAGCAATCTCACATTTGACTCCTGTGAAATTGACGAAATTTCCGAATTTTATCGTCGGAAGAGGAATTGCTTCTATTTGTAATGAAATAAAAGAAAAGGGAGCAAAAATTTGCTGTTACAGTTTGTGAAACTGTCAGCATAAGTAACATGATCAGTAGAGAAAACCACCGCGCAAGCCTTCAGACTGAAAGCTCCTAGCTACGCTCCTTGACATGGGAACATTTTACAATGACACTAAAATGTTAGTTTACGGTCTAATGTTGCCTTAAAAACTGAAGAGCTTAACGAGGGACAACATACCTCTTCTAAAAATTGAAACAAGAATATCTGGAGCATTGGGTAAAAAGGATGCTGCAAAAGTAAATTCATAGCGGGGTTTCAGTGGAAAATTCTTTATCAGTATGAGAGGTATGAATGTGTCTGATGACCACTCATCCATAAAGTTGGGTTACTCAGCGAAACTCGCTGCTTTTGGCAGTACATTATGTGTCAAAAAAACATCACTTTCGTGAAACCTTCAACTTCACCCTGATACATTTGGATCGAAGGGCGTCTTCACAACAAACTTTTGTTATTTTTCGATAAAAATAATATTTTCGGTTACTCTTATAACAAATTTAAGGCGGTTTAGCAAAATATTGAACTCTACGAGAGGTTTTTGTTCTGGGAGATGTGGAATTGCTACTTTGCCAAAAAAGGCATTCGAGCAATCAGGTTCACGTAAGTTAATAGAAATTTGTTTTTTGGGGTTTTTCTGTTCAGAAACATTAAATATATTTGTAAACGAATATTCTACAATGAAAAATTAGCATAAAACTGGCATTCCTCTCATAGGTAATTGCGAATAAAGTAAGAAACTATTTTGTGCAGAATTCAAAGGCTCGTCTTGAACTGAAAGTCGAAAATTTTTGCAATTAGAACTGTCCTCAACCTTATCCCTATTTTAAATATAAATTGATATATTGAGGCTTCAGACACGTAACAAACATTTCTCAATATCAGTAAAATTCGCCTTTTTACTGCATTTAAAATCGTCCGGATTTAGTTTGGGACATCCCTTATACTCGAACTGTCACATTCTACTGTTCTTTAACAGCTGAAAATGATTTGATTTTGTTCACTTTTCACAACTATATGTGAATGTGGTGTCGCTCTCTTCGTTTAGAATCACGAATACACAACTCGCACTCAGAAATTGACTGCACTGCAGCGCTTCGAGTTAAAGTGGCATTAGCGCTGAAACATATTTTATTTGCGATGAGCGGCTGTCATATTTTTAAAATGTCAAAAGTCGTTATAACCTCAACAGTATAGCACATTGTCAGCCACGCTTTTTTACTAATTTGCAAAACCGAAACATAGTTATTCGAATTACGCAATTTCAATAGTAATTTGAAATCACAACAAAAACCCTTTTTAAAAGGGAAACGTGACGCAAGTCGTCGTCTTTTCTTCCAAAACAACTGATATCAATTTGGGTGACGCTTGCAGCTTCGGAACGCACAAAATGCTTTTGAATTAAAAAAATGCGTCACAAATGCCGGACGCGCCAATGTAATAATTTTTCTATGCTTTCAGCTTTCATACGCAAAAATTTGATTTCCTGTACAAAAATACGCATAAAGTCAAATTTTTGCATTGTGAAAGCTGAAAGAACAGAAAAACTATAGCACTGGGGGGTCCGGAGGACTTGCGTCACGTTTCCCATTTAAAAAGGGTTTTTGTTGTGATATCAGTTGTTTTGGAAGAAGGGACAAGGACTTGCGTCACGTTTCCCTTTTAAAAAGGGTTTTCGTTGTGATTGTAATGTTTTGTACTTACATTGTCGAAAATGATCCCCTCAACTTCCTCTACAACATATCAAAACTTTTTTTTGAGCCGCCGCCGCCGCCAAACCGAAGCGCGACGGCTACTACTTCTATGGGCGAAAATGATCCCCTCAACTTCCTCTCACTTACTTCACTTTACCGGCACTACAACCCATTAAGGGTCTTGGCCTTCTCCAACATGCTTCTCCAACCGGGCCTATCTGCAGCTAACGTCTCCCAGCTGGTTACTCCCACAGTTCTTAAGTTGGCAAAAGCAGCGTCGCTCCACCTGGACTTGGGTCGCCCTGCACTCCTTTTGCCTTCAGGTTTCGACTTCAGAATTTTTTTTGGAATACGATGTTCATTCATTCGTTGTACGTGACCGAGCCAACGTAGTCTATTTATTTTTGTTGTTCTGACTATGTCGGGCTCTCCAAAAAGCTCTATGAGCTCGTGATTATATCGTCTGCGCCATCGGTTCAGTTTTCGGTCAAATACTGGTCCAAACATTGTACGCAGTACCTTTCGCTCGAACGTATGCAGAGATTGTTCATTTTTCTGTGTCAAGCACCACGACTCCGAACCGTACGTAACTACCGGTCTGATCACAATTTTATAAAGTGCGCATTTTGAATTTCGGCTTACTGACTTGGACTTTAGACTTTTCAGCAGGCTGTAATAACTCCGGTTGCCCAAAGTTACTCGCCTTTTTATTTCGTCCGCAATGTCGTTGTTTATGTTCAGCTCTGATCCAAGGTATACGAACTTATTGACCATTTTGAATGTGTGCGTGTCGATCGTTACGTTATCTTCCCGATATCGATTCGTAGGTGGGATGATCATGTATTCCGTTTTTCCGTCATTGACCTTCAACCCAAGGTATCCTCTCCAAGGCCATAAACTTATCTTTAACAACATCCATAGTTCGGCCAATAATGTCCAGGTCATCTGCAAAACCAAGCAACTGACTGGACTTGGAGAAAATGGTGCCGCTGGAGTCTATGTCCATGGTTTGAACCGCTGCTTCGAGTGTTAAATTGAAAAGCAGCGTTGCAAGAGGATCTCCTTGACGTAGGCCTTCCTCAATGTCGAAAGTCTCTGACATTTGATTGCGGATCCTTACTCGGCTGTTAGCTCCGTTTAGTGTTAGCTTCGTTAGCGAGATCAGTTTGTTGGGAATTCCGAACTCCTCCATGACTCTCCATAGCTTACTTCTTCTAACACTGTCATAGGCTGCCTTGAAGTCAACGAACAAATGGTGTGCTTCAATGTTGTACTCCTTGCACTTCTCCAAGATCTGTCTGATATTAAACAGCTGGTCCGATGTTGAACGACCTACACGAAAACCACTTTGGTATTCACCTATCGTAGATTCCGTGTATGGATGAAGGCGCTGATATAGAATATTTGCAAATATCTTGTAAGAAATATTCAGCAGAGCGATTCCTCGAAAATTGCCACACTCCAATTTGTCACCTTTTTTGTATATGGGACAAAGTATGCTGGTCTTCCAATCTTCCGGTAACTCCTCGTCATTCCAGATGCGTATGATGAGCTCGTGCATCTCCATACATAGCGCGTTGCCGCCGTTTTTGAAAAGTTCACCGGGTAGGTTGTCAGTCCCCGGGGCTTTGAAATTTTTGAGCTTTAAAATTTCAGCTTCAACTTCTTGCATCGTTGGTTCTTCTATGTATGGTTGCGCAGTCTGAAATGGCAATTCGTCGTTTTCGTCGTCTCGGTTTAGCGGTCTGTTCGGGTTAAGCAGTTCCTTAAAGTACTCAGCCCATCTCGCGATACACCTTTCCTTATCTGCTAAGACCAATCCATGCTTGTCCTTACACAGCAAAGGTTGTTGACTGTAACCGTTTCTGGATTCGTTCACTTTCCGGTAAAAGTTCCGAGTCTCCTTCCGATTGCCAAACTTCTCAATTTCGATCAAAACTTCCTTGTCACGCTGTCGCTGTTTCCGTCGGAAGAGTTTTCTCTCGAAATTTCTTTTAGAACGGTACTCTTCCTGGCCAGCTCGAGTGAATCTACTTAGAGTTTTCAGGCGAGCTGCGTTTTTGTCGTCCATGGCCTTCTGGCATTCATCGTTAAACCAGATATTTCTTTTATTTCCCGTTCTCGTTCCCACTGTCTCTGCTGCGGCGCTCTCTACATTCCGTCTAATTTGATTCCACGCATCGTCTACGCTTCGTTGTTCGCTGACCATTCCGGCAATAATATTCGTCTCCAGCATGTCGACATATTGACGTTTAATGTCTTCGTTCTGTAGTTTTTCCACGTCCCACCTTTCCAATGCCGGTTGTCGATTGTGTTGAACCGATATTCGAGACCTAACTGCCGCTCTCACCAGGTAGTGATCGGAATCTACATTCGGTCCTCTACAGCTTCTGACATTCAACATATTTGAACAGTGACGTGCATCTATCAAAATATGGTCAATCTGGTTTTTGGTTCGTTTATCCGGTGATACCCATTTTTTTTTTTTTTGACATTTGAAATTTTGACCATTTGACAGCCCCGGTGATACCCATGTCGCTTTGTGGATGTCTTTATGTTGGAAATAGGTACTGCTGACAACCATGTTTCTTGATGCTGCAAAATCAACCACCCGCGTTCCATTTTCGTTCGAGTTTTCGTGAAGGCTATGTTTACCGATTGTGGGACGATAAAATACTTCGCGGCCTATTTTAGCATTAAAATCTCCAAGCACAATTTTAATGTCTCGTTTCGGCGCTCCATCATATACATCCACCCGTTTCTCGTAGAATAGCTCCTTCACCTCGTTGTCGCTTTCCTCCGTAGGCGCATAAACGTTTATAAGAGTGTAATTGAAAAATTTTCCTCTTATCCGTAGAGAGCACAATCGCTCGTCAACAGGACTGAAACCAATCACCGCGTTTCTAGCTCTGCCGAGGACCATGAAGCCTGTGCCATACTCTCTTGGACTGTCGTTACTCTTCCCACTATAGTAGAACTTATAGTCGCTACTGGTCATGGTGTCCTTTCCAGGCCATCTCGTTTCTTGCACAGCTGTTATGTCAATTTTTGCCGCTCTTAGCGCACTTGTGAGAGATCTAAATCCTCCTGG
>CM055403.1:97809233-97829244 GCA_029228625.1 Pseudolycoriella hygida
CTATTGCTCCCGTCGGGCAAATACACAAAAAATCAAGATGAAACCTATAAACACTTACTTCATGTTCACTTTCCAAAAAATACTACATTAACTAATGCAACTTATCAGGGTACAGTACAAAGTACGGTATGCTGCAACCCGGAACTCATCGATGAAATTGCTACGAAAGACAGGATAGCCTAGCTGCCGTTTAAGTCTCCCGGTACAGACAAAATATTACCTGTTATGATCCAAAAGGTTATCGACCAGGTAAAAAACACGCTGTGCATACTCTTTAAGGCTAGCCACCAGTTAAAATATATCCCCACTTGCTGGCGAGAAGTAAAGGTAGTATTTATCATAAAACCGGGCAAATCTAACTACTCACTAGCAGAGAATTATAGACCAATAAGTCTACAATCTTTCATGCTTAAAACATTGGAAAAACTAGTAGATAGACACATTCGAGATGGTCCACTCCGTAATGTTAAAATACACAGAAAATGCGTTGCACAACATCACACAAGCAATTGAGCTCTCTCTAAAGGCTAACGAATTCGCACTAGGATGTTTTATAGATATCACTGGGGCTTACAACACAATATTAAAGGCATCTCTAACACATGGCTTAGACGGAGGTATAATCGAATGGATTATGGCTATGCTCTCAAGTAGAATCGTCTCGGCTTACTTTGGCAATGTGGTAAGATCTATTTCTACAACCAGAGGCTGCCCTCAAGGAGGTGTTCTTCACCCGCTATTGTGGTTGCTAGTTATTAATGAAATAATTAAAAAATTAAACGATAATAACTTTCAAACAGAAGGGTTCTCGGATGATCTTGCTGTATTACTACGGGGTATAAGCGCAAATACTTTATGTGGGCTACTCCAAACGGCTTTAAACATAATATCGGAATGATGCGACAGAATCTAGGAATAATTTTCGACAGCAAAATGAGATGGATCCTCAATTTAGACAATCGCATTGAAAAGGCACTGATGTCATTATGGCAATGCCGCAAAGCTTACGGCAAAAATTGGGGCCTAACACCAAAGGTATTGTATTGGAGATACACTACTATCATTAGACCAATTCTCCTATACGGTTCCTTTTTGTGGAGACACATTTGCGAACTTAAAATGATACAAAAGAAACTGAAGAAATTTCAAAGGCTTGAATGTGTTGCAATCACAGGGGCCTGGGGAACTACTCCCACAGAAACAATGCTAGGATTACCTCTTTTACACATACTTATCAAATATGAAGGTATCAAAGTCCTCGACAGACTTGCAAAGCAACAAGGACATCACAAAAAATCAGATCACACTATAGTATGGATTAACACATCCGAATTAGAGACCTCGCTAAAATGGCCATCAGACAAAATTACTCCAGTTTACAAATTTGACAGGCAATTCGAAATAAACATCCCGAAGAGAGATGATTGGTTGAACGGAACACTCCCTCTAGGAATAGTATGGTTCTGTACACTGACGAATCACTTATAAGCCAATCAGCGGGTGCGGGCATACACTGCACCGAAATCAACTCTGGCATATCCCTCCCACTAGGAAAACACTGCACAATCTACCTGACAGAGATAAGAGCCATTATTGAAGCATGTCATCTGATTTGGGAGAATGGTATATGTAACCGTACTATCTCTATATGTTCAGACAGTGAATCAGCACTTGATACATTATCCGGATTGCTTTTAACTCGGCATTAGCTCTAGAATGTTGGGAAACCATAAATAATCTAACTAAGGACAACATCATAGAACTCATTTGGGTACCGGCGCATTCGGGTATTAAGGGCAACGAGAAAGCCGACGAGCTCGCCAAGATAGCAACATCTATGAATCCAACTTCACCGGAACCGGTATTATGTATCCCATCCTCTCATAATAAAAGAATAATCGTAGGCCTTATAAAAAATGAAGGGGCTAACCACTGGAGCACAACAACCGGTTGTAGACAAGCTAAAAATTGTATCCGCCTCAACTCTACATATACTAAATACCTAATTAACGTAAGTAGAACTAGACTGAGAACCTTTACAGGCGTTATGACTGGACACTTCGGCTTTAACAAACACCTTACAACTATAGGCAAACGATCGGATCCGAGCTGTGACCTGTGCGAATTTCACTCAGACACAGCTGAGCATTTTCTATGTTACTGTCCCGCTTACATCACGATCAGACGTAAACATTTAGGCAATTACACTATCAGATACGATCTGATAAAAAATCTGCACCCACGTGACATCCTGAACTACATCGCTAGTACAGGAAGGTTTCGTCAATAAAAGGTAACTGAAACACTACACACTATAGTGAGCACAATGGGCCCGATGGAGGCCTCCGTGCGCGTTTTGTGCAGTTGCGCACAAAACAACTATTTTAATAAAAAAAATGTATATGCTTTATATGGGGCCTTCTAAGAGCCCTGGCGCCCAAACGAGGCCGTACCCCAACTTTTTTAAACTCTCATATGGCGTAGAATGCCCACCCGAAGGTACCTGCAAAATTTCAAGAAACGTTATCGAGCCGTTTTCTAGCGGGAGCCAAAGAAGTCGTTTTTCATACAAGTGCCAATGGAAACCAGTAACTAACTATAACTATCATCTACTTTTTTCAGCTATATTTCGACACCTCGCTTTGGGTCTTCATCAGGCTACAAAAATACATACATTTAATAAAGTTGATTTTTCGTGGAAGAATTGTTTGTGTTATGCGTTTGTTTACCTAAATTGTCTCGTACAAAAAATATCACATTTTATATTGAGCTAAGCTTTTAAAAGCCACTCACAATTCTTCATCCTACTTCCAATTGTTAAACAAAAATCGAAAAACTAAAAGTGCTGATTTCGTCGTTTACGACTCATCAGTACACCTTGTCTTAAGACCATGTGTACATCAGCAACGATGGCCATAGAATGATACTCAGACTATGTCAACTCGCCTTTTATACAATCCAGATCCTACGATTAGATGCATGTCATTTCGTTTGAACAATTTGGAAGTAAAAGAATTGTGAGTTTGTTTCGGTTATTTATTAATTTGGATTATTCTGCTAAGCAGATTACCACAATTCAACGACTATCGAAGATAGTATTTACGTTGAATATTCCGGCTCCAAGAGGCTAACCATACCCTCTGTGTAAAGAAGTAAACAAACTTGCAATCAAGGTAAAAATTGAGAAAATTCTCGTTTTGGTACAATTACACCCATAGAAGTAATATTTTACTATGGCTGCTGTACCTTCGGCAGATTAAAGTCCACCCGCTTGAATCAACATTTAAAAGCCACTCACAATTCTTCATCCTACTTCCAATTGTTAAACAAAAATCGAAAAACTAAAAGTGCTGATTTCGTCGTTTACGACTCATGTTTAAGACCATGTGTATATCAGCAACGATGGCCATAGAATGATACTCAGACTATGTCAACTCGCCTTTTATACAATCCAGATCCTACGATTGACGAAATGACATGCATCCAATCGTAGGATCTGGATTGTATAAAAGGCGACTTATAATAAATTTTATTATTATTGATAGACAATAACTTATAGTTCTAAGTTCGTGACCTATAACTCACGTCCGGTGACTTATAATTCACTGCCGACGACTTACAATTCTCAGCGGACGACGAATTCGGGAAAGGTGCCCTATAATTCATGGCCGGCGACCAATAATTCAGGTGCGACAACTAACAATTCATGGTCGGTTACTTATAATTCATGATCGGTGCCTTTTAATTCATAACCGGTGCTGTTTGGAACTACTTCCAAAGCGGAACGGATGGATAAATCTGACAGTATCGACTTGCCGAATTGAAACACGTCTCGTTGAAGAGTAACAATTTATTTAAATTCTGACTGCGGAAACTTCAAATTTCTAAAAATACAAATTTTTCTTGATGAGATTATGTTTCTAATAACAACATTAGAAGAAAGCTTACGTTTAATATCCTTTCCGCTTTTACAAATCTGAACAACCCGGTTGTGCGTGTGTGAACTAAATTGAAAGAGAATCTGACCGTTAGCTTTGAATATTAAACAGGATGAACTCAAATCTTACAATTTCACTTGTTCTATTTTACGAAGAGTTTTTCGATGCTTTCGAACTATAAGAAGGCAGGATCACTAACCTGTTAGAACAAACGTACGAACTGAACATTCACATTCGGTACATGCCTTCATTTTCAAATTTTACCTGTACATTCAGATTATTGAATAAATTAGATTGTAGGAGTTCACTGTACAACACGCTTGTTCATAAAACTATTAATTTTTAAAGAAATTCGTAAGGATGATTGTAAATTTTGCTAAATTACTAAATTGAAACTTTCAAGCTGACTTTGTTGCGATTGTATACATTAATGAATGACCTAGTTACTGACCTAGTTCTTTTTCCGGGAATTAACATGACATTTCTCCACTTCTGCCGTGTTGACCGATCTATTTGCAATTCTAGTACTACGTCGAATACTAGTGTTACCGTTCGTTTCCAACAGGTGCCTTTTAATTCATGGCCGATGCCTTGTAATTCACGGTCGCCGACTTATGAATAATTATGACCGGTGAATTATATTTCATGTCCGGTCGCTCAATTTATTCCCGGCGGCTTTAAATTCATTGCCGGCGATTTATATTCACTACTGGCGATTTACTTTTGATAACCGAAGACTTATTTCTCGGCCGGCTACTTATAATTCACCTACAATTCACGTCCGGTGACTTTCGATTCACTGCCGACGACCAATAATTCACGTGTGGCAACTTATAATTCATGGCCGGCAACTTATAACTCATGGTCGGGTACTTGTAATTCATGGTCAGCAACTCATAATTCATGGTTGGCAACTTAAAATACATGGCCGGCGACTTATAATTCATGTCCGGCGCCTTGTGATTCATTGCCATTGCCATATAATTCATAGCCGGTGTCTTATAATTCATGGCTAGTGCCTTATGATTCATGACAGGTGTCTTATAATTTATGGCCGACGATTTACTTTTGATGGCCGGTGACTTTATTCTCCATCGACTACTTAAAATTCACGTGCGGCAACTTATAATTCATGGCCGGCAAATTATAATTCATGGCCGGCAACTTATAATTCATCAGCTGACTTATAGTTCATGAGTGGTACCTTTTAATTCATGACAGGTGCTTTGTAACTCACGGCCGACGACTTATAAATAAAGGCTGGTACCTCAATTCGTTACTGGCGACTTAAATTCACTGCCGGCGATTTATAATTCACGACTGGCGATTTACTTTTGATGGCCGATGACCTATTACTCGACCGGCTACTGATAATTCATGGCCGACGATTTACATATAATTCATGGCAGGCATCTTAAATTCATGGCCGGCCGATTTACTTTTGATGGGCGGCGTCTTAATTCTCGGCCGGTGAATCATAATTCGTCTGCCATGCATTATATTTCGCCGGCCTTGAATTATAAATTGCTGGTAATGAATTTTAAGTCGCCGGTCATGAATTATACGACACCGGCAATGAATTACCCGTCTATGAATTATAAGCTGCAGGCCATGAATATTTAGTAGTCGGCCAAGAATTTTAATTCGCCGTCCGTGAATTACAAGTCACCGGACTTGAATTATAGGTATTTTTCCGTGAATCATAAGTCATCGGATGTTGACTATAGGTCACCGGCCGCGAATTAAGTCGACTGCAGTGACTTATGATGTTGAAATGCGGGCTGCTTTTGGTTCACGGCCAGTGACCTAGAATTCACGGTCGGCGACTTGTTATTCATAGCCGGCGACTTGTTATTCATAGCCGGCGACTTGTTATTCATAGCCGGCGTTTTCTTATTCATAGCCGGCGACTTGTTATTCATAGCCGGCGACTTACAATTACCTGTACCTGTCCCTTATAACAGTCAGTCGAGCATGAGATACCTAAAGAAAATAAATAAAGTCTCATTGTTTTCTATCGATGTACATAGGACCGTTCTCTAAAAGTTTGAGCTTTTGCAATTAGTCCTCAAATGTACTCTTAAAAAAAGTTTTAAAAGTTAATTTCTTAACTTTTTGACATTCCAAACAACTCTGTCAAAACCATTGAAAAACATATTTTTTTGATAATTATTAACTGAAAATTAGCATTGGACAATTCAATTCAATTCAATTCAATTCTTTATTAAAAAAAACATCAAAAAACATATCATTTATGTTCCATTTTGCGTAGCAATTTGAAGGAACATAGAAATATCACAAAAAATCCTAATAAAAAAATCAAAGCAAATATCAAAAAATATTAATAGAAAATCAAAGTGTTCAACTAAGAACAAAAACAAAAAACAAAAAATCGATAAATGGAAAGTCAGTGAATAGCAAGGGAAAGCCCATAGAAAAAAAAAAGAAAAATGATACTCAAACACAAGTTATGGCACATTCAACCATCTATTTCAATCGACCGGAACCCACAAATCTTGTTCCCGCTTAAAAATTTACTATTTCGTTGATAGATACGACTTTAGAGAACGACAAAATTGAGCTTGGGAGATCGATAAGCGCACATCTAAAGGTAAAGAGTTAAACAAGTTAGCCCCAGCAACAGTAAGTCTGCGTTTACCTAAAACAGATCGTGAAAATAGCACATATAACAGTTTGGACCCTTTCGTAGGATAGCGATGCTCCGGTCTACGAAAATTGACAGAATGATGACATAGATCTCTATAGGCATCGAACACAAATTTACAAACTGCATATCTGTACATTTTACTGACAGATAAGATCTTAGGGCAGAAATCCAAGTACAATAGCTCTGAAGGGTATCTGTATGGCAATCTATTAACAACTCTCTGTTTCCTTTCAAGGTTCTCAATCAAGTTTTTATTAGCACAACCCCATGAGCCAATACAATAGGATAGGCGAGAGTGAATCATTGAGAAATACAGGGTTAACAAAATTCCAACTGGCAATACGTAGCGCAACTTTCTCAAGATGCCAATCTGCCCAGAAATTTTTGAACACAACTTGGTAATGTGGAATTTCCAACTAAGGTGCTTATCCAAATTCACACCCAAATATTTGACAGAATCAACAGACGTAATCACATTTCCATTTAACTCAACCTTCAGAGAGTTGTCAATCATTGTACGAGTAGATCTGAAATGCACAACACTAGTCTTCTTGAAATTCACCGTAAGCTGATTGGCCTCAAAATAATCCGATAGCAATTTGAGGTCATTGTTGACATTAACAATGTTGTTAGCAAAACAAACAGAAGATGAGAAGATGCTAGTGTCATCCGCAAACAAATATGGGTGAGACTTTAGGGGGAGACAATGTAAATCATTAATAAAGATCAAAAAAAGGAGTGGACCCAGGACACTACCTTGTGGAACTCCCATTGTCACGCTCACCCAAGGACTCATGTGACCATTTACAACAACCCGCTGGTACCTGTGCTCAAGATAGTCAGAAATGAGATCAAGCGCCAGACCTCTAATGCCAGCAGCTGACAGCTTGTTCAATAATAACGCATGGTTCACGGTATCAAAGGCCTTAGATAGGTCAAGAAAAAGGCCTGTAACTATTTTCCCCTTATCGACATGAAAGGATATGTAATCAACGAGCTCAAACAAAGCTATGTGAGCATCACTCAAAGATCTAAAGCCGTACTTTTTGCTATAAAAAAAATTTGATGAATTAAGAAACCTAAAAAAATTAGAAAAAATCAATTTTTCGAAAATTTTATTTATCACTGGTAACACAGATATTGGCCTGTAATTTCCAATATCAGATGAATCCCCATGTTTAAAGATTGGTGATACATTAGCCTTTTTCAAGGAATCAGGATATTTCCCAGTTGATATGCAAAAGTTGTAAATTTCTGCCAAAAACGGAAAAATAATTACAGCACAGCTTTTTACCGAGGCCACAGATATATGGTTTTTCATATGAAGGTGAACATGACCATCCTTTTATCTCTTTCATACGTACCATCGAAGAATGAGAGGATCATAGTAGGCTGTACACTTTCATATGAAAAACCACATGACCATCCTTTTATCTCTTTCATACGTACCATCGAAGAATGAGAGGATCATAGTAGGCTGTACACTTTCATATGAAAAACCCGGTATACCGTCACACCAGGAGATTTATTGCTGTTCAATGAGTAAATTAGCTCATATATCTCGACTGGAGATACACTATGTAAGAATATAGATTTTTGATTACGAGTAAGGGTTTCAGGACCACAAGGTGCATGATCAGTGCGTCCCTGGATTTCTGATGCTAGTTGAACACCAACATTCGCAAAATAATCATTAAACGCCACTGAAACCCCATCGCCATCAACTAAAACACCATTCACCCTAACATTCACTTTAGCATTACGGACCTTATAACTATTAACAAGCTTTTTTATAGTTCGCCAAATCTGTTTCGGGCTCTCACACTTTCCAAACAAATCTTTATAGTATTGCTCTTTGTAAAAAACTTGTAACCGAGAAATGACAACATTAATCAAGTCAAGTTGATTCTGCAGTTTAACAACCGAACCACTATTTCCTCTCTTCTTACAGGTTTTCAATTTGTTCCACAATAGCCTTCTCTTACCAATATAGTACTCTAAATGATCATTCATGTATGGGCACCGAACGAAAGAGCGTTTTATTCGGCACCTTTTCACCTTAGTGAATTCAGATAAACAATTTGAAAAACATACGAAGAAGTAGTCGTAAAGGACATTAACATCATCAGACTGCGGATAATTAGCCACATCAAGCAAAACAGACAATTTAGCAATCACTTTGTCATAATCAATGAACAAGTACTTATCTACTTTACAGGGAAATTTTATGTGCGAAATTATTGGATTGTGATCGCTGAGTTCATTGGCAATAGTGGAATTATGAACACTAACAGCATCAGAGCACCGAAAAATTGCATGATCAATAATTGATTTAGATGAGGGACGCGTTATATAGTTATTAGAAACAACTAAGTTCGCACCGAGCAAAATGTTAACATACTCATTCAGATGAAGATTAGCATTATAATGAGAAAATTTCAGAATGTCAAAGTTAACATCACCAGCAATCATATAAAACTTATCGCCACAATCAACAATTTCAGCTAGGTGTTTCAGAAATACAGCCTCGTTTTGATAACCGGGAGGCCGATAATACGCATGAATTTTAAATTCCTTGTAAGCACAGTCCTTCAGAAAAATTGTGCCAGATATATAAAAAAATCTAGATGACAAATTACTATTAAGGGAAAAATTAAGGAACTTGTTGACATACACGGCGAGTCCACCTCCAAAACCATCCCTACATGAAAAGTACCCGTTATAACCGTCGATACCATAGAGACCTATGTCATTAGACTGGACCCAGCTCTCACTAATCACAATCACATCAAATTGGTGTTTAAACTTCGAAAGATAGTGCAAAAACAGGTCAAATCTGTTAAGATTGTTAAGATCTGCGCAAATTTACCTGTAAGATCCTTAGACCAGAAAAGTGTTAAGACTGTTAAGATCTGCGCAAATTTACCTGTAAGATCCTTAGACCAGAAAAGTCATTAAGAAAACCCACAGGAACCTCATAGTCACCAACACAGCTAAAATTGTCGTTCGTAAAGTTACCCAAGTCAAACTTATGAAATAAAGCAAAAGCCATGTCAAATATTAAACAAGACTGGCAGGTCGACAAAAATAAACACAAAAAAAAACACAACCTTATGGAGATTCAAGCGATAATCCATTCAACTTAACAAAATTAGTGAAACGATCAACTAAAATTGGGCGATCACCGTCATTCTTTTTCAAAAAAATATTACCATTGTTAATCCAAAGATACTTAAATCCATTGATTGACTTAAAGGTTTTCGCCAATTTAAAAAGTTGTTTACGTTTATCAGTCAAACATTCATTTAAGTAAATCTTTCTATCAGAATTATTGCCAAGTTCCAGATCAGCAGACGTAAAACCATTAGCCATACGGCACTTAGTCAACAGCTCATTTCTTTTTGTAGTATTTTTGAAGTTGACCACAATGTTGGGAATGACACCTTCAGCTAGTCGAGTTGGGACCAAGGAATTACGTCGAATACTTATTACATCGGAAGCCTCAATTATAACATTGACTTTGGCGCCAATTTTAATAACGATGTCCAAGAGGCCTTTATCATCAGATACAATATTTGTTAATTCAAGTGAGCTGGATAGCTTATCTTGATCAATTTGATCGAGCTTAGCCAAAATTTCACTATTATTAGCCGTGATTATTTTATTTTCACTTTCAAGGTGATTAACACGTTCCACGAGTTTCAAAATCACAGAGTTCAGAGAATGGACATTTAATCGTAACGACTCATTGACTTTATTAATTTCATTCACAAAAAAATCAAAATTTTTTGCAATAGAGTCATTTGCTCGCACAGGAATATTAATATCGTCACTTGAAAGGGAGACTTTTTCTTTTTCAATATTGAAACAGTCATTGCACAACAAAATTATTATGAATGAAATCCGTAGATCAGATGCTTGCGAAGTGACTGACAGATAGCTGGAAAAAATTGAATGGGTGACGCACTTCTGCGGTTTATGGAATATATGGAATAAATATTGGAATAAATGATAATTTTTTCGAATTCGTCAAAACCTGAAATAGACTTGATTTTGATGACAACGCACACAACAAACCATACTAATGAGTCAAAAAGTGAAAAAACCCACTTTTGAAAACTTAAAAGAATTTATCTCAAGAAGGTTCAAATGCTTTATAATTTGTGCAAGCCTTTTTTTGAACTTATTTATTCAACTTGTGATGTGTTTGGCTGAGATATTTCGCAAAAACAACAAAAAACATAGAAGGGACCCGTACGTATCAGAATAGATGCGGCGAACAGATTTGATGTTACGAAAAGACTGGAACGTATTTATGTAAATATTGCTTTCACATTAGACTGTATTGGAAATTTTGAAAAACCCGTCCGAAGTAACGGTGTAAAAAAATTCTCCGAACGCACAAAATTGACCTCCAAATAGAGAAAAATGTTCTCCTCAATTTTGTCTACAACATAGCAAAAAATTATTTTTTGGGCTAGGGCCGACCTAGGGCCTTAAGTAGAGGCCTCGGATACATACTTCCATAGACAAAAATGTTTCCCTCAATTTGCTCCGCAACATAACAAAAAACATTTTTTTATGTTAGGGCCGACCTTAGGACCGACATGAGGCCCACTTAAGCCCTAAGTACAGGCAAAAATTCTTCTATAAATTGTCGGCCGTGCCGAGATCTTTCAAACAAAAAAAAATTTGAAAATCGGTAACGATTCACTCGAGTTATGTACAAAAAACACAAAGAGCCCTAGCAGAGACTCGTTTCTAGTGCCCTAGCTAAGTCCAAGGACTCAAATTAAAAAAGTTTCTTCCATAAATTGTCGGCCATGCCTAGATCTTTCAAACAAAATATCAGAAAAGATTTACTCAAGTTATGTGCAAAAGACCAAAAATCACTTAAATGGACCTAGCTCGGCGGCCTTTGGGCCGACAGTGCCCAGATTCAATCCCATAAAATATTTTTCGACTGCCTTTCGGGAAAAAGAAAGTTTTTGAAAATCGATCAAGATTTACTCAAGTGTTGACGGACAGACAGACCGACAGACAGACGGACATTGTTTTTTTCGCTGACTTGTCATCTGGAGGCAACGAAAAAAATTTCCCCCATACTCTCGGGTTCGAATTCGCAATGTAACAAACGTGGTAGTAAACGCATCAGACCTTCGTACTTAGTATGGGTCTAAAAATGTCCGTCCGTCTGTCAACACGATAACTCGAGTAAAACTCAACCGATTTTCAAAAACTTTTTTTCGCCTAAAAAGTCATCGAAAAATCTTTTATGAGATTGAATATGGGCACTGTCTGCCCAACTGCTACGGAGCTAGGGTCGTACATCTAGGGAGTACATCTTTTCTGATTTTCAAATTTTTTTTTTTTTGTTTGAAAGAACTGGGCATAGCCGACAATTTATGGAAGAAACTTTTCTGAATTCTAGTCCTTGAACTTAGCTAGGGCACTAAAAACGAGTCTCTGCTAGGGCTCTATGTGTTTTTTGTCCATAACTCGGGCAAATCTATTCCGATTTTCATAAATGTTTTCTTGTTTGAAAGACCTGAGCATAGCAGACAATTTATGGAAGAAACTTTTTTGAATTTGAGTCCTTCGACTTAGCTAGGGCACTAAAATCGAGTCTCTGCTAAGGCTCAATGTGTTTTTCGTCCATAACTCGGGCAAATCTTTTCCGATTTTCATAAATTTTTATTTGTTTGAAAGACCCGAGCATAGCCGACAATTTTTGGAAGAATCTTTTGTGAATTTGAATCCTAGGACTTAGCTAGACCACTAAAATCGAGTCTCTGCTAGGGCTCTATGCGTTTTTGTACACAACTCGGGAAAATCTTTTCCGATTTTCATAATTTTTTTTTTTTTGTTCGAAAGACCTGAGCATAGTCGACAATTTATGACAGAAGATTTTTGAATTTGAGTCCTTGGACTTAACTGGGGCACTAAAAACGAGTCTATGCTACGGCTCTATGTGTTTTTTGTACATAACTGGAGTAAACTTTTTCCGATTTTCAAAATTGTTTTTTTGTTTGAAAGATCTACGCATGACCGACAGTTTATAAAATAAACTTTTGCCTGTGCTTAAGGCTCAAGCAGGCCATGTCGGTCCTAAGGTCGGCCCTAGCCAAAAAAATTTTTTTTTGTTATGTTGCAGAGGAAATTGAGGGAAAAATTTTTGGCTATGGAATTGTGTGTGGCCCTAAGTCGGTAGTAAGGTCGAACCTAGCCCAAAAAATGGTTTTTTCTATATTTGGGGGTCCATTTTGTACTTTCGGAAAGGTTTTTTTACACCGTTTCTTCGGACGGGTTTTTCAATATTGCCCTATCGGCAATTTCCAATACAACTTAATGTGGACTTAATTTCATACACTTAATAGTTAATGCAATATTTACTTAAATGCGTTCGAGTCTCTTCGTAACATCAATTCTGTTTGCCGCATCTATTCTGATACGTACGGGTCCCCTGCATATGTTTTTACTGTTGATACGTCATCTAAGGACCATGATCTATGCTCCCATCCTACTCCCGGGTCGAAATTGGGGTGGTTACAAAATTTTGGGAATAAATGAAGTGCGTCACTCCACGGGTTAAATACATCAAAGCACGTGTTTGTTGATCAAATTTGGTTCAGAATCATATACAATTTTTTCCAAATATCTGCCAATCGGTTCTACGGATCTACGGATAACATTAATAATATTTGGGTCCAATGCTAATTTTCAGCTAAAAATTATCAAAAACATAACCAAAGACACGTACGTATCAAAATAGATGTGGCAAAGAGACTCGAACGTATCTAAATATACAAATAAGCAAACAATCCAACGTTTTCTGTTCTTTTATAACTGTAAGAATTTCAAAGATCCATAGAAATTACCCAAAGTAATGTCAAAAGCCCTACCGAAGTACGTCTCAGACCATTCAAATTTAGAAAAGCTTATATCTAAGGACTAAGTCAATTTTCCCTAAAACCCTGAAACACGTGTTTTCTAAAATTTTATTCTCTACAACTTTGCCTTTAGAAGCAACTTTCTACCTGTTATAGTTCTAGAGATATAGGTCATCCCTTCTAATTCTAGAAGTGGTCATATCCCAGGATTATGGCATTATGGCACCCAAAACCCTGTTATATTGGTCCTCTAAAATTTTATTTTCTACAACTTTGCCTTCGGAAGCAACTTTCTAACTCGCATAGTTCTAGAGATTCGGGTCATACTGCCCAATTATGGAAATGGCAATATACCAGAATTGAGCCATATTTTCCCAAAACCCTGAAACACGTGTTCGCTTAAATATAATTTTCTACAACTTCGCCTTTGAAAACAACTTTCTAACTCTCATAGTTCTGGAGATCTGGGTCATCCTGCCCAATTATGGAAATGGCCATATATCATAATGGGACCATATTTCAGCAAAACCCTGAAACACGTGTTCGCTTAAATTTAATTCTCTACAACTTCACTTCGGAACTAGCTCAATAACTCTCATAGTTCTTGAGATTCGGGTCATTCTACCCAATTATGGAAGTGGCCATATACCAGAATAGGGACATATTTCCCTAAAACCCTGAAACAGGCATTCGCTTAAATTTAATTCTCTACAACTTCGCCTTTGGAACTAACTTTCTTACTCTCACAGTTCTGGAGATCCGGGTCATCCTGTCCAATTATGGTAGTGGTCATATACTAGGATTGGGCCATATTTCCCCAAAACCCTGAAACACGTGTTCGCTTAAATTTATTTCTTCGACATTAAATCTCCATATTGCATAGTTAAGGAAATATAGACGAAAAGCTGTTTTCGTATATGGCCAAGAATCTCAATTTCGTCCATTCCATTGGTCCCAGTGCCCAGATCCCTGACCCGATTCCCACAAAAAATTTTTCCCAGTTTTGTGACATCAAATGCTTCCATTTGACACCAAAATGAGGAATTTCCGTGCTATACTTGCTACCGACCCTCGAAAAACCACTTCCTCGGCCATATCTCCGGAACCACTTGATCGATTTTGATCATCTTCGAGTTTGAATCATGGGAAGCATGTACCTTTCAGGGAAAAAAAAGTTTAGGCTGATCGGTTGAGCCGTTTGGAAAAAAAAGTGCAGACGGACAGACGGACATTTTTTTATTGCTGATTCGTCATCTCTAGACGATAATAACTATTTATCGGTCACCTTCATCTGTAGAATGGCTTGGTGAATTATTTTCGCAGTATTAACTAATTGTGACTAAAGTACAGAATGTTGACACTTTTCGAACACCTTACTATTGTTCAGGATCATTGTAAAATTTTCTAAGTAAGAGCTTTTGATTACAAATTACGAATTTTTCTTCAAAATTTCTGCTCATTATATGCATGTTACCATTTGAAAACATGTACAAAAAGCGCACGTTTGCCGCAACTCCCAGTAGTCCGATATGGAAATGAAGTATAAACCAATTTAGTTCGAATAAAAATAATTTATCATTCTCGACAAAATATGGCCCATGTAAATTTAGGAAACAGAGTAACAAGGGATTTATTGGTGGACTCGAATATATGGATTTACAACACAACAATACGTTCACAAATTTGTGATCTTATCACAAATCTTTTCACAATTGTGATCTTTTCTACAATAGAGTTTTTAACTTGGCACAGTTAGCACAGTTTTCGAACAGTGAATCTGCGGGTACACAGCTGTCAAACAAAATCAAAACAAATTTTTGACAACGTTTAGATTTTATTAACTTTTGTTATTTTATGAATTTATTTGGCCTTTTTTCGTTAATAATAAGTTTTATTTAAAAAATAATTTGAATTTAGAGTTTATTAACTATGTCTGGTATGAGTTATCTCAACTTCTTTGCATCTATTCATGAAGCTTTAATCCTCCGAATGTTTTAGTGATCACACATGTCGACGTGTTGGCTAGATATAATCAAAAAGCTAAAGATTATTGCGGAGGATTCGATCCCTACAACATGAAATCTGAAAAGAAACCTTTACCTCGAAACGTTGGCTACTTCGACGTATACAATTATTGCATTGGTAAAGACAGTGCTTTCACCCACGACTCATTTCGAGCATATAAATCGCTTCAAACATTCCAATATTTTGAGAATGGATGGGTGCAATCAATTGATTGCAAGAAAATTACCACAGGTTTCATTATTGTTTCTAAGGTCAGCTTTTTGGTAGTTAAAGTGTACAATTATAATAGATGACTTCGTGTGATAGGTGAAACATTCATTTCGTCTCAGCTGGAAAGCACTGCGCTGTTGGGTAGCGATTGATAGTAATGGAATTATTTTAACCGCACATTGCGAATGTATGGCAGGCCTAGGTGAGGTCTGTACTCACGTAGGAGCAGTATTGTTTGTGCTAGAAGCATGGAATCGGAAATCAACAGAAATTGATCGTGCCGTTAGTTAGCATTTTCGTGTTTGTACAAGTCATTTGTGTAAATATCTGTTTCGTCTTTGTCCTTTCTAAAAAAATTGATCCGTCATCCGTAACATTGTACAGTTCTCGTCCAATAAATGTTTAGCGACACGTAAATTGTAGTTTTACTGAGAAATCGATTGTGACGGTCTTTGGTTGTTTGTGGTCTGTTGGGTATTGGTGTCACCCGTCGTTAATCAATTAAACAAAAGCTGAGAACATTATTTCATTACCAGGAGTCCATTTCCTGTACGGATGTCCTCGCTAAATGGTTGGTCCCCAAATTGAAAGAAGTTATAATGGCTTCTGTGGCCGATATTTGTTGGAACCCTGTTCCTGAAGTCGTTACTCATGATTCAGTGGATAACACATCAATAGCAATTACTGATCCTGATCCGGAAGACGTTGCTTATTATTCACTCAATGACACATAAATAGCATTAAGTGATGACTCTTTGTCCCTTACACTGCCTCTGCCTACCACGACAGACGAGGATGTTCAAAAAGAAATTGACGATTTCCTTCATAAACTGAAAGCCAACGGTGTGTCTTGTCCAATAATGGCAATAAGAGACCCGTTTTCATCAAGTTATATACAGAAAAAACCAGATACGATAATTTTGGATTTGACGCAAGACGATGGAACTTGTGGAACGAGTGGAACTTGGACGTCATAAATCTATATTTGACTTCGCTGTTTGAGCCAAACTATAAATCTTTACCACTTGAGGAGCTGCAGGCTTTAGGTGAAGACTTTGAATTGTCTTATACACAGGAACAAATCGAAATGATTGAACAAAAAACGAGAGAGCAAAGCTCGTGTGCTCTGTGGTTCCGTTTTCGAGCTGGCCGAATTACTGGTTCCGTTTTCAAAGCCGTATGCCGAACTTCAATTGCAACACCAGCAATTTCAACCATCGAAAAAATTTGCTATCCCGAAAGATGCATATTTAAAAACAGAGCTACCGAATATGGAAAGCGTAATGAGGCAATAGCTCTCAATAGTTATTTTAACGAAATGAGTTCCCTGCACAATAATTTTGAGGTGAGAACAACTGGACTAATAATTAACAACAAGTATCCATTTGTGGTGTATCGCCGGACGCAATCATTAGTTGTGATTGCTGTGGTGAGGGTGTGGTCGAAATTAAATGCCCATATCTTATGCGATACGGTAGTTTGAAGGCGTACTTAAAAAAAAGGGACTGTCCTCTGGTTGCTGGAACTGAAGAAGATTGGGAATTGAAGAAAAGTCACGAATACTTCCATCAGGTTCAAATGGAAATTTTCCTAACTGAAGTAGAATATGGCGACTTTGTTGTTTGGTCTAGCAAAACGCTTATCATAATAAGGGTTGATAAAGATAAGGCATTTTGGAATACTAATTATGAAATTGCAAGACAATTTTATAGGAAAGTTATACTTCCAGAGTTATACTCTTGCTACTATACGAGTATGGTGAAAAAAGCGAAATGATTTTCGAAATATGAAAACTTAAATTTTGTTCTAAATTCTTGTAGCGTTGTATTGCTGGGAATAAATTAAACTTTTGAAATACTGAGCTTAGGATAGTCTTTTATTCCACCCATACTTCAACGGATGTCGCGCGGCCCCCTCTGTCAATAGAACTAATCCACTCGAAGCTGTTCATAAACTTAAAAATTAAACAATTTCAATAAAATTCAAAAATTCGAGCAACTCGTAGAGTGCCTGTATCGTTTTGAAATGAGGTAAAAAATTTGGTTTTCTTGTCATTGTCCCGCAAAGCACCCAGCGTCGCGTTTTTAGTGTTCAACGTTTCTTCTAAATAAGCAACTTTTTCTTCCAATGAAATTAAAATGTCGGGCGAAACTCCAGTGTAAATAGAATCTGTTTGAGTACCCTTAGAAAACTTTACGACCTCTTCCGTTTGAGTTTCTTTTTCTTCTTTGTTACACTCGACTGATTGCTTATTCGATTGTAGATCAACATTCATAGATTCCGTCCCTCCTTCGTATGCCATCGATGCTAAATCAAAGTCGGGCTGTGTAGATTCATTAGTTTCGTTCGAACGTTCCTCGTCTTTGTTCGATTCTGGATCATCTGATTTCAAGCGTTCATCAGCTCCAGATTCAAAACATGAAGGCGATTGCGAATTTTCTTTATCAGCAGGCTGCATCGGTGTGACTTTGTAGCCTAAGTTATATGTCGGTATCCAATCAACGTTTTGCATATCACTGAGAGCAGCTGCCTTTCCTAAAATTCAGCATCAATTGTGAGCATGCCCATATTCACAAATTTCAAAAAAGAAACTAACCTGACTCAAAATGTAGGTCACAAACCACAGCATGTTTGTATTGATTCGGAAAGTAATCAGCGCGATTCAACGCTTTGATCCATGCATCTTGACGAGTCTGAGACATTGCTAAAGACTTTACTCCACTCTGGTCTAGCGTGGGAAATCGATAAAACTTTCTATCCCGATCACGACCAATTGATAAACACTTCAGAACGACACAAGATTTTGGCATGTTGGCACTTATCAGTCGAAAACACTGAAACATTTGGAGGTTAGATAATGCTTTTATCAAAATTTTAGGTATTAAAAAAAGGATTGAAGACAACTAACATTTTACGGACACAGGATATAAATAAAGAATCAGATTTGATTTATTTGATTTTAGATCAAAACTAATTCAAATAGAAAAAATTAGTTAAATTGAAAATATCTCTATGAAGCAAATTGATTTTGATTTTTTGTTTGACAGCAATGTACCCGCAGAAATAAGTGTTCCAACGTTGTTTGTGTTAGTGTTATAACGAAGTTAAACGCCCTATTAGCAAATTCATAATTTAAACATACTTTCGTTTTAGCTGTTTTAATCAGCTGCTGAACTCATACAAATAAACTTTAATTTACAAACTCAGGTGCATTCGCTCTTTACTTTGAATACCAAACCGAGGGAAAGTCACGTCGATACAAATTCATATAAAAAATCGAACATCGTTTGCAGTGATTACCCCTTCACATTGCGCTAAGCGTGTATGTGTAAAACAAATTTCAATATTAATTACATGTGCAATGACTTCTCGATGTGAAGGGGTAATCACTACATGCGTTTTTTGATTTTTTATATGAAATTAAATCGACGTAAATATCCCTCGGTAGGTTAGAAATAATTATTTTATTTTTTTTTATTTTTTATTTATTTATTCATCAACGGCCGAAGCCCCCTGACTACTAATATTTACAAAAAAAATTTTACAAAAATATTTACAAAACATAATAAAAAAACAATTGAAGTTAAGTGAGCTTAATTTAACAAAATTCGCATTAGCACGTCATGACGTCGATCAAGCACCAACGTCTCGTGTTGCCAGTGGTCCACCTGAAATAAAAAGGTTTGGGAGAACTAGTCAGATTGGACTAGCTGTTTTTGAGCAAGTCGACATGACTTGGAGCTTCATTTTAAAGTCGAGTCGAGAGACATGAAATTCTGGTCGATTAGATACATTTAACATTGACTGCATGTAAATTCTGGCATAATAATTTCACAATTGCACGTTTCACATTTTAGTTTTGGTTTACCTGCTGCTACAACTTTGCCTGAAAAATAATAAAGCAGAGTTAGTTTGTAGTGACGTGTTACGGTCACATGAACTGCGCGAGCAGAGACAGCGTGAGCTGAGACTAATCAGGCCTTGATTGGAGTTAAACCAATTTAAATTCAGAATCAAATTTCATTGATCCACATAAACCAATTTGCATTGGCCGTTAAGTTTATTTCACTTTTCCATTCAATTTTACAATCTTTCCAATCTCGAAAGTTTACAATCACAACAAAAACCTTTTTAAAGGTAGAGTGTGACGCAGTCTGTAAGTCCGCTTCCAAAATAAATGATATCGCTTGAGGTGACGCTATCGCAGATAAAACGCAGAAGTTCGTTTGAATGGAACATTGTGTTAAAAGTTTTGATTTCCTGAAAAAATTAGAGCGCTT
>CM055403.1:97832797-97871720 GCA_029228625.1 Pseudolycoriella hygida
ATCATACATTCGAAATGTATTGTGCTTCCATGGGTTCAACAGTGCGATGAGCATCAAACTTTTAGAAGACGATGACTTGAATGACATGGAAAAATCAGTACAATCTGGCGTTATGGCGAATTATGCGTCGAGTAACGAAGCACCTAAAGTGATCCGAAGGAACTTTACGGTCCTTTCGCCAGTAATGCCAGCTTTTGTTTTCTTCGTGGCTTTAGGAAAACGTTGCTAGCTGTCGGTGGTCACATTCGGGAAAAGGGACCGGAAAATATTGGCAAGCACAGAATAATCCGGAATGGCGAATATGTAGGACAAATTTCTAAGCCAAAAGGTATAATTTCATTTTGATCTCTTATTTGTGTACTCCAACGAATTCTTAATCTAATCAGTCACTCGAAATGCTCCTGTGTTCAATGAAAGTAAAGCAAGTAATCGTCAGGTCTCTGGTTCAGCAATTCTTCCAGATTTAAACAAAGAGCGGATAATTCTGTCAAACAAAATTTGCGATTGGATCAAGAACTGCGAGACATTCCCTTATAACCGGGTAAGGATAACTTAATTACAAAATCTATTCGAATTAGCCCAAAAAAACTGAAGGGTGATGGGGTTCATTAGATGCTTGACGTTTACCACGACGTACGTAAAATAGATAGTTTTAACCCCGTAGTAGGGGGGGGGGCATCAATCATTTACTTCATACGGGTTCGGCGTCAGCCCTATGTTTTTACTATTTTCATTTGATCGCTTGCTATTCTCATACGTGATTTTTTTTTAAGTTCAAAGAAAAGCTGTCATGTGGGATGATTGAGATCAAAGTGGTAGAGCCTGATGAGCAGGGAGGAATTGCAAGTCTTTCAGCAGTAGTCAGATGTCCGATATGCAACAATAGTACAAATGTGTCTATAGTATCGAAGAAGTTAATTGGTGGCGGTCGAGGAAAGCCCATGTGGTGCATTTCAAATTTTCAAACGCATTGAAAAGTGCATTTCAAAAGACTTACACCTCGAAATCAAGAGAATACCCAACACATGAGTCTGGATTCTTTCATTTATACACGTGAAAGTTCTCAAAAACCTAGCTTCGAGAATATTCAAATATTTTCTGACGAAGAAAAGAATAATGCTACAGTGAAGAAACGAAAATACAACTTGATTGTGGACGCAGAAAATAGGGAAGACGTAAGCAATTTTTCTGGTGTACAGTCGGGGGAATGCTCGCCTGGAGAGTTGATAAAGCAGAACACTCCAACAGGAGAAATCATGCTTTAAACAAAATCCCCGATTTACTACCAGATTCAAGTATTTATGAAAGTTCCAACAGAAAAAAGACGAAGCGATTTGACATCAGAAACCGAAGGTATAAAAAAAGTACAAATTAACAAAGCAGCAAGCAATATTGGACAAACGAGAATTTTAAGATTTTAAACGAAATAGAAATTTTGACTGCAACAAACAACTGCAAGTTGCGCTTCATGAAATTAATAGGCTGTGAATTAGCTCCATCAACTGATTCAGCAAATACCAGTGTCTTACTTACTCTTCTCCTGAATTCAGCTAAAAAAAATTCATCAAAAGCGAAGAAAAGCTACAGACACGATGAGACGGTGAAAATGTTCATGGCGTATGTCAAAATGCTTGGTGGTAGTCTTTTATACGAAACACTGCACGCCAACCTCCCGAAATGTATTCCTTCGCTATCTTCGATTAATAAGTACATTTCGGATAAAGGTCCGAAAATCACTGAAGGACTTCTAAGAAGTGACGAGTTATTCGAATATTTAGAAACAAATAAATTTCCGTTAGTGGTTACTGTTGACACACGCATGAATGGTAAAATATGCTACGACCCTTATGCAAACAAGTTGGTTGGCTTTGCTCTTCCATTAAACGCCGACGAGATGCCTATTACGGAAAAGTACATGGCTCGAAATATTGCAGAAATAGCAGGGCACTTTCAATATGATGATAATACGAGTACCATTTCAACGATTGCATATACATATACAATAATAGCTCAACCTCTAGTCCGTTTCCGCTAACTCTGTTCTCAACAGACAACAAGTTCGATTTAATGGACGTTATACACCGCTGGTCATTTATCAGACGGGAATTGAACAGAAAAGGAATTGAAGTCTTAAATTTTACTTCCGACGGTGATGCTAGACTATTCAAAGCAATGCAATTCAACTGCAAGTGGTTCAACTGCAGAACATTTGACACCAGCGATCCATTTTTTGTACAAGACATGGTTCATATTTTGACCAGAGAGCATCGGCGATTCTTCCGCTTGGCAATGGAATTGTCTGCAAGTCATTTTTAAAATATTTGATAGAAAACGTTTCGAAAGATCAGCATTGCCTTACCAGCATCGACATTGATCCAAAGGATCGTCAAAATATGGCATCGGCTGAAAAGATATGTAGCGTAAGAACACAAAATTGCCTAACGAAATACGTGCCAGGAAGCAAGTCAACTGTTTTGTACTTAAAAATGATGAATTCAGTTACTAATTCAATGCTGAACCCTGGTATGGATATTAAAGACAGAGTATCTAACGTGTGGTATGGATTATTCATTCTAAGAATTTGGCGTTCGTGGCTGCTGAAATTTGAAAAACCAAAGAAAAATAAGCACAAGGCATCGGAAATCGAGAAGCCCTCGGAGAAACCAGTTTATAGCACACAGGAAAATTTCATTTCCACTAACGCGTACACATGCGTAGAAATAAACGCACATTCTCTTGTACTATTAATTTCAAAGCTACGAGCAACGAATCGACCTGACCTGATGTTGACATATTTATTAGGCAGTCAGAGCTGTGAATCAACATTTCGCCAATTACGCTCGATGACAACAACAAATTCCACAGTTATAAACTTCAATATGCTGGAAATGACTCATAGATTAAGAAGAATAGAACTTCAAAACAAAATAATGTCTAGTGTGCCCGATGACATAAAATTTTCAAGGATTCAACAAAAAAAAATATCTTCGTTGCCAAATACTGAACTTCCCTCGGATGAAGAGATAACGGAAATTATAGAAAATGCCAGAACGAAGGCGATCGATGATGTCTTAATCGCTGGAATCGATGTCAATGATCCAGGAACAAAAAAATTTATAAATTATCATTGTCAAATCAAACCTACATTTATGTCAACATCCGAAGTAAATCTTGATCTTCAAGACCTAGACCTAGATGATCCTGATGATATGGACGCATTCACCAGTGACGAACTGCTGCAGGACGCTGAACGTTCTGAAGAAAATTTAAGCAAAGAAGATTCCGAATCAGAACTGGGAAAAGACCTTCACACTCTGTCTGGACTGTCTGGTCCTATCAATATTAAAGCCCATGATAATTTTGGTATCGATTTAAACGAAAATAGCCCCTACTGCACCGTGTCAGATGCGTTCGGAAGCGTAAAGATTGTTCGCAAATCGTCAATATGTTGGCTGCTTTCAAGAGATAAACATAATTTGAATACCGATCGACTTACGAGAGTTCAGCAGTGTGAATTGATTAATACAAGTAAGATTCAAACTCAATATTTGACTTCCTTCCGTGACATTGACAGAGAACTATTCATTTACAGAGAAACGTGTCAGTACACCTTTGATTAATGTCACAGCTGAAAACTGTTTGGTAATCAACCAAACCGTTAACATTTGTGATTGGTGCCTTTTCAACAGAAACGGGAAGGTTCTAATTGGACAACTGTTAGGATTTTGTTATTTGACTAGAACAAATCAACGAAGTAAAGAATATTCCCGCAGTTATGCTACCATCGACTCCCCATCGACCACAAGTTTCAATCCAAGCGGCTTCATTTCCACTTACTACCGTATTACGTCTAATGGGCAGCTAGACGAAGAGGTTCAAAGTTTTGATTACACATCGTTGACCAATTACCTAGTAACAATCTTAGCTCCATCGTTTGAAAACAATATTCTGAAACTCAATCAAATTCTTTTGGAAAGAATAACCAGATTTACAGGTATGGAATCGCGTTTATACTTGCTATCTTAATCCGGAAATGATTAATTTTGGGTTTTTTCTCGATCTAGCTGAATTAAGCAGTCGAATATTGGCAAAGGAAGTAATTCCAGAGATTCGAACGGTGGCAATGCGAAGAAGAAAGCCTTACAAGCTAGAAAAAATCATCGCAAAGCACATTGACAAAGAATTGGTTCAAAATTCAGATTCGTTGAAACTGCATGATTTTGTTATTGTTTCAGTAGAAACTCTGTCAGGCTCTAGTAAATGCCTCGTAGGACAGATTTCTGAATTTCAGTCCGAAGACATAAAAGTTAATTTTATGAAGAAGTCAAGATCAAAGGATCATGATAAGTTTAGTTTTCCAGAAAATGTAGATCTCTCATATGTCAAAAGAAATGAGATAATGTACATTTTGAAAAAACCTGTGATAAACAGACGTAGCCAATACATTTTTAACGAAATTAAAAATCTTAGTTTTAAGATATATTAAACAAAAGTTTTACAATTTGTGCTCGCATTTATGTATACGTCGAGCATGTATACACATCAAAAAACAAAAATAAAACTTGTTTGAACAAAAACTTTGACTTCTCAAAGTGGCCGTCCATAAAGGACGTCCGCATTTTTAGCGACTTTTTCGACACCCCCTTCCCCCTTTCCTGCTTTGTCCGTTTAGCTAAACCCTTCCCCCCCAAGGACATCCGCTAAAAATCCAAAATTGAAATAAACTTTAAAACTACGAAAAAATATATTTTTTCTACCGAAACTGATATAAGTTCAGAACGCTCACAGTGCAGATGCAGACTAGTTTGAACGGATACTACAATGTTACTCATAGCAATAGTTTCATCTGGGATCTCTACACCTTACAAGCAGAGATCACACTGTTTACATCCGTCTCTACACTAAGGCCGGAACTAGTCCAAAATGCATTTCATATCCCCCTCCCCCCTGTCCCTTTTTGTCCGCCTTTGAGGAACTCTTTCACCATCCCCTAGGCCGGACGCACTTTATGGACAACACCTAATGTATGAAACTAAGCTATAAACGAAATGCTAATTTAGACTATGAGCGTCACGTATGTGTTTCAGATTGGAAAGTAAATTAAGTAAATTGTCAGGAATTGAGTGAATTGCCAGGAAAATTGAGTAAATAATCAGGTAAATTGAGTAAATTGTCAGGTAAATTAAGTGAAATAGCTGGTACTTTGGTCAATTGAGGGTGATTAGGGTAAATGATTAGGTGGAATGTCAATTAGATCTTTATTAGGTCGATTGCACATTTCCTTCAGGGTAATTAGAAGCAAATGGAATTGGGTGGGACACTATTTTCTCTATTTGAAAACCCCTCGCATTTCAGCAGCTCTGTAGCAGTCTTGTGATTGATGTTGTTTCGCACAGAACATACATTCGGCCTTAACGGATCCAGAGTGCAATCTAGCAGCAGTTGGAATAGAAAATTCTTTCTTCTTCTTGGTAATTTCTTTGAAGAACCCCGATTTTGCCAAACAACGTTGATCCTCTCGTTCAACTTCATTTTTAAGGAATTCCTTCAAATAATCCAACTTGCCTTTTTATGGATTCTCTTGCGTTCCATCCTTTTCGTAAAATCCACTTCTTTGCCATGCTATCATTATATCTTCAGAAAGACTTGACTCTATCATTGGAAAAAGGTATAGAGTGGCTTGTTATGTTGTTGTTCCTAGAGACTCCAAAGATTGCACATGTCCAACCAATTTATTGTAGATTGTTGACAGTTTAGTTTTCTCATGTAAATTCTGCAGACCCATTTGGAATAACTCTCGTATATAAACTTGAGTCAACCAATTTGTATTGCCAAATCTGTCCTTCAACGCTTTAATGGCCTTTGGGTAATTAGGGGCCGTTCATCAATTACGTAACGCTAAAATTGGCATTTTTTAGATCCCCCTCCCCCTGTAACGCTAGCGTAACGCGACGTAATTTGAACGGTATCGGTTCGTACCACAAAAGTCTCGTTTCGTTTCATTCATTTCGATTTTTTGACGTATGTTCCATAAAAAAGCATAATTTAAGGTTATGCAATTCGTTTGTATTATATTTTAAGTCCGATGATATACTACTGAAAATAGGAATTTTTATTTTTGTAAGACATAGAATGTCTTTCTTGATATATTGGGTAGGTCGGAAAGTTCTTGCCGATTTTTCCATTAGATGGAATCACTAACCATACAAAGGTTTTGTCACCAATTATAACCAACTTGACTCCGGTTTTTAATAAACAATAAATGGCTAGACATTTCAATATAAACAATGTTGAAATTCCATTTGATTTGAATGAGAAACGCTTGTTCGAAATGGAGAACAAAAAAGTGCATTTTCGGCATATTTTGTTATTTTTGTTTAAAAAAGAATCGCAGTCCGTACGTGAAATATGTGATGTTTATGGTAAAGATGCTGTAAGCGAACGCACATGTCGAAATTGGTATGCGCGCTTTCGTTGTAGAAATTTTGACTTGGTCGATGCACCCCGATCTGGACGACCATCTGAGACAAACGAAGATGAAATCAAGGCTGTTATTAAAGTCAGACGCCACTTGACGGCTGAAGAGATCGGAGAGAGGATGAACATAGGTCGTACCACAGTACTCGACCACATAAAATCAATGGGAATGGTTAAGAAGTACGATGTTTAGTCGCCTCATGAACTATGTGAAGAAAATTTGATGGATCGTATGGAATGTTGTGAAAATATTTTGCGTTGGTACGAAAAATAACCATTTCTGAAACGATGGTTGACCGGGGATGAGAAATAGGTTGTCTACAACAGTGTCAAGCGCCAAAAGTCCTGGTGCAGTGTCGGTGAGTCATCTCAAAAGGTCTCCAAAGCTGGCTTGCACCCGTAAAAGGTGTTGCTGTAAATTTGGTGGGATTGGAAGGGAGTGGTTTACTATGAGCTGCTCCCGAAGGGTGACACGATAAATTCCGCCGTGTATTTGTCCCAACTGAGCAAATTGAAGCGTGCAATCTAGCAGAAGCGGCCGGAATCGGTCAACAGAAAAGGTGTTCTATTTCATCATGACAACGCCAGACCACACACTCCTGTGATTACTCGCACCAGATTAAAAGGCTTTGGTTGGGAAATTATGCCTCATCCACCGTATTTACCAGACATTGCACCTTCGGATTACCACTTATAAAAAAATCGATTCAGAAGAGGCTGTAAAAGTTGCATGTTATCAGTTCTTCGCCAATGAAACCCAGGAATTTTTTACAAAAGGGATCATGAAGTTGCCTGAAAGATGGCAGAAGACCATTGATCAAAATGGGCAATACATTATTGATTGATTAAATTTCTATCTATCAAAATTTTGAATCTCATTTTCATGAAAAAATCGGCAAGAACTTTCCGACCCACCCAATAAAAATGGTAAACTTTTGCTTTAGTAAATCCATATATTTTTATTTCTTTTCGTGACAAATAATCGCAGGTACGTTTCATGGTAGAACTAGTCGCAATCAAAAAAACAATTAATTTTTGTAAAATTTGGTTAGGAATCATTGTTCTAAACAGTCAACACCTAACTTATGCATTAGTACACTTTTCAAATCGGCCTGGAACAACTCTTTGTCTTTCTTCAGCCAGGATTTCAAGTAAATCAACTTTTTTATACTTTCCGCGGACAAACACTGTTGTTTTGGTTTGAGTTCATCGGGGCCGGAAGAAAATAATCTTTCGACAGGAGTTCCAGTTCCTGATGCGGTTAGAAAGTCTTTTGCCATGCAAGAAATTATTGGGAATTCTTTCTCGTGTAGCTAGAAGTAAATATAAATGAAATTCATAACGATTCGAACAAAGTTTTTCTAAAAATTTTATTTACCTTGCACCAACCCAAAACACCATTTATTCCGGTTCGTTCATTTACTAACATGTCAGGACAGGATCAACAACATTCTCAGCGAAATATCGCTTCAGGTTGTCATCGGATGGGCCTCTATGGATCGATTGCATTTGTTTAAAGAATAAATCACTGAATAATGACGGCTTGACATTTTCTATCCCATTTGTTATTGTTATAGAAACATCGGATTTGGTGTCTGACTCGGAGCGTGATGGTAAATATTTTGCTTTGTAATGATCCGTTACTAGATTTCGCGCATTGTCGACCCATTGTTTCGGCCATCCAGTAGCCTTGAACCATACTAATTTGTAGCGGGGATCTAGGACTAGATCGAAACATTTAGCTATCATTTATTTACAATTTTCATTGAAAAAAATTAAAAATTTACCTGGTGCAACGATGTGTATCTGGACCATTCCACGAAAACTTCATTCCCACGCTCGAAATGCTCCGTTGTTACAAAATGATATTCAAAGAAAAAGGTACATAATAAAGGTTGATCCTTTAACTAGAGGTTAGTCATAGCAAAGTGACTAACATTTTGTAACTACTGAGAATTTCATGCGTGGGAATGATGAAGTCCGTGGAATTGCCCATCTAGTCCGTCAGACGTTGGGTAATATTTTTTCAATTTCTCCCATCCGTTTTTAGCAGCGTTGACCAACCATTCAGGGTGTTCTCGACGATTTCCATTTCTGGCTCGCTTCGCAGGAATTTCATCGACACTTCCATCAATGTATGTCTCCAAATGGTCGAATAATAATTGGTAAACGGAAGTGACCCTGGACAGCGTCGGCGAATGTTAATTTGATAATATTATTGTTGCCTCTCTGAATGGCGACAACAATTTCATCAATTGGTTGATCACTTCCCACTCGTCATCGTTGAGACATAAATTTCGTGATTCAGAAATGCAATTGAATGTCATATCGAATGGTACCTTGATTTCTTTGGCTCGTTCCAACATCATAAGCGTTGAATTGGATCTTGTACGTACATCTCTAAGCAAATTTTTACATTCAACACCGGAAACGCTACACTGCTTCGCGAACACTTCCGGAGTTTTACCACAACAGGAAGCTCCTTCGAATTTTTCTCCTCGTGTGCGTCGTCTTCGTCGTCACTTGGATATGCAATGTTGTTACCGTCACCAATAGTTTGAATCATGTATTTACATGCGAGATTCAGAATATGCGCGAAACATCTCGTTCTGAAATTTTTCAAATCGAAATGTATTCCGTTTTTTTCAGCAATAAGTTCCAGTACGTCAAACATGGCGTCCATGTTGCTCGCATTATCGCTAGTAACCGATAGCAGCTTCTCGGCTATACCATAGTCAACCAAAACCTCCAGAACGACTCACCAAGATATTTGCCATTATGGCTTCCGTGAAGCTTCGTCAAATCGATTACTGAATTGTGCAACTCCCAGTCATCTGATATCCATCTTGCGACGACACCTTGGAAGGGGTGTTGGTTTGATGACGTCCAGTAGTCGGTTACGAGTATAAAACTGATTTTTCCGTTGTTATTTTGAAGTGCGGCCTTCACATTTGACTTCGTTTCAACAAAAAGCTTGCCGATAATATCCGCAGCGGTTTTCGCACAAAACAATTTACACGATTCGTTCCCACCAGAACAATAATAAATGAGATCAACAAAAAATGGATTCTCCACTACCGTGAACGGCTGATCCGAGCAGACCATGAATGAAATTATTTTTGGACCCGTACAAAGTACGAAGGTCCTATACATTTACTACAAACAATTTCAACGTAACATGGGGTAGATCGAGGTGGAAGTTGGGAGATGCATCCGATTATCGTCTAAATATGTCGAATCAACAATAAAAAAAATGTCCGTCCGTCCGTCTCCACTTTTTTTCCAAACGGCTCTACCGATCACAGTAAACTTTCTTTTCCCTAAAAGGTACATGCCTCCTATGATTTAACTTCGAAGATGAGCAAAATCGATCAAGTGGTTCCGGAGATATGGTCGAGGAAGTGACCAAAAACATGGTTTTTCGAGTGTATGTGAAGCTTTTTCGCAAATATTTCAGCAAGTATAGCACGGAAATCGGTCATGTTGTTGTTAAATAAAAGAATTTGATGTCAGAAAATTGCGAAATGATTTTTGTGAAAATCGGGTCAGGAGTCGGGGCACAAGGACCAATGTAATCGACGAAATTGAGTTTCTTGGCCATATACGAAAACAGTTTTTCGTGTTTATTTCCTTAACTATGGAATATGAAGATTTACTGTCAAAGGCAAAGTTGTAGAGAATAAAATTTTAGGGTAAACGTGTTTCAGGGTTTTAGGTAAAAATGCCTCAATCCTGGGATATGACCACCTCTAGAATTGGGAGGGATAATCCATATCTCTAGAACTATAAGAGGTAGAAAGTTGTTTCCAAAAGCAAAGTTGTAAAGAATAAAATTTTAGAGAACACGTGTCTAAGGGTACTGGGTAAATATGCCCCAATCCTGGAATATGACTACTTCTAGAATTGGGAGGGATAATCCATATCTCTAGAATTATAAGAGGTAGAAAGTTGTTTTCAAAAGCAAAGTTGCAGAGAATAAAGTTTTAGAGAACACGTGTCTAAGGGTATTGGGTAAAAATGCCCCAATCCTGGAAATGGCGCTGAAGTATCGCCCAGTTAGTATCTCCCAGTTTAGCGTTTCGTGTTTTAGGCATTGAGTAAATCATTTATTGATATTTATACATTGTAAGTTTCATATCGAGTTTTATCGTGAATGATTCTGATAAGCATTACTACCTATATCTCTACCAGCATCAAGGTAAGTTACAATTTTTCTACTTGTTGAGGTTATGTTTTCTTCAGAATCAGGTCGTTTTTGTAACTAATTTATATTATGTGTCGACGAAGGATGACAAACAACAGTCAAAATAATGATCCCTGTGAGCAGTTTTTTGGCAAGATATTCAGGAAGAGACAGGGTCATACATTCCATCATACATTCGAAATGTATTGTGCTTCCATGGGTTCAACAGTGCGATGAGCATCAAACTTTTAGAAGACGATGACTTGAATGACATGGAAAAATCAGTACAATCTGGCGTTATGGCGAATTATGCGTCGAGTAACGAAGCACCTAAAGTGATCCGAAGGAACTTTACGGTCCTTTCGCCAGTAATGCCAGCTTTTGTTTTCTTCGTGGCTTTAGGAAAACGTTGCTAGCTGTCGGTGGTCACATTCGGGAAAAGGGACCGGAAAATATTGGCAAGCACAGAATAATCCGGAATGGCGAATATGTAGGACAAATTTCTAAGCCAAAAGGTATAATTTCATTTTGATCTCTTATTTGTGTACTCCAACGAATTCTTAATCTAATCAGTCACTCGAAATGCTCCTGTGTTCAATGAAAGTAAAGCAAGTAATCGTCAGGTCTCTGGTTCAGCAATTCTTCCAGATTTAAACAAAGAGCGGATAATTCTGTCAAACAAAATTTGCGATTGGATCAAGAACTGCGAGACATTCCCTTATAACCGGGTAAGGATAACTTAATTACAAAATCTATTCGAATTAGCCCAAAAAAACTGAAGGGTGATGGGGTTCATTAGATGCTTGACGTTTACCACGACGTACGTAAAATAGATAGTTTTAACCCCGTAGTAGGGGGGGGGGCATCAATCATTTACTTCATACGGGTTCGGCGTCAGCCCTATGTTTTTACTATTTTCATTTGATCGCTTGCTATTCTCATACGTGATTTTTTTTTAAGTTCAAAGAAAAGCTGTCATGTGGGATGATTGAGATCAAAGTGGTAGAGCCTGATGAGCAGGGAGGAATTGCAAGTCTTTCAGCAGTAGTCAGATGTCCGATATGCAACAATAGTACAAATGTGTCTATAGTATCGAAGAAGTTAATTGGTGGCGGTCGAGGAAAGCCCATGTGGTGCATTTCAAATTTTCAAACGCATTGAAAAGTGCATTTCAAAAGACTTACACCTCGAAATCAAGAGAATACCCAACACATGAGTCTGGATTCTTTCATTTATACACGTGAAAGTTCTCAAAAACCTAGCTTCGAGAATATTCAAATATTTTCTGACGAAGAAAAGAATAATGCTACAGTGAAGAAACGAAAATACAACTTGATTGTGGACGCAGAAAATAGGGAAGACGTAAGCAATTTTTCTGGTGTACAGTCGGGGGAATGCTCGCCTGGAGAGTTGATAAAGCAGAACACTCCAACAGGAGAAATCATGCTTTAAACAAAATCCCCGATTTACTACCAGATTCAAGTATTTATGAAAGTTCCAACAGAAAAAAGACGAAGCGATTTGACATCAGAAACCGAAGGTATAAAAAAAGTACAAATTAACAAAGCAGCAAGCAATATTGGACAAACGAGAATTTTAAGATTTTAAACGAAATAGAAATTTTGACTGCAACAAACAACTGCAAGTTGCGCTTCATGAAATTAATAGGCTGTGAATTAGCTCCATCAACTGATTCAGCAAATACCAGTGTCTTACTTACTCTTCTCCTGAATTCAGCTAAAAAAAATTCATCAAAAGCGAAGAAAAGCTACAGACACGATGAGACGGTGAAAATGTTCATGGCGTATGTCAAAATGCTTGGTGGTAGTCTTTTATACGAAACACTGCACGCCAACCTCCCGAAATGTATTCCTTCGCTATCTTCGATTAATAAGTACATTTCGGATAAAGGTCCGAAAATCACTGAAGGACTTCTAAGAAGTGACGAGTTATTCGAATATTTAGAAACAAATAAATTTCCGTTAGTGGTTACTGTTGACACACGCATGAATGGTAAAATATGCTACGACCCTTATGCAAACAAGTTGGTTGGCTTTGCTCTTCCATTAAACGCCGACGAGATGCCTATTACGGAAAAGTACATGGCTCGAAATATTGCAGAAATAGCAGGGCACTTTCAATATGATGATAATACGAGTACCATTTCAACGATTGCATATACATATACAATAATAGCTCAACCTCTAGTCCGTTTCCGCTAACTCTGTTCTCAACAGACAACAAGTTCGATTTAATGGACGTTATACACCGCTGGTCATTTATCAGACGGGAATTGAACAGAAAAGGAATTGAAGTCTTAAATTTTACTTCCGACGGTGATGCTAGACTATTCAAAGCAATGCAATTCAACTGCAAGTGGTTCAACTGCAGAACATTTGACACCAGCGATCCATTTTTTGTACAAGACATGGTTCATATTTTGACCAGAGAGCATCGGCGATTCTTCCGCTTGGCAATGGAATTGTCTGCAAGTCATTTTTAAAATATTTGATAGAAAACGTTTCGAAAGATCAGCATTGCCTTACCAGCATCGACATTGATCCAAAGGATCGTCAAAATATGGCATCGGCTGAAAAGATATGTAGCGTAAGAACACAAAATTGCCTAACGAAATACGTGCCAGGAAGCAAGTCAACTGTTTTGTACTTAAAAATGATGAATTCAGTTACTAATTCAATGCTGAACCCTGGTATGGATATTAAAGACAGAGTATCTAACGTGTGGTATGGATTATTCATTCTAAGAATTTGGCGTTCGTGGCTGCTGAAATTTGAAAAACCAAAGAAAAATAAGCACAAGGCATCGGAAATCGAGAAGCCCTCGGAGAAACCAGTTTATAGCACACAGGAAAATTTCATTTCCACTAACGCGTACACATGCGTAGAAATAAACGCACATTCTCTTGTACTATTAATTTCAAAGCTACGAGCAACGAATCGACCTGACCTGATGTTGACATATTTATTAGGCAGTCAGAGCTGTGAATCAACATTTCGCCAATTACGCTCGATGACAACAACAAATTCCACAGTTATAAACTTCAATATGCTGGAAATGACTCATAGATTAAGAAGAATAGAACTTCAAAACAAAATAATGTCTAGTGTGCCCGATGACATAAAATTTTCAAGGATTCAACAAAAAAAAATATCTTCGTTGCCAAATACTGAACTTCCCTCGGATGAAGAGATAACGGAAATTATAGAAAATGCCAGAACGAAGGCGATCGATGATGTCTTAATCGCTGGAATCGATGTCAATGATCCAGGAACAAAAAAATTTATAAATTATCATTGTCAAATCAAACCTACATTTATGTCAACATCCGAAGTAAATCTTGATCTTCAAGACCTAGACCTAGATGATCCTGATGATATGGACGCATTCACCATTGACGAACTGCTGCAGGACGCTGAACGTTCTGAAGAAAATTTAAGCAAAGAAGATTCCGAATCAGAACTGGGAAAAGACCTTCACACTCTGTCTGGACTGTCTGGTCCTATCAATATTAAAGCCCATGATAATTTTGGTATCGATTTAAACGAAAATAGCCCCTACTGCACCGTGTCAGATGCGTTCGGAAGCGTAAAGATTGTTCGCAAATCGTCAATATGTTGGCTGCTTTCAAGAGATAAACATAATTTGAATACCGATCGACTTACGAGAGTTCAGCAGTGTGAATTGATTAATACAAGTAAGATTCAAACTCAATATTTGACTTCCTTCCGTGACATTGACAGAGAACTATTCATTTACAGAGAAACGTGTCAGTACACCTTTGATTAATGTCACAGCTGAAAACTGTTTGGTAATCAACCAAACCGTTAACATTTGTGATTGGTGCCTTTTCAACAGAAACGGGAAGGTTCTAATTGGACAACTGTTAGGATTTTGTTATTTGACTAGAACAAATCAACGAAGTAAAGAATATTCCCGCAGTTATGCTACCATCGACTCCCCATCGACCACAAGTTTCAATCCAAGCGGCTTCATTTCCACTTACTACCGTATTACGTCTAATGGGCAGCTAGACGAAGAGGTTCAAAGTTTTGATTACACATCGTTGACCAATTACCTAGTAACAATCTTAGCTCCATCGTTTGAAAACAATATTCTGAAACTCAATCAAATTCTTTTGGAAAGAATAACCAGATTTACAGGTATGGAATCGCGTTTATACTTGCTATCTTAATCCGGAAATGATTAATTTTGGGTTTTTTCTCGATCTAGCTGAATTAAGCAGTCGAATATTGGCAAAGGAAGTAATTCCAGAGATTCGAACGGTGGCAATGCGAAGAAGAAAGCCTTACAAGCTAGAAAAAATCATCGCAAAGCACATTGACAAAGAATTGGTTCAAAATTCAGATTCGTTGAAACTGCATGATTTTGTTATTGTTTCAGTAGAAACTCTGTCAGGCTCTAGTAAATGCCTCGTAGGACAGATTTCTGAATTTCAGTCCGAAGACATAAAAGTTAATTTTATGAAGAAGTCAAGATCAAAGGATCATGATAAGTTTAGTTTTCCAGAAAATGTAGATCTCTCATATGTCAAAAGAAATGAGATAATGTACATTTTGAAAAAACCTGTGATAAACAGACGTAGCCAATACATTTTTAACGAAATTAAAAATCTTAGTTTTAAGATATATTAAACAAAAGTTTTACAATTTGTGCTCGCATTTATGTATACGTCGAGCATGTATACACATCAAAAAACAAAAATAAAACTTGTTTGAACAAAAACTTTGACTTCTCAAAGTGGCCGTCCATAAAGGACGTCCGCATTTTTAGCGACTTTTTCGACACCCCCTTCCCCCTTTCCTGCTTTGTCCGTTTAGCTAAACCCTTCCCCCCCAAGGACATCCGCTAAAAATCCAAAATTGAAATAAACTTTAAAACTACGAAAAAATATATTTTTTCTACCGAAACTGATATAAGTTCAGAACGCTCACAGTGCAGATGCAGACTAGTTTGAACGGATACTACAATGTTACTCATAGCAATAGTTTCATCTGGGATCTCTACACCTTACAAGCAGAGATCACACTGTTTACATCCGTCTCTACACTAAGGCCGGAACTAGTCCAAAATGCATTTCATATCCCCCTCCCCCCTGTCCCTTTTTGTCCGCCTTTGAGGAACTCTTTCACCATCCCCTAGGCCGGACGCACTTTATGGACAACACCTAATGTATGAAACTAAGCTATAAACGAAATGCTAATTTAGACTATGAGCGTCACGTATGTGTTTCAGATTGGAAAGTAAATTAAGTAAATTGTCAGGAATTGAGTGAATTGCCAGGAAAATTGAGTAAATAATCAGGTAAATTGAGTAAATTGTCAGGTAAATTAAGTGAAATAGCTGGTACTTTGGTCAATTGAGGGTGATTAGGGTAAATGATTAGGTGGAATGTCAATTAGATCTTTATTAGGTCGATTGCACATTTCCTTCAGGGTAATTAGAAGCAAATGGAATTGGGTGGGACACTATTTTCTCTATTTGAAAACCCCTCGCATTTCAGCAGCTCTGTAGCAGTCTTGTGATTGATGTTGTTTCGCACAGAACATACATTCGGCCTTAACGGATCCAGAGTGCAATCTAGCAGCAGTTGGAATAGAAAATTCTTTCTTCTTCTTGGTAATTTCTTTGAAGAACCCCGATTTTGCCAAACAACGTTGATCCTCTCGTTCAACTTCATTTTTAAGGAATTCCTTCAAATAATCCAACTTGCCTTTTTATGGATTCTCTTGCGTTCCATCCTTTTCGTAAAATCCACTTCTTTGCCATGCTATCATTATATCTTCAGAAAGACTTGACTCTATCATTGGAAAAAGGTATAGAGTGGCTTGTTATGTTGTTGTTCCTAGAGACTCCAAAGATTGCACATGTCCAACCAATTTATTGTAGATTGTTGACAGTTTAGTTTTCTCATGTAAATTCTGCAGACCCATTTGGAATAACTCTCGTATATAAACTTGAGTCAACCAATTTGTATTGCCAAATCTGTCCTTCAACGCTTTAATGGCCTTTGGGTAATTAGGGGCCGTTCATCAATTACGTAACGCTAAAATTGGCATTTTTTAGATCCCCCTCCCCCTGTAACGCTAGCGTAACGCGACGTAATTTGAACGGTATCGGTTCGTACCACAAAAGTCTCGTTTCGTTTCATTCATTTCGATTTTTTGACGTATGTTCCATAAAAAAGCATAATTTAAGGTTATGCAATTCGTTTGTATTATATTTTAAGTCCGATGATATACTACTGAAAATAGGAATTTTTATTTTTGTAAGACATAGAATGTCTTTCTTGATATATTGGGTAGGTCGGAAAGTTCTTGCCGATTTTTCCATTAGATGGAATCACTAACCATACAAAGGTTTTGTCACCAATTATAACCAACTTGACTCCGGTTTTTAATAAACAATAAATGGCTAGACATTTCAATATAAACAATGTTGAAATTCCATTTGATTTGAATGAGAAACGCTTGTTCGAAATGGAGAACAAAAAAGTGCATTTTCGGCATATTTTGTTATTTTTGTTTAAAAAAGAATCGCAGTCCGTACGTGAAATATGTGATGTTTATGGTAAAGATGCTGTAAGCGAACGCACATGTCGAAATTGGTATGCGCGCTTTCGTTGTAGAAATTTTGACTTGGTCGATGCACCCCGATCTGGACGACCATCTGAGACAAACGAAGATGAAATCAAGGCTGTTATTAAAGTCAGACGCCACTTGACGGCTGAAGAGATCGGAGAGAGGATGAACATAGGTCGTACCACAGTACTCGACCACATAAAATCAATGGGAATGGTTAAGAAGTACGATGTTTAGTCGCCTCATGAACTATGTGAAGAAAATTTGATGGATCGTATGGAATGTTGTGAAAATATTTTGCGTTGGTACGAAAAATAACCATTTCTGAAACGATGGTTGACCGGGGATGAGAAATAGGTTGTCTACAACAGTGTCAAGCGCCAAAAGTCCTGGTGCAGTGTCGGTGAGTCATCTCAAAAGGTCTCCAAAGCTGGATTGCACCCGTAAAAGGTGTTGCTGTAAATTTGGTGGGATTGGAAGGGAGTGGTTTACTATGAGCTGCTCCCGAAGGGTGACACGATAAATTCCGCCGTGTATTTGTCCCAACTGAGCAAATTGAAGCGTGCAATCTAGCAGAAGCGGCCGGAATCGGTCAACAGAAAAGGTGTTCTATTTCATCATGACAACGCCAGACCACACACTCCTGTGATTACTCGCACCAGATTAAAAGGCTTTGGTTGGGAAATTATGCCTCATCCACCGTATTTACCAGACATTGCACCTTCGGATTACCACTTATAAAAAAATCGATTCAGAAGAGGCTGTAAAAGTTGCATGTTATCAGTTCTTCGCCAATGAAACCCAGGAATTTTTTACAAAAGGGATCATGAAGTTGCCTGAAAGATGGCAGAAGACCATTGATCAAAATGGGCAATACATTATTGATTGATTAAATTTCTATCTATCAAAATTTTGAATCTCATTTTCATGAAAAAATCGGCAAGAACTTTCCGACCCACCCAATAAAAATGGTAAACTTTTGCTTTAGTAAATCCATATATTTTTATTTCTTTTCGTGACAAATAATCGCAGGTACGTTTCATGGTAGAACTAGTCGCAATCAAAAAAACAATTAATTTTTGTAAAATTTGGTTAGGAATCATTGTTCTAAACAGTCAACACCTAACTTATGCATTAGTACACTTTTCAAATCGGCCTGGAACAACTCTTTGTCTTTCTTCAGCCAGGATTTCAAGTAAATCAACTTTTTTATACTTTCCGCGGACAAACACTGTTGTTTTGGTTTGAGTTCATCGGGGCCGGAAGAAAATAATCTTTCGACAGGAGTTCCAGTTCCTGATGCGGTTAGAAAGTCTTTTGCCATGCAAGAAATTATTGGGAATTCTTTCTCGTGTAGCTAGAAGTAAATATAAATGAAATTCATAACGATTCGAACAAAGTTTTTCTAAAAATTTTATTTACCTTGCACCAACCCAAAACACCATTTATTCCGGTTCGTTCATTTACTAACATGTCAGGACAGGATCAACAACATTCTCAGCGAAATATCGCTTCAGGTTGTCATCGGATGGGCCTCTATGGATCGATTGCATTTGTTTAAAGAATAAATCACTGAATAATGACGGCTTGACATTTTCTATCCCATTTGTTATTGTTATAGAAACATCGGATTTGGTGTCTGACTCGGAGCGTGATGGTAAATATTTTGCTTTGTAATGATCCGTTACTAGATTTCGCGCATTGTCGACCCATTGTTTCGGCCATCCAGTAGCCTTGAACCATACTAATTTGTAGCGGGGATCTAGGACTAGATCGAAACATTTAGCTATCATTTATTTACAATTTTCATTGAAAAAAATTAAAAATTTACCTGGTGCAACGATGTGTATCTGGACCATTCCACGAAAACTTCATTCCCACGCTCGAAATGCTCCGTTGTTACAAAATGATATTCAAAGAAAAAGGTACATAATAAAGGTTGATCCTTTAACTAGAGGTTAGTCATAGCAAAGTGACTAACATTTTGTAACTACTGAGAATTTCATGCGTGGGAATGATGAAGTCCGTGGAATTGCCCATCTAGTCCGTCAGACGTTGGGTAATATTTTTTCAATTTCTCCCATCCGTTTTTAGCAGCGTTGACCAACCATTCAGGGTGTTCTCGACGATTTCCATTTCTGGCTCGCTTCGCAGGAATTTCATCGACACTTCCATCAATGTATGTCTCCAAATGGTCGAATAATAATTGGTAAACGGAAGTGACCCTGGACAGCGTCGGCGAATGTTAATTTGATAATATTATTGTTGCCTCTCTGAATGGCGACAACAATTTCATCAATTGGTTGATCACTTCCCACTCGTCATCGTTGAGACATAAATTTCGTGATTCAGAAATGCAATTGAATGTCATATCGAATGGTACCTTGATTTCTTTGGCTCGTTCCAACATCATAAGCGTTGAATTGGATCTTGTACGTACATCTCTAAGCAAATTTTTACATTCAACACCGGAAACGCTACACTGCTTCGCGAACACTTCCGGAGTTTTACCACAACAGGAAGCTCCTTCGAATTTTTCTCCTCGTGTGCGTCGTCTTCGTCGTCACTTGGATATGCAATGTTGTTACCGTCACCAATAGTTTGAATCATGTATTTACATGCGAGATTCAGAATATGCGCGAAACATCTCGTTCTGAAATTTTTCGAATCGAAATGTATTCCGTTTTTTTCAGCAATAAGTTCCAGTACGTCAAACATGGCGTCCATGTTGCTCGCATTATCGCTAGTAACCGATAGCAGCTTCTCGGCTATACCATAGTCAACCAAAACCTCCAGAACGACTCACCAAGATATTTGCCATTATGGCTTCCGTGAAGCTTCGTCAAATCGATTACTGAATTGTGCAACTCCCAGTCATCTGATATCCATCTTGCGACGACACCTTGGAAGGGGTGTTGGTTTGATGACGTCCAGTAGTCGGTTACGAGTATAAAACTGATTTTTCCGTTGTTATTTTGAAGTGCGGCCTTCACATTTGACTTCGTTTCAACAAAAAGCTTGCCGATAATATCCGCAGCGGTTTTCGCACAAAACAATTTACACGATTCGTTCCCACCAGAACAATAATAAATGAGATCAACAAAAAATGGATTCTCCACTACCGTGAACGGCTGATCCGAGCAGACCATGAATGAAATTATTTTTGGACCCGTACAAAGTACGAAGGTCCTATACATTTACTACAAACAATTTCAACGTAACATGGGGTAGATCGAGGTGGAAGTTGGGAGATGCATCCGATTATCGTCTAAATATGTCGAATCAACAATAAAAAAAATGTCCGTCCGTCCGTCTCCACTTTTTTTCCAAACGGCTCTACCGATCACAGTAAACTTTCTTTTCCCTAAAAGGTACATGCCTCCTATGATTTAACTTCGAAGATGAGCAAAATCGATCAAGTGGTTCCGGAGATATGGTCGAGGAAGTGACCAAAAACATGGTTTTTCGAGTGTATGTGAAGCTTTTTCGCAAATATTTCAGCAAGTATAGCACGGAAATCGGTCATGTTGTTGTTAAATAAAAGAATTTGATGTCAGAAAATTGCGAAATGATTTTTGTGAAAATCGGGTCAGGAGTCGGGGCACAAGGACCAATGTAATCGACGAAATTGAGTTTCTTGGCCATATACGAAAACAGTTTTTCGTGTTTATTTCCTTAACTATGGAATATGAAGATTTACTGTCAAAGGCAAAGTTGTAGAGAATAAAATTTTAGGGTAAACGTGTTTCAGGGTTTTAGGTAAAAATGCCTCAATCCTGGGATATGACCACCTCTAGAATTGGGAGGGATAATCCATATCTCTAGAACTATAAGAGGTAGAAAGTTGTTTCCAAAAGCAAAGTTGTAAAGAATAAAATTTTAGAGAACACGTGTCTAAGGGTACTGGGTAAATATGCCCCAATCCTGGAATATGACTACTTCTAGAATTGGGAGGGATAATCCATATCTCTAGAATTATAAGAGGTAGAAAGTTGTTTTCAAAAGCAAAGTTGCAGAGAATAAAGTTTTAGAGAACACGTGTCTAAGGGTATTGGGTAAAAATGCCCCAATCCTGGAAATGGCGCTGAAGTATCGCCCAGTTAGTATCTCCCAGTTTTTCAATTGGGAGATACTTCTAGAATTGGGAGTTTCTTCTGAGATTGGGATATATTTCTGGAATTGGGAGATTCCAAACCTCCCAGAAAAAAGCTCCCAAAAAAATGAGGGTTACTTCTGAAATTGGGAGATTCCAAACCTCCCAGAAAAAAGTTCCCAAAAAGTTGGGAGTTACTTCAGAAATTGGGAGATTCCAAACCTCCCAGAAAAAACCCCCAAAAAACTGGGAGATACTCCTGAAATTGAGAGATTCTTCTGAAATTGTAATTTTTCATCGTACATACACAATTTTACACGACGAAGAGTAGTTTTTCCTTGTACAAAATGTCACGTGACGAGGAGTAATTTTTCCTTGTACATAATGCCATGTGACGATGAATAATTTTTCCTTGTACAAAATATCACGTGACAAATCGTAAGTTTTGTAGAAAATGTCAGGCGACGAAGAGTAATTTTTAATTTGTGGCTAAAACCATTTGAAAAAGGAAAAAATGTAGCGTGGACAACATGATTCCGAGCTTCTGATGCAATTTAGAGCTATGTCGTCTTCGGGAAGTTGTGGGAAATGCTCAAGTTAGTGGGAACGAGCCATATTTTCTGAAATATTTTGTTGTTCACGCTACATCTACAATGGTTTTGGCCTTGTACAAGGAAAGATTACTCTTCGTCACGTGACATTTTTACAAGGAAAAATTACTCTTCGTCGCGTGACATTTTGTACAAGGAAAAGTAACTCTTCGTCGAGTGACATTTTCTACAAAAATTACGATTGGTCACGTGATATTTTGTACAAGGAAAAATTACTATTCGTCATGTGACATTTTGTACAAGGAAAAATTACTTCTAGTCACTTTATACATGGAAAAATTACTCCTCGTCACATGACATGTTGTGCAAGGACAAACTATTCTTTGTCACGTGAAATTTTGTACGATGAAATGTTAGTCCTCGTTGCGTGACATTTTCTACAAAAATTACTATTTGTCACGTGATATTTTCTACAAGGAAAAATTACTCTTCGTCGCCTGACATTTTGTACAAGGAAAAGTTACTCTTCGTCGAGTGACATTTTCTAAAAAAATTACGATTTGTCACGTGATACTTTGTACAAGGAAAAATTACTCATCGTCACATGACATTATGTACAAGAAAAAATTACTCCTCGCCACGTGACATTTTGTACAAGGAAAAACTACTATTCGTCGCGTAAAATTTTGTACGATGAAAAATTACTCTTCGTCACGTGACATTTTGTACAAGGAACAATCTGAATATACTTCTGAAATCCGGAGGTTTAGTTTTCGGTAGGTTCCAGCTGGGAGTTTCTTCTGAAATTGGGAGGCTTAGAAACTCCCAGTTTTTTGGGAGTTTTTTTCTGGTAGATACTTCTGAAATTGGGACTTTCTTCTGAAATTGGGAGCTTCTCCTGAAATTGGGAGGTTTAGTATGGGAGATTTTTCTGAAATTGGGAGGTTTTTCTAAAATTGGGAGATACTAACTGGGCGATACTTCAGCGCCATATCCTGGAATATGACCACTTCTAGAATTGGGTGGGATGGCCCATATATCTAGAACTATAAGAGGTAGAAAGTTCCTTCCAAAGGCAGAGTTGTAGAAAACAAAATTTAAGAGAACACACGTCTCAGGATTTTGGGTAAAAATGACACCATCCTGGGATATGACCATTTCTAGAATTGGCAGGGATGATCCATATCTCTAGAACTATTAGAGGTATAAAGTTGGTTCCAAAAGCAAAGTTGTAGCTCTATAATAAAATTTTAGTGAACTTGTGTCTCGGGGTTTTGGGTGAAAATGCTTCAATCCTGGGATATGACCACTTCTAGAACTGAGAGGGATGATCCATATCTATATAACTATAAAAGGAAGAAAGTTGCTTCCAGAGGCAAAGTTGTAGAAAATACGATTTTAGCGAACACGTGTCTCAGGGTTTTGTGTAAAAATGCCACAATCCTGGAATATGACCACTTCTAGAATTGGGAGGGATAATCCATATCTCTAGAACTATAAGAGGTAGAAAGTTGCTTCCAAAGGCAAAGTTGTAGAGAATAAAATTTTAGAGAACACATGTCTCAGGATTTTGGGTAAAAATGACACCATCCTGGGATATGACCATTTCTAGAATTGGCAGGGATGATCCATATCTCTAGAACTATTAGAGGTATAAAGTTGGTTCCAAAAGCAAAGTTGTAGCTCTATAATAAAATTTTAGCGAACTTGTGTCTCGGGGTTTTGGGTGAAAATGCTTCAATCCTGGGATATGACCACTTCTAGAACTGAGAGGGATGATCCATATCTATATAACTGTAAGAAGAAGAAAGTTGCTTCCAGAGGCAAAGTTGTAGAAAATACGATTTTAGCGAACATGTGTCTCAGGGTTTTGTGTAAAAATGCCACAATCCTGGAATATGAGGGGGGATGGAGGGGTGATCCATATCTCTAGAACTATAAGAGGTAGAACAATGCTTCCAAAGGCAAAGTTGTAGAGAATAAAATGTTAGAGAACACATGTCTCAGGGTTTTGGGTAGAAATACCACAATCCTGGGAGGGATGATCTATATCTCTAGAACTATAAGAGGTAGAAAGTTGCTTCCAAAAGAAAAGTTGTAGAGAATAACATTTAAGCTCCAGTCCTGGGATATTCAGTCCTGGGATATGACCACTTTTAGAACTGGGAGGGATGATTCATATCTCTAGAATTATAAGAGAAAGAAAGTTGCTTCCAAAGGCAAAGTTGTAGGGAAAAAAATTTAGCGAACAATGTCTCAGGGTTTTGGGTAAAAATGCCACAATCCTGGGATATGAACACTTCTAGATTTGAATGGTCTGAGGTGTACTTCGGTAGGGCCTTTGTCATTACCTTGGATAATTTCTATGGATCTTTGAAATTCTTATAGTTATAAAAGAACAGGGTGAAATTACTTCATAATAATCCCAAAATAATCCCAAATAATCCCAAATAATCCCAAATAATCCCAAATAATCCCAAATAATCCCAAATAATCCCAATAATCCCAAATAATCCCAAATAATCCAAACAATCCAAATAATCCCAAATAATCCTAAATAATCCCAAAAAATCTCAAAAAGTTTAACTTCAAAAAACGCTCTAAAAATAACCAATTTGTCTTGCAAAGTACGAATTTTGAGATTGAAACTGCGTAGTTCTTGATTCAATGATTTTGTACGCTAGGCGTACCTATCTATCTAGGCTTTATGGGATCGACATCTTTCATTTGACACCTACCGACCACTGCTGACCGAGATATAACCGAAGAACTGCTCCCGTTCATTGGCGACAAATCGTATCGAAATTTTTCAAGCAACATTATTCGGCAATTTTTTTGCACTGAACCTGCACTATCGATTGATATTCAAAAGCGCATTCCTCTCCACACAGTAGCACCACTTTCATACCAAAAAATTTACTAAACCACCAAATTTGAATAGTTTTCGCTGCCTAACTCCTCTGAATAAAATAGGATGAAAACATTTTCTTTTGTGAAAATGTTGCTCATGCAACTTTTCATAGGTATGGAACCAGAAATCGTAAACAACACTACTGTGCTTCAACACGAATGAAGTTAGGGAAAGGTGCTCTAACCATATCTGATAGCGCTCTGTCTCGGCATGCCTCACAACCCTAGACCCACTTTCGTTTCAGAAAAAGCTAAAACAGTGGCTATCGGAACAGCAGTACCCTGGCTGAAAGCTTAGATGCTATGTGTCCTTTCCAGCTCCGTCAAACAATATTCATAGTATGAGATTCAATTAAAGGGGTTGTAGAATGTAGAGTATGGGCCTACCGAACGGTACTCTCCATCTCAAATCTCAGAGTGTTAATTCACATGTGGTATTGGGGTGGGAAGAACAGGGTCGTCATTATGGGCCCATGTGTTTTTATTCCCTCTTGCTTGTCATTTCATAAATCACTGAGATATCGGAAGTAGAAACAGCAATTTCCAATCCTTAGAAAAGCCCAAAATTAAAAAAAAATGGAAAAAATAAAAAAAAATGCACTAGGCCTGATCTTAAACTTAAAAAACTTATCACAATCGGAAAAGATTTACTCGACTTATGTACAAAAGATCAAAAACCACTTAAACGGCCCTAGCTCAGCGGCCCTTGGGCCGACAGTGCTCAGATTTAATCCCATAAAAAATATTTTTATTGTCTTTCAGGAAAAAAAAGTTCTTGAAAATCGGTTGAGTTCGAGTTGACGGACAGACGGACGGACGGTCATTTTTTTATTGTTGAATCGTCATCTAAGAACCATGATCGAAGCTCTATCCCTACTCCCGGGTCGAAATTGGGGTGGTTACAAACGTCTTGGTAAACGCACAGGACCCCTTCGAACGGGTCTAATTAAGTCAAACCCGTCCTAACTCCCGTCGACATACCTTTCCAAATCCCCTTTCAAATACGTTTCCCAATCTCCGTCTTAACCCCTCCATTCAAATACCCTTCCCCGTCTTACTACCCTTTCAAAAACCCTTACAAATCCTTCCAAATACCTTCAAAAACCACCGTCTTAACGTCCGTCCGAGTGCATCCGAGCCTCCTGTCCAAATTCCCTTCAAAACATAGTCTTAACTCCCGTCCAAATACTTTTCAAAATCAATACACGTCCATATCCCATCTTAATTTTCGTCCCAATGCCGTTGCAAGTGACACTCAATATCTCGTTTCAAATCCGACATTATTTTTGCAATGTCATACATTTTGTGGGTTCCGGAATCTCACATTTCTGTGTGACATACTTTATGAACGACCCTTTACGAGATTTAACATTACTTGTCGTGATTTTCTGGATTGTCTTCTTGTGATTTTGGACGACTTTCCAAAACTTTCGTGCATGACTTTTCGTGACTTTATGTGACTTTCCGGCTCACTTTTTAACTTTCCGGATGACTTTGTAACTTTCAGGATTTAATGTTATTTTTTCTGCGGTGGTCTACGACTTTCCGGAGGTGTTTCCATCTGGGTAAAAACCTTGACGACAGACCTACATACACAAATTCCGTTTTAGTTCCAGAGGCTAGAAAATATTAACATTGGTGACTGGTGCATTTTTGAAAATAATAATTGACTTTACCAATTATATGGTACATTGCATGTGTTCAGTTTCTACTGAACAGAGTGGACAAGCATATATAAGGTTGATGCTCAGTTTTCGTCTTATAAACGGAAAAACATTCAAAGATCAAGCTTTCGCCTAGTCATTTTCTTCAGTGCAGTCCGTAAAGGAAGTTGGTACTCTTAGAATAGTGTCGGCGCATTATTTCCTCGACCTGTTCAAAAACGCGTATTTGAAAATATTCAGTCATTTAATGGAAATATTTCTGTGCCTATCTATCAAAACAATGTGTTGAGAGTATCAAGACGTCTTATTGAGTTGATTGAGAAGGAATTGGTTGAATAATGTTAAATTGATATTAAAATCGTAACTCATGTATTTTTATTTATAAGACCTTCTTTCGTATGAAAAGACATAATATTTTACAGGTTGCTGACTTTTCTGACTTTGCTGACATTCTGATTCTACTACAAATTTGAAATAATCCCAAATAATCCAAATATCCCAAATAATCCCAAAATAATCCCAAATAATCCCAAATAATCCCAAATAATCCAAATAATCCCTAATAATCCCAAATAATCCTTAGAAAAAAAAGTAATTTACCCCTTGTAAAAGAACATAAAAAGTTGGATTGTTTGCTTATTACTATTAGGATACGTTCGAGTCTTTTTGCAACATCTATTCTGTTTGCCACATCTATTCTGTTTGTCACATCTATTCTGATACGTACGGGTCTTTGGTTATGTTTTAACGAAAAATTTCTTTCGTGATGACACGATTTTCCACGTCCGAAGCTTCGACCGTCCTCAAATCATCATATTTCTCTCGAAGTTTCCGCTTAATATGGTTTACGAGGGATCCTGTGCTTCCCGATTCTTGAGGTGCATACGATGCACTGTAGGTAATATAACATTTCGTTTATGATTAGGGCTTTCTTTAGTGCAAGGAAAGAATGCAGAATTACTCGCAATTGAGACATTTCCATTTTGAACTAACTTCGTTCCACCGGAAAAATTTGTAAATGGGAGATCTCGTTTTTTAGGCTTTTTCTTTTGTGTAGTATTTTCCAAGACAACAGGCATCTCCAACAACTGCTCAACTCCACAATTTTTCTCCATGTAAATGATTTGGCCAGTCGATAACGCTTCAGTAGGTTCAACAGTTTGTAATAAAATGTTTTTAGTATGGAAAATCGGGTCTTGATAGAGGTTCGTCATGATTAATTTGTGGCGACGTTTTGGTTTTTTTAACAATTGTATACGACTACCAGATTTGAACCAAATTGAAAGCGAAACGGTTGAATTTATGCGTTTTAAACTTTTTGTTTCTTTTCGCTTCATTTCCGTTCCGTTTGTTTTGCCTAATTTGACGTACAAGCTAATATTTCGAAACGAGTCACAGAATTTCGTGTGTACTATTACTTAGTGAGTTCTATCTTTGCTAATTTAAACCTTCTTTCCATGCAACGTTACTGCTGACTGACTGAAAATCATTTTCTTCTCTATAATTTTGGTCGCATATCCATGTATTCATTTATGACGGAGATCTCGTTGTAGTATTCTTCTTGACTTGCGCCATTGTCTAACAGAAGATTCAAAATTTCTTGCTCGGCTTTTTCTATCGTTTTCCAATACTCTACCAGCTTAGAGTGTTTTGTTTTTAGGACAATCTCAAAATTCCTTCTACTTCGTTGATGATTTTAGTAACTAACCTTCGAGTCGATGACCGCGCCTTAACTAATCTGTCCATTTTTGATCGAAATATAGTCACCGATTTAGATGAAAATGATAATTGGTGTTAAACCGCTCACACTGCCACCACCCAACCCGACACCTTGGCTAAGGCCTATTCCGGGTGACTCCACAGTTTTAGTTTATACCACCATAAATTTTGCTTCACACAACACAGTCCACGCGGGGGCGCCAAATGTTTAAACTGACAAAATTGTAACTACCAATACTGGTTACAACACTAGTTTCTTATTATCAGTGACCGATACGACCCAGTTGGTCGTTTGTTGATCGAATCAAAAATAAAAAACTTTTGGCCTCGTTGTCTAAGCGAGTTTTTAATTTTTAGATTGATAAAATGTTAATAGCAAACAGCCAGAAATTTGGAAATATACAGCGGTTTCTAAGATTGATTTTATTAATTCAAGTGAACGAAGAACTGTGATTAGATATAAGTTACGAGTGTAAATTCAGTTTCAACAAATATACACCAATTACTCTCGACCTTGTCGAAAAGCAACGTCATATACCTTTAGTTTACATATGGGAAACAAAAACTAAAAGGCCACGTTCATTTACCAAAAGCAGCACATTCGCGAGTTTTGTGGAAAACTATCAGTCTTTACGCCCAGAATTGACGGCTCACAAATGCTTCTTCATACATTACAGTGCTGGTAAATGTTCGACTCAAGTCATTATAGGCAAAAACAAGTTTCCCAAAATGCCGCAGAGTATCGCCTCGTACTTACAATTACCGAACGCGGATGATTTCACAGGTAGATTAATATTAACTATTTACATTCATCATGTTGCAATAATGTTGTTGTTTCGTAGGTCATTCAATGCCGGTGGCTGAAATTCGATGAGAATATCACAGGGATATTTAGCATTACAAACTGCATCACAAAAACAAAACAGCTGAGATGATCACGTCGACTATAAGTACGAAGTCGGTAATATCGGAACGCCCAGGTCGATTGTCCTCATTTATTGGATCGACAGCGACAGTCGCATCTGAATTATCGGTAGTAGAGGCATCTCAAATGGTTGTGCCATCTCAGGGCTACATGGACAATGTGACGGATGACGACGATGACATCGATTTTACGACTTTGTCTGATGTATCTGTCGGCATGAACGGTTTAGCTGATGTAACAAAGAAAGCTAACAATGCTGAGAATTCATCAAAACAGAAAGGACAAGGATATTTTTAACAAACGGTTTTCATTTCACCAATTGTGATATTTTTATAGGTTAAAATCCCAAGACAAAAATATATTGTACACTCACGGAAAAGTGAAAACCGACACATTTTTGCTTTTGTGTTTTACTTTTGAGTTTGTGAATTTTTGCATGTATTTTTATATGGAAAAATCAATAAAGTCAGTAAACCACAAAACACAAAAATGTGTCGGTTTTCACATTTCCGTGAGTGTAACACAAAAATTCCATCATTTAAATAAATGAAATTAATCCACGAACAAGTGTTGTTAATTTTATTCCAAACAAATACATGAAAGTTTGCAACAGGCAAGAAATTCGCGCAACATTCTTCTACAGAGGTAAACACATCAACAAACATACATCTAAAACACATCTGCCGTAATTTGCATAAGAAACTTAGTGTGAAAGAGCAAAAAGAAAATCTATGCAAAAGTCCACACAAAGTTTTTTGTCTCTTTCGCACTAAGTTTCTTATGCAAATTAGGGCAGACATTATCTCAACCCATATCTGTATGCAATAGGAGCATGTAGGAACGCATCTCCGTATTCCTGCGTGGGTATATAGCAAACGAATCAGTTATTGCAAATACCAACTCACAATTCAAAACTGCTTCCATTTTCTATGTGTGTAGTTGTACGTCGGTTATGACACACATAAATCGCCAAAAACTAACACATTGTGCACATCATACCGAGCATGTATGCGATAATAGTATATTACAATTGAGGTCATGTAAACAGCCGGTAACATAAGGGCGAAGTTTGCAAAATCGAGCCGAAGGCGAGATTGTGTAATCGTCCTTGTGTTACAGGCTGTTTACATGACCTCACTTGTACTATGCTTTAACGTAGTAGCACTCGGTCGTTGAAACAAGCAATTATACATTAAACATTTTGAAAACAAAAAAAAATAACTCCTGAAATACAGCGTACACTATTTGAGTTCTTAGAGTAGGCTAAATATCGAATGAACTATCGTAGAACAATGTGCTGCGTTCATTTTGTTATTTCGTTTGTCGATGTTATAATAACGCAAGACATGAACGGTGTATATAGCTCAGTGAGTAACGCTGTGGTGTTATAAACTCATTTTTTCCAGAATTTCCTGTTCAAATCCTATTTTTTGACAATTTTTTTTAATTTTTTTTTTGTGTGTTGCGTGCATTCCATCAAATAACGTCTATTAATTTTAATATAGAAACTCTTATAAAAATGAAGTAAATAGATTTTCAATCGATATCGACCTACAAATTTTACAAATTGATCCATCATGTTTTCAAAGCCTTATTTCTCGGCATATATTAGTCCGATTGGGCAAAATTGAACTTATGTTGTTAACAAAATCAACGACGCGACATATGAACTTTTTGAATCCCTTACAACTAAGTGTTTGATTTCTAATCGTTGTTCGTTACATGAATCCTTGGGATAATGGTTAGCATATAAGTCCCTGAAATGGATGTTCCGGGTTCAAGTCGCGGTCTGGAAATGGTTTTTTTTTCTTTAAAAAAATAAGAAGAGTTCATTCTGGATGAACTGGACCATAATGGCTCATTACGTAGGTCGCATCATTACAGCCTAGCATGTTAAATTGCATCTACATAGCAATGAACCTGCAGCGTATACTCAACGTACCGTGTGCGTACACGTTCAAATAATATTATCGCCGTACTGCAAAATGCCATTTTTACAGAAAAATGTATCTGAAAGTTTGGGCGATTATACATAAGTAACGTGTATTTTCGTATATTTATTTATTTATTTATTGATCAATTTGGTCTTCATAGAAAAGTCAAAAAATTAGAGAGGTTCTAGAGCCAAACTAAAAAAGGAAATGACTTTTTTTGTCATGATTTTGGTTTTCATTTGTTGCGTTGGGCGTTTATATATATCCCCGAGGAAATCGAAAAATTTTCATTTAAAGTTCATTGTATAAAACACATTGCGAAATGCGGTACTTTTCGTCACACTATGATGTGAGTTTCAATTTCACATTTAATGACAAAAAGAACCACTTTTTGCTACTAGTTACAAAAAGTAAATCAGCAATAAAAACGCACTTCATATGTCACCCATTTGATACACGAAAAAGCTCACTTTTCGTAATGGAATTGCATACATTTTTTTATCGTGTTCGTAATATTTCTAATAAAAAATATTGAAAAATGAAGTGTACGTGCAATGAAGGAATTTTGTTTTATGTTCACTGATCCGATGCATTGGTATATAAATAAAAAATATTCTTGTACAAATCCCGCAAAAACGAGTAAATATACCAACAACGTTGCTTATGAAAAAGCGTGTTTAACATTTTTACTGCCCAAAGGATACCAGGGATAACAAAGCATAACACACGCTCAATATACAACATATATTATGACTTACAATGTCCGTTCAATCATGAAGAAATCCTTTAATCTTGTGCTGAACTTTTCTTTTATGAATGTTAAAATTGTTATGACCACCCTCCAGTTTTTGTTTTTATTTTTCCTTTCTTTTTAACTTTGTTTTAGGGGATTTGTGAGAAACGTTGTATGCTAGTGCAATAATAACATGATAATATGCAATGTAATAAAGACACGATTTTATTTTCGCACAAAAAAAGAAGATAAAAGCAAAGTGGTGCAAGACTAATTTATACAAATATGGCAAAAAATGTAAGATATTTGATTAGCCACAAATCCTATTTTTACGTTTAAAACGAAAGTTATCTTTAATTGTAGGACAATGCAACGCTTACTACTCATATGATTAATTAATTATAACATTTTTGTACGAAAATTAAAAGTAAATAACTAATTAAAAAATACTGAATTAAAAATGAAAACAAAAACACTAACAAAGACCCGTAGGTATCAGAATAGATGTGGCAAATAGAATACATATATGCTTTGTGTTCTTTTATACATATCTATATAAGAATTTCAAAGAACCATTGAAATGTCAAAGGCCTTACCGAAGTACGTCTGAGACCATTGATTTTTATGGCCGAAATGGTCTCCCCTGCACCCTATCAAAAAGAGGACCAAAGTAGTTTCTTCAATAAATCCTGAAACTATTTTCTCCGAAATGTAATTCTCACCAACTTTGTCTTTAGAAGCAAACTTCTAACTGCTATACTTTTATAGCAGTGTATCATAGCTTCCAAGAAATTGCTTTATCCCCTAGAAACACGTATTCTCTAAAATTTTATTCTTTGTAACTTTGTCTGTGAGAGCACCTTTCTAACTACCATAGTCCCAGGTCCAGGCTTTTTTTGATGTTAATTTCAAATAACTGCTTACAATTGTGTCGACACACGTAGCATCCCATACGAGACATTTTGCTCTTGTCCACGGTACAAGAGTCATACCGTCAGGTGTCTTACCATCAGCACGGACCAACCCTGGGGGTTCTAATATGGAAAGGAATCCAGCTGTCGACAATGCTTTCCATATTAAGTCATTCAGAACGATGTGTCTAGTGAATGTTCCTTTCTTTGTGATACAAGATAGTCCGTGTGTCCCAAATTTATCTACTGTGTATACGGTTCACATATTTCAGCCCCGATACGGATTCCTGATGCGATGCGTAAAACGTCTTGTTCCAATAATGTGCCTAAGTACGGTGACGGAAGAACTCTTAGCCAACCCCCTGATTCTTTTTCGGCCAATGCTAGCATTCTTGATTTCGTCACGACCGATTCGTTTGCGATTTCATTGAATATCTTTCTTACGAAAGGCAAATCCCAAGCGTCCTGCATGTTAGCATTTATAGGGATGACATCGTCAGGGCATAATGATTGCCATAAACTCAATGCGTCGTCGTAGTGTTTCGAATTGATTTGAATTTGTGATCGTGATAGTATGTCAGTGATCAGATCGTATGAGTTATTGAATGATGACAAGAACGCTGACAAAGCAAAATCTGATAGCAGACGAATACCACCACCAAATTTTATTGGCAAAAAGCATTGTGAAAGCTACTTCCATGCAGATGTAGGTTTAAAATTTGTTCCAATATAATTTTGATGCCGTTGCCCATGTTTGACAAATTTTCCATGAAATTGAATAAAGGACAGCAACGTAAAATGTATGTGAGTTTCGGTATCCACAAACAATGTTGCAGTAAAAACAAGGCAACGTGTGGTTGCAAATCACATATTTTTTTAAAAAAGGATGCCAAAGTATGCATTTTCTGTTCCAAAACGGAACTTACTGCTGATTCAGTCAGTGGTGCACCAAGTAAAACTAACTCATCTTCCGACAGTACCTTGATTCCAGGAAGCACATCATTTATCTTATCCAACAACAATAGTTTTCTACATGTATGAAATGTCACTGCGTACGCCAATTTAGACTCGTGCGATGCGGACTCTTGCATTCACGCTTGCAAATGTCTATTTATGTATTACACCTCTTTAAAATGGAATGTGAAAATTAAGTTGTCGAAAAGTTTTAGAAAATGAAAGAATTCCTCTCAACTAACCAATCCAAATAACTAACTTTCCAGTTATGTAATTTCAAACAATCAAAATGTTTAATTTACTGTGCATGAGCTTAAACTAAAAGCAAAAATAATAACGAAACAGAATAAACTCGAGCATTTTACTGACTTTATAAGTTTGACGTTTAAAATGCCACTTTGACAGTTGGAAAATGTCATCTTTGGATCTCAACAGTCAGTAATTGTTTTATTTCAGCTCAATCGCATACAGGTGCTACTATTTGTTCGTTTCTTATAAAAAATGTTACATAATCATTATGTAAGCTATACGTTTTACATAAACACATATGTAGACGTAGGATAGGACAGAATCCTAACCAGTAAAATCCGACTTTTCGGTTAAAAAAGATTTGTTTAATTTTATTAAACTATTTCCTCTTCACACGATTATTACACGATTACTATTGCAGTGACATTGCACACAAAAATCTTTCTGAAAATTAATTTCACACTCTACCAACTATGTGATAACTACTCGGTTCCCACATACATACATACATACATACATGTTATAAAACACGAGAATCGACCTGGGTTCGTTGACCTCCACATTTTGGTAATTCTAAATATTTTCTACATTTCAAACATTTCGCAATTTTGAAAAAGTTCCTACATTTCGCGATTTTCAAAAGTTACCCAACATTTCAAACATTTCGTAACTTTCAAACATATCTCATATTTTCTATGTTTCGCATTTTACTGGCACAGGACAATTTTTGAACATATTAAAGCCTTCCAATGTTTCCTGCATTTGCCACATTTCTCACTTTTCAAACATTTGGTACATTTCAAATCTTTCGTCATTTTCAAACTTTTCAAAATCTTAAGAAAATTCAAAAATTTCGCACTTTTTAAACAATTTCCACATTTCGGGATTTGTAAACATTTCATACATTTCACGAAATTCGAAAATTTTGAAATTTTACGACTTTTACTACATTTCAAACATTTCCCGAATTTCAAACATTTCCTACAATTTTCACCTTTCAAACATTTCACACAGCTCGCAAATTTCAAACATTTCACACATTACAAACAAATCTCACATTTACCACATTTTGCAATTTGGCAACATTTTGAAATTTTACGACGTTTCCTACATTTCAAACATTCCCCAAACTTCAAGCATTCCCCATATTTTTCACTTTTCAAACATTTCACACATCTCGTCAATTTCAAACATTTCAAGCAAATCTCACATTTTGCAATTTGGCAACATTTTGAAATTTTAGGACGTTCCCTACATATTTCCCACATTTTTCACTTTTCAAACATTTCACACATCTCGCAAATTTCAAACATTTCATACATTTCAAACAAATCTCATATTTCCCAACATTTTGAAATTTTCTGACTTTTCAATCAATTCGACCAATTCGCAAGTAGCAAACATTTTTCACTTTTCATACTTGTTCATTTTTCAAACATTTCTGTTTATACTGTCGCACATTTAGCTCTTTTCAATCATTTTATTGTTAATTTCATTAATTTAGAAAAATACAAAAATTCACTTGAAAATTCATCTAATCGAAATAGTAAGCTTACGGGTATGTCGAACTAAATGAACGTATTTGAATTTTAAAAAGCGCGCGTAAAAGAACAGAACCAGCGGTAAATATAAATTACAGAATGTCTAGCTTGACTTGTTTGAGGTGTTTCGCTGAAAAGTGAGCATTTTTAAAAAAAAGTCTCTGTATTGTCTGCAACTCTCGGTAAGAAATAAAGCTCGCATTTTGAAGCATTCAACTTTTCCAATGAACATTTATTATGTGGAAATTTAACTTTTCTCTATTTCTTCCTAGTTCACATCAATCTATCCACGTTCTTTGTTTATGCTGTATTTTCCTTCATTTTGTATAATTTTCATATTTGTCTCTATGTAAATGTTTTATATTTATCAATAAGTATTATAACGTTTTCATGGTTTTTTAACGAGGGCTATGGCTACAGCAGGGCCTATTTTCGGGAATTCGAATTCCCGAAAATTCCTGAAAATTCCCGAAAATTCCCGAAAATTCCTGAAAATTCCCGAAAATTTAAGAATTTTTCTAAAACTTACCAAGAATTACCGAAAAATAAATTCGGTAATTTTAAGTTATTTTTGTTAATTTGTAAAAATTGTTTTAATTCACTTATTAATTTCATTTATGGCTTTAAAAAAATGTCTCGTTCTGAGTTAGAATTGAATTTTGCGAGTATTGTAAGTTTCGTTTTGTTGGTGTGCTTCTGGAAAAACATTTTTAAACCACTCTTGCTTTCGTTTTGAACTTTCATGGGGCTTTCTGTTTTTTTGATCCATCCATAGCTTCGTCGCAGTACTCGGATCGAATTCCGCGACCGTTGTCATATTTACATTAACATATAGATAGTTAAACAATGTTAACCCAGTCAAACTTGTTCGGTCAATAGCTTTCAGTTTGTTATATTCATCTGTATAAATCAGAGCAAGAAGTGAAAAAAGATCGACATGAGGTATTAATGACTTACTAATCAATCGTTCCACATCCGCCGAATGGGGCTTCGCCACAACAACTCGAGCCAAAGCAAGTTTTATAATGTGAAGGTCTTCTGGTACAAGCGTGCATAATTGCTGTAAGCTGCTTAATGGATTGGTGAATTCATGTCCAGCAAGCAGCTCTGCAGCGCGTCGATATTCAAGGAAGAACGAAGCCTCATCGCGATCAGGTACAATTGTTGTGTAACATAATTTGAGCCTTTCCGTTGAAACCGTCGGTGTTATTTCAAGCAAAACTTCCAGGGCCTCTTGCAATTCAATGTCGTAATCAAGTCTGATATTCAATTTTGAAAGCAAAGCATCAATGATGGACTTTCGCTTAGAAATGTTGAAAACACAAGTTGACTTCCGACTACATCGTCCTTGATTCTCTAATAACTTGTGTCCGTAAAAATATTTTCCATCATTCTTGACTTCAACGTTCGCTAGAAACCGTTCTTCCCAACCATTACCAATAGGTGCATTCACTGCGTTTCGCAAGATGTCAAATACACTTTATAAATAAATACACTTTATCGGATGTAAGCATTTATAAAAAGAATGTAAATTGGTTTCAGGTAATTATTGAATTGAATCAAAAACATCATTATAACCCGACAAACGGTATTCCGTTGCAGTTGTGAAGGTGTTGTGATACAAATGAAATAATTATTCTATTCGCATTTTCATAGTTTGCTTCGATTCGGTGTTGTATTGGGTAAAACTCGAAATGGAGCCGATGCAAGACTCGATAGCTAAAGACTTGCATGAACTGAGCGGAGATGAATTTTTCAATCTAATTGAAATAAAAATACGAACCAAAATCCCTCAAAATTTGAAATTGGTTCTTGCCCATTGTGACATTAATTCTGCAGCTGTTTTCACCAGATTGGACGACAACTCCATTGCCACGATGGAGGAGTTTGTGCGTAATGATTTAATAAAAGACATGCTGCCAGTTAACCACACGCTGGATGATTATTTGGGAACATATGCGAAATGCAAACATAAATTTAAGTTTTCCAGTGATCAAAAAATTATTCTAAAATTAATTGTTGATGAATGTAGAAGCGCTTTTGAAGTTAATACCAATGTGTCTCATCCTGTTAGTAGAGCTTTACTATCAAAACCAGCTGCTGCTTCAGCTTCTTCTTCAGCTTCTCCTCCAGTTCCAGCTGAATCACAAATTGTTGATGATATTTCCACACCCACTGCGGGTGAAAGGAAAAAACATTATGCTGAATTTCAGCGCTCATTGTCGACTTGGATGCGACATCAAAACACTTTGATTCAGGCATGTCACCTTATACAGCATACATCATCGTCTCGTTTAACCAAGTTCTTTCCATGTTTTCAGATTTCTGAAGAGGAGCCGTTTTTTCAAGTGATTAAAGGAAGCTTTAGAAAAACTTCTGAAGGTCAGATTTCGTTCATAATGAACTGTCCTTATCCTGGCTGTAGCAAAAACTATAAAGTAATTTGGCAACGATACAACAGTTCCTACAAAATCAAAATAAAAGCTGAGTCAAAATTATGTGGACCCAAATGGTATTTTTCGACTCTAAGAAAACATATTCTCGAAAGACATAAGCTTAATACTGAATTGCACAAGTCTAATAGCGAAAAAGATAAGGTTGAATCCGATTCTCAATCTGCTTCAATTATTGAGAGACGTGCTGAAGATTTATCTTCAGTCGAAAAAGAACAGCGACCAAATTGTGAGCTAGATCCTCACGATTCTGAAACGGAGCTTATTGAATCTGATCCTCAATCTGACGCAATTGTTGATCGACATGTCGAAGATTTATCGGTTTCACTCATCAGAAACGAACAACGGTTGAGTAATAGCAACGTAGGTCGTGGTGATTGCGATAATATTCAAAATGCTAAAGTTCATAACGAAATCGAAAAAATTGTCGAAAATCGTAAGCGAACGCATAACCGGCACTCTGATACCGGATTTAAAAGAAATCTTCGGAGCAATAAACAAATGAAAAATGATTAAAAACCTGTTTTTCATTTATTAACAGCGGTTTTCAGTTACAAACAATTATTCAATTATTATTTGTTCATACCTTTAAAAAACTTATCAGGTTAAATGTTAAACTTCCTTAAACTTAAAGAAAATTTCCAAGAATTATAAAATGTTATTATCGAATATTATTCTCGAAAATTCCCAAAAATTCCTGAAAATTCCCGAAAATTCCTGAAAATTCCCAAAAATTCCCGAAAATTCCTGAAAATTCCCGAAAATTCCCGAAAATTTAAAAAAAATTCCCGAAAATAGGCCCTGGGCTACAGTCATAGTCACTCTTTCTCCATGTCAGCTAGTGTAGTGTTCGACAATAAAATTATTATCAATCAATTCATCCACTGATTTTTTCAATAGCTTTTTACAGCCAATTATAGAATAAATCATTTACTAACAAAACTGTTTGTCACATCTATTCTGATACGTACGGATCTTTGGTTATGTTTGAATATCATGGGCGCGC
>CM055403.1:97872220-97888694 GCA_029228625.1 Pseudolycoriella hygida
GTAGTAGCCGAAACTTCCAAAATTACTGATATCACAACAAAAACCCTTTTAAAGGGAAATGTGACGCAAGTCCTTCTTCCTCCTTCCAAAACAACTGATATCAATTTGGGGTGACGCTTAAAGCTTTGAAACGCAAAAATTCTTTTGGAATGTTTTCATTTTTGATTAAAAAATGCGTCACAAATGCCGGACCCACCAACGTAATAATTTTTCTACGCTTTCAGCTGTCATACGCAAAAATTTGATTTCCTGTTCAAAAATACGCCATACATAATGACAAATTTTTGCGTTGTGGAAGCTGAAAGAACAGAAAAACTATAACATTGGGGGGTCCGGCATTTGTGACGCATTTTTTAATCAAAAATGAAAACATTCCAAAAGAATTTTTGCGTTTCAAAGCTTTAAGCGTCACCCCAAATGATATCAGTTGTTTTGGAAGGAGGAAGAAGGACTTGCGTAACATTTCCCTTTTAAAAGGGTTTTTGTTGTGATTATTATTATTACTAATTATAAACGTCTAAAGTTTGTCTGCTTATTTGTCTATTTATTTATGTGTCTATTTGTCTATTTATGTGTCTATTTATTAATTTGTCTGTCGGTCACAATCCCGTTATTTTTGCGTTTAAACTGAGTAAAAAAAATAATTTTTGATATGTTGTCGGGGATGGTCCAAAACGTCGAGAAAACAAGTTTTGGGGTGGGTGATTGTTCTGAAATAAGGGAATTATGGGTAAAAAACGGGTCAAAATTGAAAATCGCCCAAAAGTCAGTCAATATGTGGGCAATTCCACGGACCATTTCGTTCCAACGCATGAAATTCTCAGTAGTTACAAAATGATATTCATAGAAAAATAACTAACCTCTAGTTGAAGGATCAATCCTTCTGATGCACCATTTTCTATGAATATCTTTTCGTAACTACTGAGCATTTCGAACGTTGAAAAGGAGTTTTCGTGGAATGGCCCATGTAGTGTTAGAGATTTGGTCCGCGAAGATAAGTGTCAGAGTTTTTGATGTCCTACAATTTTGTAGAAGAAAACTTTTTGATTCGACTTCATGCGGAGGAGCTAGACAGCGAAAACTGTTCAAATTTCGGGGTTTCCTTACTTCGTTGTTAGGGAACTTTTGCTGTTGGACAAAGTAAAGATAATTTTTGAGTGCCAGTCGTTAGTGGAGGCTTGGGGCAACGAAATTGCTGAACAATGTTGGGTGAAAAAGTTTCCCACTCCCGTGATATAGGCCATTTTTCAGCGGTTTTGTCCAGAGCTGGATCACTTATTAACCTATATCTCGGCCAGTATTTGCCGGAATGAGGCCAGTAAGGTCTCAAATGAAAGGTTTCGACAGTGTGAAGGTATCGGAACCGAGTTTAAGAGTTGAGCGGTTTGGTGTCCAGGGTCGATCAAAGGAGGGAAAATTACTGAAAAATTAATTTTCTATAAAGCATGCACACACCAAAATCGGAACACACACAATTCAATGAAACACTAATATATTAGTAGTAAATCAATGTCCTAAGTTTTTTTTCGCTTGTTGTAATTCTAAAGAACTGTTTTTTGTTACAGAGTCACATTATAAAGGTGACTTCTAGACAAATTCATAGAAAATTTTAGTGCATCGATCGCGAAATCATTGAAAATGCCAAGAGCGACTGTATGGGCAATTATAAAACGTTATAAGGAGACTTCATCTGTCAACAGAGCTAGAGGATCTGGCGGTGAGCACAATCAGGCCAACCGAGAAGTTCGTCGGAAAATAATGCGTTCGGCCAAAAAGGAAATCTAGGACTTTCAGACAAAGATCGAGCTAAAAAGTTCAATTGCTTTTCTTCCAACGTGCTTAAAAACCGATAACGAGAGAAATATAGGTCATGTGGCGCCAGCAAATATTAAAATCGAACCGACAAGCAGAATCTTGTTGCGAAAAAATGAGCCAGACGGTTGTACGTTACGATGTTGACTAAATTCAATGGCTGTGTAATTATGGATGATGAAACATACGTGATATTAGATACGAAGCAGTTACCGGGAAAAAAGTTGTGTGTTTCAAAGAATCATGATGATGTTTCAAGTCGACACAAATATGTACCGCTGTACAAGTATGCGGAAAAAGTTAAAATATGTAGGCAACTTGCTCGTGCGGTCGCAAAAGCAAGGCGTTCGTGACAGATTCAACAATCAACTCAGATGTCTACATTAAAGAGTGCCCACAGAAATGACTTTTACCATTCATTCGACAGCACGAGTCTTCCACGAATTCTGGCCAGACCTGGCTTCATGCCACCACTCGATGGTAACGGCAAAATGGTTTAAGAAGTCATAGTGTTGATTTTATGCCGAAGAGCGTCAATCCCCCTAACTGTCCACAGTTCCGGCCAATCGAAATATATTATTATTATTATTATTGGACCCGTACGAAGTACAAAAGGTCCTATACGTTTACTACAAACAATTTTATTGTAACATGGGGTAGATCGAGGTGGGAGTGGAGGGGATGCATCTATTATCGTCTAGAGATGACGAATCAGCAATAAAAAAAATGTCCGTCTGTCCGTCCGTCCGTGGTTCCGGAGATATGGTCGAGGAAGTGACCAAAAACATGGTTTTTCGAGGGTCGGTGAAACTTTTTGGCAAATATCTCAGCAAGGATAGCTTTGGTGTCAAATGAAAGCATTTGATGTCACGAAACTGGGAAAAAAATTTTATGGGAATCGGGTAAGGGGTATGGGCACTGGGACCAATGGAATGGACGAAATTGAGATTCTTGGCCATATACGAAAACAGTTTTTCGTCTATATTTCCTTAACTATGCTACAAGGCTGCCACGCTATAGCGAAATAGCGCAAAATTTCGCTATCGCTATCGCTATTCGCTATAGCGATAGCGATAGCGTTTCCATTTGTCGAATAGCGACAGCGATAGCGACTTTTTCGTTAGTTTCACGCTATCGCTATCGCTATTTTTCATATGTTGAATATTACAAATTTCTTCGTTCTGCTATGTAAAAATCATTAGGAAACATTCCCGGAAGACACTACCTGCGTGTTTATAAGCAAAGGTATATTGCTTATATCGAAATGAGACCTTTCGAAGGTCCTCATCTGTCTCATTAATTGATTTCCACAGTGAGCATTCTCTATTTTAAGTGAACATTTAATCACCAAAGAACTTGAAATGAGACCACTCAACAGTCCTCATCGGTCTCAGTAATAGTTTTTTAAATTAAAATATAAAATTATGAGAAGAAAAGAGGTGACCTCAAAAGTGTCAACACTTTCAATGCATCGAAATTATCTAAAATGAGAAGTCCTCAACGTGTACTTTAACTGAACTTAATTTTTTAATGGATCAAAATAAGGATTTTTTTAGACCAAGAAATACATAAACTTGAGACCAATGCGAGGTCTTTTTTTAGTTTCATTTGAGACTTTTTTTTACTTGGGTGGTGTTAAGCTTAATTATTCTAAAATATGTAGTTGGTTTATACGAACCTCGACACGTTGTTTTTATTTCTATATTTCAACTTATTATATTATTTAAACCAAACATCCATCTTAACAAAGTGTAACATCGAGTCCTAAGTCAATAAAATGAAGTATTTTTATTCAGGTACCTTGGCTCAACATACAATAGCGAAATAGCGCGAATTTCGCTATCGCTATCACTATAGCGATAGCGACGCTATCGCTATTGAATTTTGAATAGCGATAGCGATAGCGACGCTATTTTTTTTCAATAGCGTGGCAGCCTTGCTATGATATATGGAGGTTTACTGTCAAAGGCAAATTAAATTTAAGCGAACACGTGTTTCAGGGTTTTGGGGAAATATGGTCCAATCCTGGTATATGGCCACATCCATAATTGGGTAGGATGACCCAGATCTCCAGAACCATGAGAGTAAGAAAGTTGGTTCCAAAGGCGAAGTTGTAGAGAATTAAATTTAAGCGAACACGTATTTCAGGGTTTTGGGGAAATATGGTCCAATCCTGGTATATGGCCACTTCCATAATTGGGCAGGATGACCCAGATCTCCAGAACTACGAGACTTAGAAAGTTGCTTCCAAGAACAAAGTTGTAGATAATAAAATCTTAGATAACACGTTTTTCTGGGTTTTAGGGAAAAACGACTTAGTCCTTGGATATAAGCTTTTCTAGATTTGAATGGTCTGAGACGTACTTCGGTAGGGCCTTTGACATTACCTTGGGTAATTTCTATGGATCTTTGAAATTCTTACAGTTTTAGTAGAACAGAAAACGTTGGATTTTTTGCTTATTTGTATATTTAGGTACGTTCGAGTCACTTTGCCACATCTATTCTGTTTGTCACATCTATTCTGATACGTACGGGTCTTTGGTTATCTTTATTATTATTATTATTAATATTATTTATTATTTCAGTAAGTTTATACAATTGTTATTATGAAAAAAAAACAATAAGATAGAAAATAGGTAATATTGAACAAAAAAATTGAATCTTCAAAGACCAATTCCAGAGAATTTCCTCAATAAACGAATTTGGTTTATAATATAATATTGTTTCATTTAAAAATAATTTTTAATTTTTTTTGTCTTTTTAAAGCAAAAAAAAAAGAACGAATAAAGAAAACAAAGATTTATCTGTTGGTTTTTTTCCCTTTTCATCAGCTCATTTTAATAAATATAGTTTGGATAATTTAGAAAGTTGTTCTTTTTCCAGAAGCCATAATTTAAGCCTCTTCTTATATAAATAAAAATGTTCATTAGTAATTTCGATAGGAACTTGATTGAACCTTTGAGGACCAATAAAACTAATTCCCACTTTCCCAATATTTGTCTTCGTAGTTTTATAATATAAAGTATTCTTTGAATGAGTCGTGTGTATGTTAGTTATTTAAAAACTGAATCGTTGAGTAAATCCTACCCAAAATGCAAGATTTCACAAACAAGCAAACTTGGTAACAATATAGACCTCTCATAGGGAGAATACTAGGCTATTGTTAAGGGTAAATTGAAGAAGGCAGGTGGTGTTATTAAAAACGTTGAAGCAACGCTAACCGCGTGGATTAAAAACGCTGGAAATGTCGGTTCAAGCATTGTGCAAGCCCTGATGGGGTCCATCAGCAAAAATGTCCCTGAATTTATTTGTTTGAAGGACATCAAATTCCAAATTTATAATTTTTGTGTGCCTTAACCCTATATGTAATTCATAAAAAAATTACAGACTCATGGTATCATTATTTCATAGTTTTTTTTTTCGAATTTACTTTGTTCCGTTTTTGGTGTGTGCATGCTTTATGTTGTCGGGGATGGTCCAAAACGTCGAGAAAACATGTTCCGGAGTGGGATATTGTTTTGAAATAAGGGAGTTATGGGTGAAAACCGGGTCAAAATTGAAAATCGGCCATAATATAGTCAAGATGCCGTCTTAGAGATTTGGTCGGGGAAGTGTCAGAGTAGAATACGCAGCAAATGCAACGCTGAATACGGGGAACGTTGAATACAAAGTAAGTGGAATTCGGTGAACGCTGAATATGGAGGAAGTGAAATACGGGGGAAGTGAAATACGGGGGAAGTGGAATACGGGGAACGTTGCATACGGTGAACGTTGAATAAGGGGGAAGTGTGTGGTGCGCAATGAAAGAGCGTGTTAAGACAACTATACTTTAATCAGTATAAAACTTAACGAATAGCACGTGAGGATGGTGTGTGTGTGTACAAATGTTCATGTTGCTTTGAACTGACCTTATCCTAACGCTACATCTCCCCTCAAGTTTTATACGCCCAAATTTAAAATATTTTGAAAAATAAATGTGTGAAGAAAGTTCATATGAATGTAATGAATGTAGAATATAAAAATTAAATTAAATGAAATACAAAAAAAAAACGCGTATCTATTCTTTATAGATTGTTCCACTTCTGGTTTTTGAAGGCCTGGAATTAGAGTTAAAAATATGATTGTCATTTGAGTATTTATTTTCGTCATTTATAACAAATTTAGAACTGTAATCAGCTCCTCTATGGCTCGAATTTCGTCGAACAGTGCGACCATCGACATCCTGTACTATATATGATCTTGGCGTGTGGTGCTTTTCAGAAACGACTGCAGGCTTCCAACGTTTTGTGATGTGGTCTTGTACAAAAACACGCTGACCTATTTCAAAATCTGCTCTCCTTTTAGCATTTCGGTCATAGTATTTTTTGTTATTGAGTGACTTCTTCACTATTAAATCATGAGCCCCTTCGTCTATTTTAGGTTCCAGCAATTTATCTGACACCGGCAGCTTTCTTCTCAATCTACGATTGAACATTAGTTGAGCTGGGGAAAGATCTAAGTCTTTCGTTGGTGTATTTCTATATTCAAGCAGAGCTACTGCCAAATCTTCGTCATTTTTTTACTTTTTTAGCATATTTTGTCCCAATGTCCCATTTCGCAGCGAATTCATGACATTCGAACGAATTGAATGAAATATTATCTGCTATAATCTGTTTTGGGACCCCCAGACTTGAGAAAATTTTCATCCACGCTTTGATGACCTCTCCCGATCGTTTCCCTCTCATCCGCTTAATCTCTATCCACTTACTATCAAAAACGTTCACTATTAGGAACACATCTTTTCCAAATTCGAGTATATCACATGCTACTTTCGCGAATGGCAATTCTGGAATTTCATGCGGTATCATGGGTTCCTTTGTCACTGACTTCGCATAAATATTACAACGTTTACAACTCCGAACTTCCAGCTCAACTTCCTCATTCATTCCTGGCCAGTAAAACAGCTCACGAGCGCGCTTTCTAGTTTTGTTTATTCCCATATGAGATTCGTGCAGCAATGTAAGCATGCACAATCTCATAGATAAAGGAACAATGATCCTGTTGTTGTAAAACAAGATTCTTCTTTCTAAAAATATTTCATTTCGGATATTAAAATATTGCCGAACGTTTAAAGGAACTTTATTTTTATCACAAGGCCATCCTTCCAGACAAAATTTACCCACGCACTTCAATACTTCATCCTGCTCTGTCGCAGATTTGAGTTCCCTTTCTCTTTTACTACTGACCTACAGGGATAAAATTGGCTGCAGAAATGCCTTATTTTCTTCTGAATAACCCGTTTCCACGTGATTCCTACTCAAATAATCTGCTATGTACATGTATCTACCAGGAACATATTCAACTTTCAGATCATGGTTTAACAGTTTTAAACGCATCCTTTGCAGCTCGGCTGAAGGAATTCTGTCAATGTCCTTTTTCGTTATTGAGAAAAATGGTTTGTGGTCGCTCTTAACTTCGACTGTCCTACCATAAAGGAAGTAATGAAATTTTTTACAGTCGAAAGTTAATGCCAAAAATTCTTCTTCTACCTGTGCATACCTTTTCTCACTTTCGGAGAAACTACGAGATGCATATGATATGGGTAAACCATCTTGCATCAGGCACGATCCCAGACCATGCTGGGAAGTATCAGTTTGAATAACTGTTTTCTTATTCGGATCGAAAGGTTTAAGCACTGTAGAGTCAGTGATACTTTCTTTAATGGAGCTTACAGCCTTTGAGTGCAATTCCGTCCATTGGAACACAGTATCCTTCCTCAATAATGCCCTCAGCGGCTTTATAAGCTGAGACAACTTGGGAATGAACTGTCGAAGGTAGTTCACTGCCCCTAAAAAACTTTGAAGTGATTTCCTGTCATGAGGATCTTTAAGCTCTTTAATGGCTTTAATACGGTCTTCGTCTATCACCATGCCCTCTTTGGAGAAAATATGCCCTAAATATCGCACCTTATCCATCCTGAATTGAAACTTTTCTGGATTAAATTTAATGTTCAATTCTTTTGCCCTGCCAATCACTGACATTACCGCTTTATCATGTCCTTCTAATGTTTTCGCATGTATGAGCATGTCATCAACTACAGCTATGACATTGGGTATTGTTAAAATATTTTTCTTGGATGTAGCGGCATCGGAAGAAAAATATTTTAACATTACACTAACCGGCAAAGAAACAAAACTTAACATGACATTGGGTATGTCGCCAAATTTCTCACAAACGAACTTTTGAAACAGCTCAGTACCTATGCAAATACCATAAGGTAACCTGTTGAACTCATAGTTTCCAAATGGCGAACTAAATGTGCAGAGCTTTCGCGATTCCTCATGAAGCCTTACGAGGGGCACCCTAAAAGTTTCGGGAATCGGCTATATCGACTCGTGTAAACTTTTCGCCAATTTACACAAAAATTAAATTGGTCTTTCCTGATTTAAAAATGATGATCAAAATGAAAATCGATTGTAGCAGTCAAAAGATACAACAATTCCAAAAAGTCATTGCAGAGAAAAAATGGATTTATCACGTGAAAATTTTAGAGCCATGATTTTCTACGACTTTAAGTCTGGCTTGACTCCCAAATTGTGTATTGATCGTTTGCAAAAGCATTTGGAGATGAGGCTCCATCCAAGACCACTGTTTATCGGTGGTTCGCTGAGTTTGAATCGGGACGCACTTACCTCAGTGACGACTTTCGTGAAGGTCGACCTTCCACAGCCATCACCGATGGAAACATTGACCATGTCCGGAACATGATTGAAGCCGATCGACATGTGACCTATGCTGAGATAGCTGCATCCCTTGGGATCGGGAAAAGTCAAATACAAACAATTTCACACGAACATTTACGCACACGGAAGCTTTGTTCTCGGTGGATCCCACACAAATTGACAGACGACCAAAAGGAAGCTCGTGTGAAATGGTGCCGAGATTCTCTCAAAAAATTCGACAATGGGGCTTCTGATTCAGTATATAGCATCGTAACAGGTGTCGAAAGTTGGATTTACAGCTATCATCCCCAAACAAAACAGCAATCCACCGTTTGGGTGTTTCAAAATGAAGATTTACCAGCAAAGGTAATTCGCGCTCGAAGCGTCGCCAAGAAAATGGTCGCTATTTTCTTCAGGAAATGTGGTCATGTGGCTACTGTACCACTTGAGGATCGTAAAACAATCAATTCAGAGTGGTATACTACGATTTGTTTGCCAAAAGTATTTGAAGAACTACATGGAAAGAGTCGAAATCGCAAGATCGTCCTCCACCATGATAATGCAAGCTCCCACACAAGTGCTCTGACCACGACGTTCTTGGAGAAGGAAAAAATCAATTTGATGCTGCATCCACCCTACAGTCCCGACTTGGCAACGTGCGACTTTTATTTGTTTCCGAGTGTCAAGAATAAGTTGCGTGGGAAGCGATTTTTATCTGCGGAAGCTGCTGTCGAGGCATATGAACAAGAAGTTGCCCAAATCCCAACTTCCGAATGGACTCGGTGTTTCGAAAACTAGTTTTTAAGGATGAAAAAGTGTATAGATTGTAATGGTGATTATTTTGAGAAGCAATAAAATCGTTTTATAGCCGATTCCCGAAACTTTTAGGGTGCCCCTCGTATTTGCCAAAACTCTTTCTTTAAATCTAAAACTGAATAAACTTCCGAGCCCAACAACTTCTCAGACACTTCGTCTAAAGTTGGTACCAAAAATTGCTCTTTCACTACATATTTGTACAACTGATTTGGATCAAGACAGATTCGCAAATCCCCGTTTGGTTTATGAGAACAAACTAAATTGTGCACCCATTCCATTGGTTCCTCCACTTTGGAAATGATTCCCTGATTTAACATCTCTTTCAGCTTTGCTCTAAGTTTATCGTAAAGGACAGAGGGAACACGCCGAGCTGGCCTCGCTATGGGCTGTGCATCAGATCTCAAGCAAATCCTATATTCTTTTTTCGATGCCCAAATGCACCAACACCTCTGAGTTTTCCGCTATGATTTTCAGCCGCAGGTCATTATTTTTACGAACATTGACCGTATCACATCGCTCAACATTACCCATGTGCATGCGTTTCACCTTTTTCGCTCTGTTAATCAACCCCCACTTTTCCATAGTTGGTAGCCCCAAAATTGGCGAAAAATTCTCATTGATTATAATGAATCTCTCTTGTGTCACTTCATCATTGTACTTGCACATCATAAAACACTCACCTACAGGGATTATCCGCTGCCCGTTGTACGCCTCAAGCACATCGTTAGTGGAGTAAATGGTGGCACTGTTGCCAATTCTTCTAAAACACCGTATCAAATTTCAAATTGACAATCACATTATTCAATCGAACAGGCTCAACCCATCCTCTTCGTTTCCTAAAATCGATATGAGTGTTTATGTTACTAATTTTTACAACCCTAACTAATTTGTTTGTAGTAAATGGGTTGTAGGGCAGATTATTATTATTATTAACTAATTTGTTTGAAACTTCACCATCATCACCGCTTTGTGCATTCACAATTGATTTTATTTGTTTAATACGGCAAGCGACTCAAAATGATTCAGTTTGTTGCAATTGTTGCATTTTTTTCCATATACCGGACACTTTCCTTTTGGATGTTGAATGTTGCAGCGATAACAATTTGGTTATTTACTGTCGTTACTAGTTGCATTGGAAGATTCTTTAGTTTTCTAACGTATCGACTCCACTGAATATTCAACTGCCTCATGTTGTATGACCTTCATTTGATCTCTGGCAAGTTCGTTTGCTCGGCATAATGCAATGACGTCCAGCAGCGACGCGTCTGATTTCAACATTTTCTCCTGTAGCTTTTTGTCTGACGTTCCAAGGACAATCCGATCTCGAATCATTTCGTCCCTGCTGCCATTGAATTCACATGTCTTGGAAAGTTTCTTAATATCCACCAAAATACTATCGAATTTTTCACCAATCTTTTGGCTTCGAGAATAAAACATGATACGCTCGTAAACAATGTTTTTGTTCGGTATACAAAAATTTTCATATGCTGTAAGCACGTCGGAGTAAGATTTCCTTTGCTCATCTCCTTTGCTCATTTCCTTTGCAGCGTGTCGAAAAGGTCTTGTGCCGCTTTCCCAGCAGCATTTAAAAACGTTGCGATTCTGACATCGTCCTTTTTCTTTTTGCCATCTATTGCTACTTCAAAAATATCAAAAGCTTTCTTAAATGAACGCCAGTTTTCCGCCAGGTTTCCGAAAAAACTGAAATCGTCCACTTTCTTAACATACTTTCTTAACGACTTTTTTTTTCGAACTCCTGTTGAGTTCTTGTTTCTTTGTTCCTCAAATCACGGATACTGGCTGACCTTCGCAATTCAATCGCCTTTATTACACTATGAACCCCACTAGACACTTTCTTTAATTTTCTTATTGGTTTCTGCGGTAGAACCATCCCTTCGATTATTTAATTTAAAGGCTTTATTTTTACGCCGACTGTGCCATGTGGTGTGCAATGAAAGAGCGTGTTAAGACAACTTAACTTTAATCAGTATAAAACTTAATGAATAGCGCGTGAGGATGGTGTGTGTGTACAAATGTTCATGTTGCTTTGAACTGACCTTATCTTAACGCTACAAAGTGGAAAACGGGGGAAGTGTAATACGGCATAAGTGGAATACGGGGGAAATTGAATACGGTGAACGTGTAATACGGGGGAAGTGGAAAAGGGGGAACTTGGAATACGGGTGAAACTTGAAATATAGTGAACGTGGAATACGGAGGAAGTGGAATACGGGGAACGTTGAATACGGTGAACGTTGAATACGGGGAAGTGGTATGCGGGGCAAGTGGAATACAGGGAAATTGGAATACGGGGGAGTGGAATGCGGGGGAAGTAGAATGCGGGAGAATTGCAATACGGGGAAAGTTGAATACGGTGAACTTGGAACACGGGGAAAGCGGAATACGGCGAATGTTGAATACGGTGAACGCTGAATACGAGGTAACTGGAATACGGTGAACGTGGAATACGGGGGAAGTGGAATACGGTGGAAGTGGTATACGAGGGAAGTGGAGTAATTTTGCGGCAAAGAAAGTATTTTGTTTTAAAGTGCTTTTCTCGCCCACTTCGATTTAAGTATTATAAGTGGTAATATCAACGAAGTGATATAACGACCTGAAACATTACGCATCATTATTTAAAACGAAAAACTATTTGCTTTGGCTCTCTGAATAGACAACAAGCCTGAGTAGCCCCTAGGGGCGGGGGTTTCAACTAGTTTGTAAATAACATTTTAGGAGATCGTACATTGTAGACGGCTAACATTTTTTTTAGATACGGCGTTTAAGATTGACGAGGCAGCAATGGAAGCCAGTAACTAAGCAACTAACTGACGTAGCCTTTGGCTTCTACGCAAATGCACTAGTCGTATTGAAAATGATTATTTTCTTAAGGCCATATCTCCGGATCCACCGAACCGATTTTAATGAGTGAACATAACCAAAGACCCGTAATGTATCAGAATAGATGTGGCAAAGAGATTCGAACGAATCTAAATATACAAATAAGCAAACAATCCAACGTTTTCTGTTCTCTTATAACTGTAAGAATTTCAAAGATCCATAGATATTACCCCAGGTAATGTCAAAGGCCCTACCGAAGTAGGTCTCAGACCATTCAAATCTAGAACAGCTTAGATCCAAGGACTGGGCCATTTTCCCCTAAAACACAAATTATGGAAGTGACCATATACCAGAATTGGGCCATATTTCCCCAAAACTCTGAAAAACTTGTTCGCTTAAATTTAATTATCTACAACTTTACCTTTGACAGTAAATCTCCATATTGCATAGTTAAGGAAATATACACGAAAATATATGGCCAAGAATCTCAATTTCGTCCATTCCATCCAGTCCCCTGACCCGATTCCCACAAAAATTTTTTCCCAGTTTTGTAACATCAAACGCTTTCATTTAACACCAAAATGAAGAGTTTCCGTGCTATACTTGCTGAGATATTTGCGAAAAAGTTTCATCGACACTCGAAAATTTCATGTCCGACCTCCACTTCTTCGACCATATCTCCGGAACCACTTAGCCGATTTCGCTCATCTTCGAACTTGAATCATGGGAGGCATGTACCTTTCAGGGAAAAAAGTTTAGGCTGATCGGTTGAGCCGTTTGGAAAAAAAAGACGGACGGACGGACATTTTTTTTATTGTTGATGCGTCATATTTCGATGATAATCAATGCATCCCCCCATCTCCCGTCTCGATCTACCCCATTTTACATTAAAATTGTTTGTAGTAAGCGTATAGGACCTTCGTACTTCGTACGGGTCCAAGAAGACACTCTGCCTTAGAATTTTACGTAAAAACTGGGGGGAACGTAGCAAGGGGGGTGTTAAATGGTGTGTTATGGGTAATATAGTACTCCTTATGTGAGGAAGACACATCACCTATGTAATTGACGTCAAAACATGTTGGAAAGCAAATGTTGACTCTGATCACTATCTTGTAGTGTCAACACTGCGATCACATCTTGCCCAGTTTCATAATGGCCAACGAGAAACTGTGAGGCGTTTTGCAGTGGACAAACTAAGGGATCCACTGATAGCGGCGACATATGCTGAAAACATTAGCACAAAGCTGCAACAACTTCAAGAAGCCCAACCAGATGATACTCCTCTCGACTGGCAATCGATGAGTGAAGTACTCAAACAAGTGGTCGCTGACACCTTAAGATATCAGCGGAGTGTGCTGATGTTACAGAACGTAAAAACGCTGCGCGATTAAGAAAGGAAACTGCAAGAACGAGAGAACAGAAAGTGACTGCAGATGCAAGATACAAAGAATTGAGGAAGGAGGTAAAACGTTGGAACCGGCGCAAGGAGAGAGAGCTCGAAGATAGGACACTACTTCAACTAGAGAGATTGTGTAGCGCAAATGAGTCATGAAAGTTCTATAATCAAAGGAAAGGATTCAACCCCCGAATAATCATATGCAAAGCACTAAACGCAGTAAAAGCAGTACTGCAAAACATGATGTCTTGGAGAGATTCAAGGATCATTTTGATGCTTTGCACAACGGGGATGATGATGTGACTGATGATAGCAATTTTTCCTTTCTTGGTGACGACGGCGACGGTCGTATCGTAGCAGCGCCAACAATGAAGGAAGTCTCAGCAGCAATTACCTCCCTCAAGAACAACAAAGCTTCCAGTCCGGATAACATTCCAGCGGAACTGCTGAAGATGGGTGGTGAGGAATTGTCAAGAGTGATGTATGATTCAGTAAATCGAATATGGAACACGAAAAACTTGCCTGACGAGTGGTTAGAGGGCGCCATTTTACCTCTACCTCTACACAAGAAAGGCGATAATACTGAATGCGGAAACTACCGTGGAATTGCCTTGCTGAACACAGTTTACAAAATTTTTGCTCGAGTGCTATTCGAAAGGCTAAATCCACGGGCTGAGAGTGTCATTGGGGACTATCAAAGCGAATTCAGACGAGATCGCTCAACAGCTGACCAAATATTCAACCTTCGTCTGATTCTGTAAAAGGGCAGAGAATTTCAAGTCCGGACATACCATCGTTTCATCGACTTCAAAAAAGCTTACGACAGGACCAAGCGTATGGAATGTATGCGGCGATGAAGGAGCTGGGGTTTGAAACAAAGTATATTCGTCTTGTGAAAGCGACATTGGATGGCATCAGATGTCTTGTCAAGGTGCAAAACGGCATGTCAGGTGTGTTTGCTGTTAAAGAAGGGTTTAAGCAGGAAGACGCGCTGTCCTGCTTACTCTTTATGGGCTTCCCACAAATTACGTGCACACTTAGGGTGGGGGGTGGTTTCAAAATTCGTACGGAACTGTACGGTGGGGGTTCGAGCGCGGTTGTACGTACGAAGAAATTAACTGAATCATAACATTTGATGCATTTATTTAAAATATTTTTTTTGAAAAATTTTAAGTTGACAACTAACGGATTTGTAAAATGATTAACGAATCTAAAACCAAGTACATGAAGACCGAGCCGAATCCGGTAGCCAATCAACAAGGAGACACAATATGCATTGGAGAGTTCAACCTCGAGGTAGTGGATGAGTTCATTTATCTTGGAGCGCTGATACGGTCAGATGGTCATAATACACCTGAAATTCACAGACATATCATGGCGGCAAGCAGATGCTATTATGGTCTAATCAAACATCTACGCTCAAAGTTAATATCGAAGAAAACGAAGTGCCATATTTACAAAACACTTATCCACCCAGTATTGATCTACGGATGCGAATCTTGGGCGATGAAAAAAAGTGATGAACAGTTGCTCCTAACGTTTGAGCACAAGGTAATTCGCACCATATTTGGAGCGAAGCGCGAGGGATAGAGGTGGCGACGACGATATAACTTTGAATGGAACATGATTTTGGCGAGCCGGATGTGGTGGGCGCAGACGGATTTGCACAGATTGTTAGATTTGTAAACAAAACAAAACTGATTGAATCGTTCAAGTCAGGTGAAGTTGAGTGAAGTGCCATCGTACGACCTACCTACCTACTGGGTTTGTCGCACAGCTTACCACTGGCACAGTACATAAAGACGAGAATGCCCGAACTGGATAACAACGATTTTAGCCTCAGGCTTCTAGTGAAAAAAGATAAAAAGCTGGATGAACTTACGTTTATTTCTTTCCGGCTAAATTGCACAGTAGAACTCTTCGACAAACTTTTGGATCCTGCCTTCTGGCCCTCTCATGTTCAAATTGGAGAACAAACTCCAATGGTAAAGGAAACTACCTCAACGAGTATGGACATCACACCAACGGCTTAGCATGCAACACTACGTGTCAGGGTCGGATTCAGTCGCGAATTTCTGATTTCTTCCATCATAATGATAAACCAATCGGACGCTAACATTATGACCAATTCGCAGTCACTAATTTCAGCTAAGAGTTATTTTGATTCCATTCATCCCATTAAGTCTTACGTCTCGATTTCAAAGAGTAATGCCATTTTATATTATCAGAATGTTCGCGGATTAAGAACTAAAACTGATGATTTTTCTAATAACTCCTTGACGTGTGACTACGATGTTATAGCACTGTCTGAAACATCGCTCAATTCGTCATTCTTTGACAGTGAATTATTCAATCCTAAACATTTTTCAGTTTACAGAACTGATCGGTCTGAATTAAATAGCGTACATCAGAGATATGGAGGTGTTCTGATTGCTGTCCGATCATCTTTACCGAGCGAATGTGTTCTGGTGCCCGGCACCGACAACGTCGAAATGGTTTTAGTTAAGGTGCAGCTTCAAAATCATTCGCTTTTTGTCTCTTGCCTTTACATCCCTTCAGGCTCTTCTGTAAAAGTATACACCGAGTATCACGATGCATTAGAAAAGACACTTAAATTTATAGACCTGGATGTTAATGATGAAATGTGCATTTTAGGAGATTTCAATCTAACCCTTGTTGATTGGATTCCTGATAGTTTCAATTCCCACATTAACAGCATTGATGACTTGATCAGTGGTCTAGACGATTCACTCGAAAGCAATGTGATGCTCCCCACTAATGTCGCTGAAGGAACGAAGGCCGACATCATCTATCTTATGATGAGTGGTAACCTTCACCAAGTTAACAACGTCCACAACCATTATGGAAAAATCCTAGACCTCGTGTTTTACAGCAATCCAAATAACAT
>CM055403.1:97893297-97906910 GCA_029228625.1 Pseudolycoriella hygida
CGCCGCCGCCAAACCGAGCCGCGGCGGCTACTACTTCCATGGGCGAAAAGGATCCCCTCAACTTCCTCTACAACATATCAAAAGTTTTTTTTTGAGCCCCCGGCCCATTTTCCGCCATTTTGGCGGTCACCCCTATACACTACAAACCCAACCCAACATCTTTCCCTTTGACACCAAACCTCTATCTCGAACACCCAACCATGTCTTATACAAAATATGCTTCCGTACACACACACACAAACACATACATATGGGCTTTATATGGCGCCTTCTAAGAGCCCTGGCGCCCAAACGAGGCCGGTACCCCCCCCCCTTTTTTAAAATCTCATATGGCGTAGAATGCCCAGCCGAAGGTCCCTGCAAAATTTCAAGAAAAGATATCGAGCCGTTTTCGAGAAAACTCCAAAAAAGTGGGCTTTCATACAAATGGCTCTGGAACTAACTAAGTAACTAAGTAACTAACTAAGTAACTAACTAACGTAGGATGTTTCCATTAACTTTGGTTTCTATGAAAGTGCACATTTTGTATGGAAAATGACGATTTTCTAAAGGTCATATCTCCGGATCCACTGGACCGATTTTAATGAGTGAAAAGACATTTCGCCTTAGAATTTTCCGTAGAATCCAGGAAAAATATTTTCCGGGGGGTACGTCGCAAGGGGGGCAAGTCAAAACTTAGCTGTATATATGGTTCCGAAGTCTACGAAAAAAAAATTTCCGAATTTTTTGCTCGTGGGGACTTGCGTCACGGGCGCATTGCTACCGCGCGCCCATGATAAAACAAAAATGAAGTAAATATAAACGTCACACAAAAAAAATGGAGTGCTGGTATAAATGCTGCTCGCATTCGTCAGTTAAAAATGAATGTAGCTTTAGAGTCCTGCCTTCCGATGATTGCTAAAAAAAATTTGGTTGAGAAATGCTGGGTGAGATAATTTCCTTTAAGACATACAAAATGACAATTTCGTCTTCTTAGTATTTCTCGATTGCGAGGAAAAACCCCGACAATTTGTTCCTGCCACTTCAACGAAATGAGCGAATATCCAGTAAAGTACTATCGAAAGCGTCATCACGACATCACATCACGAAGTACTTGTTAAAATCAAGCAAGTTAAACTTAAAGACGAATCGGAGAATGAAGAATTGGACAATAGTTTTTACGTCACTGAAATTAATAACATCGATTTAAGCATTTTTAATGAAGAACATGATGTTGATATTTCCGAAAGCAATTACTTCCAGCAATGCTTACAGGTTACGAAGCCGTTGTATATCTTGAGGAACAACCACTCGACAAAAGTATAAACTTTGAAAAAAATATTGAAGTTGAGATGTGAGACCGTTGTAAATTAACCCCAAATTTTTTTAATAATTTGATCTTTTTTTACAAATGTCAGGGAGAAGATTCAAAAAGAAAATCAGGGCCTACAATCAAAGGTCGTGGATCTTGAAAGAAATTTGCTTACTAGCGAAAATACTAAATCGTTCGAAGTAAATACACTTTTGAACGTTATCGAAGAGCTGAAAAAAGAAACAAAATATATCTTCGATTTCACATCTATTGAAAATTCCGATGAGAAAGTATTCTCGCACACAGGCCTTCCTAGCAAAGAAATTTTCTACATTATTTTGAATACGATGTCCAAGATTGAATTCACTTATGTATGCGGATGGGAGCCTACTAAAGTGTCGAAGAAAAATCAGTTTATGACGCTGATGAAGCTTCGAATGGATTTGCGTGACTTCGACTTAGCAGAACGATTTAAATGTTCCATCGCAACTGTATCAAATGTTGTGCGCACTTGGATTTTGGCATTGCACGAAATATTATTCTTACAATTAATGAAGGATATTCCTTTGAGAGCACAAAACACAAAGTCATCGCCAATAGCTTTCAAAGAGTTTCCAGATTGTCGGATTATTTTGGATTGTACAGAGATGTTTACCGATAAGCCCAAAAAAATGATCCAACAAAAAAGTTTTTACAGCTCCTATAAACATCATGTTACCTTCAAACCACTAGTAGGAGCTACGCCGAATGGTGTCTTGACTTATGCGAGCAGGCTTTATCCTGGTTCCACATCGGATAAAAAAATTGTTGAACATTGTGGCATAACTAGTCAATTAAACATTGGTGATTGTGTATTAGCGGAAGCGGACAAGGGATTTCTCGTCAAGGATGTTCTTCCATATGGGGTGTATTTAAACGTGCCTCCTTTTCTCACTACTGCTCAATTTACTCGAGAACAGGTTCGACGTACAGAGAGTATAGCTAGAGCACGGATACACATTGAACGTGGAATTAACCGAATAAAGAATTTTAGAATATTGAAGTACATTCCGAGAGAATTGTTCTATATGTCATCTGAAGTGTTTCAAGTTTGTGTTGCATTGACTAACTTCCAGTATCCGCTTGTAAGAGAAATTGCCTCGTTTTTGTGATGTTAATGTTAGTTTAATTTCACGTTAGGAGCCCACGCTTCATCTTTAGGTACCAAGCAATGAACAGCTTGCTTCGGTGTCCAAATGCATAGATGGCAGCGTCTCTTGTTGGACAAGTAAATTTGACCTTGAATCTGGTGATAGTATGGATGTTTCTTGTTTATCCACAATTTATTTGAATCGTCATAGTAAACAATGTACGACGTGTCATTCTTTAGAGCTTCAGTTAACAAGCACTTTCGAAACTTAAATGGACATTTTACTTCGACAACGCAATCTTCCTCTACTAGTCCATCTGGAGACGCTCCTAGCACCCCAGATTCGGTTAAGTATATCCCACACGAAGTGATTTTTTTTTCAGAATTTCGCCTAACACATTCAAACCGTCGTTTTCATGCGTGATCCCCCATTGGATTGCTCTTATCCCGCGTAAATCTTTTTGTTCTAATAAGAAATTTTTAGAAAATATGAGAACCTGATAAAATTCAAACTAAAACGTACCATACAGAGACGAAAATAATGATGGAGGAAATCTATTTCTGCCCATTGAACTGATCACTTTACCGAAATTGCTAGCCGTAATCCGATTCTTGCGGACAATGAACCAATCTGCGTTCTCTGCTTGGCCGGTAGTATTTTTTAAAATTTCTGAGGTCTTTTCTGGACTTAGTTTCAATTTATTTTTCAAAAAAGTAACTTTGTCACTTGAATTATCAAATTCAACAGACCGAATGTGGTGTTCCACGTTTATACTATCGAGAAGAGCGTCTTTCAGAAGATCATCTTCGTTGGTGTTATCTGGGGAAAATAGTCTTAAAATCCATCTGAGCCCTACAGCTAGGATATCTTGCAATTTTGCAAAGTGTTCGCTTATCTCTGTTTCGGTCAAGTTTCTGTTTGTAACTCGAGATACTTTCTGCAAATGGAAAAGCTCATCTACTGTTTTCACTTGGGCAGTTTCACTTGGTACATTGGCCCATGAACAACTACTATCAGTCTTTGAAATTTCATAATGCGAAGCTAGGGGTGTCGCCGCGATGTGATGGCATATTTCTAGCCCACGAGGACACTCGCACGTCGACTTTTCCACTTCAAATTCGTTAGTCAACCATAACTGAAAGTTTTGTTGGCATTTGAACCAGGGCCTATTTTCCCCAAAATTAAAGAATTTTAATGAATTTTCAAGAATTTTAATGAATTTTAATGAATTTTAATGAATTTTAATGAAATTTAATGAATTTTAAAGAATTTTAAAGAAATTTAATGAAATTTAACGAATTGTCAAGAATTTAATGAATTCTGATGAAATCAATGAATTTTATTGAATTTTATTGAATTTTAATGTGAACAACTTTACTGCCTGACTCAAAATCGAACAATTGGATCAGCATGTAACGGTCTCACTTCGCTGGCTCGACACGGTAGAGAGCGTACATGAATTCGTGAGGGAAAACTCACGAATTCCAATAAATAAAAATAAGCAACAAGAATCAAAACCACGATAACACTTCTCATCAAAAATCTTTAAAGACAAATTTTATCTTCTCACCTCTCACTTCAACCAACTTCTTATCCTGTGGCGAAAACCTATTTCGTCTACTCCACCTCTCTATGGCTTCAGATCGCCCTCGTAATATCGCCAGTGGGAAAGTAAATTAGGCCTCTAATTCGATCCACCTTTCTCCATCAGACCAATCGTCTACAAGGGATATGCCAATCGAAGGAAATAACGGTCTTCGATCATATAATTCCATTCAACAATCTTCACCAAAACGAGCAACGAACAGCCTATATAATTTACGGGGCCTCAATGAGCGATCTCTCCACTTCTATTATTCTATTTCAGCGTAATATATGCTTGCTGTATAGACAATCCGTGACCAGAAACTAGGGATGCAATCAATGGGTGATGATACGTAAAACAACCAAATGAAACACCATTGCCTCCTTTTCACGTTATAATTCTTATTCAAATTGTTGGCGAAAACTATTTATTAACTAATAATTCACGTTGGAATTCTTGCTTAATACACTTGGCGAGAGAGAAGTTAAGAGAAGTTAATACAATGAGGAGTGACTTTAAAGCTTTCGGATCTCTAGCCAGGGCTGTTTACCTGAACTAGAGATTTCCTTGTACTAAAAGGAGCGCAGCTCTGCAATGCTCACTTAGCGCCAGGCTTTAAAGTTTATGCTTTTTTTTTTTTTTATTGATTTTCTGTTAGGATGTCCCCTTGACGGACTTATTTGGATATTTAGTTCGTGAAGGTTCTTATGGTGTTTGCGTTCGCGCGGTTTCGAATAATAATGTCCTAGAGTAGCGTTTTATGCTTCTTTAGGGTCAGTGTTTCCCTTTTTATTGCGAAATAAGTTATTTAATCGGCTTATTCGTGCTTGATCTGGCTGCTAAGTGCTACGAATTATGAGTAATGGTGCTCTCTTGGCGGACGGATTAAGGCTTGAATAAGCTTCCTTGATCTAATTCCTTTATGTCAACTCGACGTCAAAAATTTCCTTGGATGCTGATGGTCTCACTCTTTATCCCATGAGGATAGCCATTAGCATCGTTTTCGACCGTCGATCTTGCATGAATTGGACAGGCTATTGATAGGTTTATTGTCTTTGTGCTCGGTAGCCTAGTGCTTTCAGCTTAGATTGGCCTCTGGCGATCGTCGCAAGGGCTGTCTGAGAAGCAAGTTAGTTAGCTAATGATTCTAGCTCGGCTAATATTCGGATGTTCCCTTGACGTGAAGAGAACTCCGAACCTTGAGTGCTCTTTATGTTGATCAGATTAAATTCTTAGGACTGGTGTAGCAATGGTTTTATCGAAAAGTGCGGGATTTGATAATTGATCTATTGTATGTTAATCCATGATTTCGGTCAGAGGTCCTTTCCATTGATTATGGAGATGTGTTCATGAGAGATGGAGTTATTTCTAGCTTTGTCAAAGGCTTCTATTAATCTGTGGAAACGGGTCATTGGGCTGGTTCAACTCAGTAGATTTGGTGCCTAGATGGCTATGCAACGAGCTGAAGGATGCCATTTATGGACAAATTTACTGAAGTCGAACTATCTCGGATCGATTTCTGTATGTAGAGCAGGCAAGAGGGCTGTTATGGACGTGATAGCTTCTCTCTTTTTCCCATGAGGATCACTATCGCGTCTATCCACATTGCTTGACTCTCATAAAAGGATCGAGCTGTTCTTGCGGGTGGAGATTACTTCGTGCAGTTAACTGTTTTTAGGCGGATTTCTGCGAGCGTGAATTGATTTCTGGAATTTTCGAGAATCATCGCTAGTAGGAATCGTTTGCCTTAAGTCAGACATCAGAGAGATGCTGCGCGTTCGTATCGAGTGAATGGCGAAAGATGCGCCGGATAATAACCGGGTTTCACCATTCCGGAATTCTTCGGAATGTTAATTAGCCTAATAGTCCCGTAGACTGGAGTAACAGATTGTTTTGGCGAACTCTTGATCGTACTATATGATCTGGAATCGAACCTTCTTTAAGACAGGGTCATGGAGCGAGGATGTAGTCTGTGGAAAAAAATAAAAAATGTTAAACGCCAAAGAACGGTGTCTTCCTTGGTCGTCCCTTTTGGGATTTAGGGAAACGGTTTCTAAATGAATGCTTAATCTAAGAGTCTTATTACTAATGCTTATAATCTACTTAATCTAACTAATGTCTATCTTAATCTATCTAATGAGTTATTTTATCTCGAATAATACCTAACCTAAAGACGGACAACATGAACTTCGACTAATCAGTCTTAAACAGCTTGGCAGCGATTTCGGGTATAAATTCGCTGTTCGTGTCAAAGAGCTAGTCGGCGAACTCCTCTGCATAGCTTCCTTGTTTTCCCTTCTATTTTTAAGGGTTGAGGCTTCCTACTTCATGAGGAGAGGTGGTTTTTTTCTTTAGATTGGATATTTCAAACGCAATGGGGGATACCGAGGTCTGTTTCTGAATAATGATTGAAAAATTCCTTATTTCAGAGGAAGTAAGGAGGCAATCTTTGCTTTACCCTACCCTTGAGGCAACTTGTTCGAATGGAGAAGAGGCGGGGCCTCAAATATTGCATCGATGAGAAGAACAACTTCTTGGCGAAAGCGGGCAGTAGGGATAATACTCGCCTTGCGCTACTAAGGAGGGCTCCGAGAGGGGAGGTGATAATCAGGGAAAATGAAGTGACGAATTTGGGTCGATATAAGGGTCGGGGGAGGATCATCATTCTTGAGTAATCAAAGATCTCGAACGGAACAAAAGTTTTTGGGTAAGAAATCATCTTACGACGATCCGAGATTAATTCTATTTCCGTTTCTTCTTCTCCTAGAGAGGTAAAGGAATTTCAATTACTATTCTCTTCTTCGGATATGAACAAGAATCGGATGTCTCCGAGAGAGGTGCCAGAATAGTTAGGTTCAGGACAAGTCCCGAACAAGTACCGGACGAATATTGTGCTCGGGTTATCTGTACGCGGCAATGGCTCACAAGGGAAGAGTTTACGCATGTAAGCAACTAAGGTATCGGCATCAATCTCAGCCGGATCAGCATCGAACGAGCAGCGGTTGAACGGGAGGGAATCGTCATCGGCTTCGGTCGGTTCGATAGGTTCAAGGAAGGATTGTTCGTCGATAGCTTCTGTGTCGGACAGAGAATCGTCCGAATATTCGTCTTCTGAATCGCGGTAATCTCTCTCATAATCTCTTGTTTCATAGATATAAGATAGCGATCTCATCAACTCTTCTTCCGATGTTCGAATTTCTTGGTGAGAGAAATCTTTCAGATCGTCAGCAAAATCAAAAAAATCTCTGTTATTCTGTCCCAACTCATCAAGCTCTAACAGCAGGTGATGAACCTGATCCTTGATATGTTCGAGCTCGGTAAAGGTTTGCACCTTCGCCGACTCGTATACGAGTAGAAGCACTTCATTTTCTATTCGCTTGCCCGTTTTCCTTAGGGTAAGATTAACCTCTCTATCTTCTCTCAGGTTCCTGACCACTCTGCCATTCCCACAATGCAAGAACTTTTTTTTCCTATTGCGTAGCCCGTCCTCATAGATTTTGTATGAATCGGAAATAAAGCATTTAACTTCTTTAATATAATTCTTCCACTGCCCGTTGCATTGGATGTCTAACTGAAGAAGTTCGTCAAAAGCACGAGCGACTTTCGTATGAATGTCTTCTATTGTTTCATACGAAGAGGCCGTCCCCAAACAGATCAACTGCTTCTCTATCTCGCATTTTATAATCTCCATTCTTTCGCGAACATATTTATCAGATGGACTGACGTCTGAAGGCGTGTCACCATCCCGTGGTACATGTTCGAACCGATAATAGTCCTCTATGTAATTATCCATCCGATTAATCGACAATGAAATTCTTATTATGAAAGGTAAGAGCGGAATGATACATTTTAATTGCTATGCATAGGGGAATCCCGAGAAAAATTCAAAATTCAATTTAAAAAATTACAAAAATCACGATAATGATGATAATAATATAACACGAAAAGTACTGAGACACTAGCAATACCGTACGATCATTCCACCTTGCACCCAAAGTGCTTACTTAATGCACTTCCATTAGACGGTCCTCAAGCCCGTTGGATGGCCACTATGCAGCTAGCATGTCTGTTAATTACAGGGCTATAACGCGCATTAGGCACTGCTAGAGAATGTATTTAAGTACGACAATTATTCATTATGAGTAATTCCCAGGAACAACTGCCTCGAGTCTTCTAGACTCTTAGAAATAATATTCGCGCGACGAAACGAGTCCTTGCTGACAATAAAACGATTTTTATTCCGTGGAACGATCAAGCAAGAATACGCGATGACCGTGGGTAGGTACTACGATTTCCTATTGGTAGCGCGATAAGAATTTTTCAATTGTCATAGTGGAATCAATCAATAAAAACGTTCGATCCCTTAATATTTATTTTTATTTTATTTTTATTTTAAATTTGTTTATAGACCAATTAACAGGCGAGGCCCAATAATAAATCAGTCTTATACAATTTTATGAAATACAAAAATTAAGAAAATTAATTAGTGAAAAGAAATTTACATATGAAATGAAATAGCAAGTAATTGAGAATGTCCAAAGGATTAAGTCACCAGTCGAATTTGTTCACCACCAATTTTTTATACATAGTAGCTCTTGGATCAATAATCTTCAGTTCTGGGAAGTAGTTATCATGATTACGCTGGAGTCTGTATATAGGAGAGTTTCTTTGATAATTAGTGACCATACGCGGAATGTAGAAAGTCGACTGATGTCTCGTGACTCTGGCTGGTCCATGGAAGGAGATACGTTGAAGAAGTGAGGTGTCGATGAGTCCATGAATTATCCGGTGAAGTGTTATTTCATCAATTTCCAGACGTCTAGTTTCAAGAGAGTGTAACTTCAAATGTTTTAATCTCAAATGATATTGCGGTCTTCGATTAGAGATACTGAATTTGAAATAAAACATTCTGGAAAATTTTCTCTGCACCTTTTCGACTCGATCGATAGCATTCACGTAACATGGATTCCATATCGTTGAACAATATTCGAGCCTATTCCTGACAAGTGTGAGAAATAGTAGCCGCATGCTGGCTTGACTTGAAAAATATTTACCGCAGCGAAAGATGAAACCTAATGTCCTGTAGGCTTTACGGGTCATGTCACTTATGTGATCATTAAATGATAATTTGTCATCCATAATTATTCCCAAATCTTTTTTAGTGGAGACTCTTTCTAGGCATTCATTTTCGATTTTATAGGGAAAAATTATTTTGTTACGGCTGTGAGTGGTAGACATCACTGCGCATTTATCAACATTCAATAGCATTTTGTTTTTTTTACACCATTCAACTACCTTAGAAAGATCATTTTGAAGCAGTTCACAATCATAGATATTACTAATAGATCGATATAGTTTCAAGTCATCTGCAAAACCAGAGCAAGAAGAGAGTGATTCAAGAAGATCATTTATGAAGATAATAAACAGAAGTGGCCCCAAAATAGATCCTTGTGGAACTCCTGATGTAGGTACAATTTTATTTGACATAGAACCACCGATGACAACAAATTGGGCTCGATTTGTCAGATAAGTGGAGAACCAATTAACCATCGTTCCGGATATACCGAGTGACCGTAACTTCAATAACAAGATTCTGTGATCAACTTTATCGAAAGCCTTAGCGAAGTCAGTGTATATCGTGTCAATTTGACCACCCGCTACAATTTCATCTGCTACCGTAGAAACATATTCTAATAAGTTCGTTTGAGTTGATCTTTTTGCAAAGAAACCGTGCTGAGAGTGGTGGATGCTGCCTTTGATCTCATCAAAGATCCTAGTGAAGACTAGTCTCTCAAAGATCTTTGATGCGGCACATATAATGCTTATAGGCCTATAATTAGTTACATCATCCTTCTTTCCTTCTTTGAATATAGGCGAAACAAAACTAGTTTTCCATTTATAGGGAAATTTACACTCTAGCAGTGATTTATTGAAGAGAATGGATAGCGGTAAACTGAGAGACATAGAGAGTTGCATAAAGAACAGCATTGGAACATTGTCAGGAGACGATATTTTATTTTTATTAAAACCCGTCAGAGCTTTTTCTACTTGAGCGGGTGTGAATTCAAAGTTTGGAATGTCTTGGAAAGATGAGGTCTGGTGACCGAAGGGGTCATATACCACATCAATAATAGGGCCAATAGATGGATTGTATACTGAATTAAAATAACTCGCAAACAAGTTACAAATCGATAGTCTGTCAGTGGCTTCTACATTGCCGAATTTCATGATATTCGGTAATGAATTGGTTTTTTTTAAAGATTTTGTAAATGCAAAGAAACACTTAGTGTTTGTTTTTATCTTTTCTTCACAGTCTTTTACATACTCATCAAAACATTCCTTTATAGATAATTTAACTCGTGAACGGAGAGTTGAGAACTCAGTTTTCAGTTTTTCTAAAATATTTGGACACTTTGCGCACTTCATTTTTTTCCTCACAGATTCCTTTCTGATTATTGATGAGATAAGTTGATGGGAATAGAAGATTGGGTAATCCCTATTCGGAGTTACTGTTTTAGGAATCGCCCTAATGAAGGGTTCTAGTAAGTCATAGAATCTGTCAACTGCACTGTCAATGTGCAGACTAGATAGTTCATCTGACCAGTTAATTTTACTAAGTTCTTGATTAAGGTAAACATAATCTGCTTTAAAGAAATTGGTCTTAGCTGGCCTATTTTCAGGTAAAAACTTCAACTGAGATACGTTTACTTTTATTACGAGTGCAGGATGATGGCCGTCCTCTTTGACTAGCGGGGTAGATGATTTTGAAATGCTAACATGATTAGGTTGAATAGTAGACATGAGTAAATCCAAAGTCCTACCATTGCAATTTCGAATGACGTTAAGTTGATTGAGATGGCACAACGACATGGTATCTAATAGATTATTTGGTATAGGACCGTTTGTATTAAGAGCCTCATACTTATCATTTACAGGGTCGTAGGACCAACTGATACTATCTCCAAGATTGTAGTCACCACACAAGATAAATGAGTCATTACTGTTCGAAGATATCACACTTTCTACGATTTTGTTAAAATGCTTATTGCAAATTTCAGGTTTGGTATTTAATTCCATATACTTTATATTCAGATAAGTCTTACAGCCATTTACATGCTCAACCGAGACCCAGATGTCATTTTCTAACTCAAATTCGAAAACTTGTTTAGATATGTTCTTTTTCACTGCAATAATACACCCACCTCCATCATCTTTATTTAATGCAGCATTATTACGGTCCTTCCTGTACACAATATAACTATCATCAAAAAGTTCGGAAGAAAACACATCAGGCCTTAACCACGTCTCACATAAAAGGATGACATCATACCCGCTAAGCAATAGGTTTGATTTAAAGTCAAGAGTTTTCGTCTTGAGGCCTCTGACATTTTGGTAATATAATCGCAGATGTTTAATCATTTCAGTTAATTTGGCTTAACCTTATTTGAGTCAAGTAAGCAAGGAGCAAGCCCTCGAGCTTATCTATGTGTGTTTATCTTGGTTTTGAGTTTGGTTTTAAGTTTTTTGAAGCTTACCTGTACGTATATGTCTTGGTTTTAAGTTTGGTTTTAAGTATTAGGTAAGAATTTGTAGCAGGTTGAAAAGTATTTCGATTTTTATTTAAATGTAGAATCGATTTTAAGTTTAAAGTAAGTTGTGTGTTTATAAATTTTTAATTTTGTAAATAGAGTAGCTAGTTTATTGAAAAATTTGTAAAATATAGTTAGATTATTAATTATGGCTATATTGCCAACTTTGAGTACCGTTAGACTATTTGTAATTTATAATGTTTCATTCATTTCCGCCGCTACCGAATCTATAAAGGATTACTTCTTAGATTTATGTTGGCTATTGGGTGAAATTAAAGTATCGTCGGGCTTCGAACGCTTCATCTGTTTAGAAGATGATTTTTTTACAGGCTGCTGCTTATTCGACGAAATTAACTCATTAAGTTCCTTAACACTGCGATACAAATGCTCAGATCCATTCTCCTCAAACCTAAGGTGACAACCACTTTTTTTTAACCACACCGAATGAATCAAATTATTTTTTATCGCCGTGCGACCTTCAGCCAGCAGTTTGCCAAAATAGGGAGTGACGTGGTTGTTAACGTAGATAACTTGCTTATCATCAGAAGTGGTTAAATTTAGAACATCTTTCAAACGCAACACAGTATCGACTCTACATTTTAAAATTCGGTGTTTAACCGCGAAATCATTAATTTTGACTATGAATATATTTGTGAGCGTATTGGCACGTTTCAATCTGTAGCATCCAAAAATATCTTCTTTTTCCACCTCACAGCCAATCAGGGAAAATATTTTTAAGGCTATAGAAGTTAAGTCCTCATTATCTACAGCTGGGACACCTATGATACTTAAATTTCTGGAGATGACGTTTTGTTTCACTAGCTCAGTATCATATTGGCTCAACTCTAAAGATGCTTCGATGGAGTCAATTCTAGATGCCATAGAGGTTATAGATGAAGTGTTTGACGTCACCTTCTTATCCATTTCACCAATCTTCTTATTGATTTGCTTTATTCCAAGAGATCTTTTTTCGTACATTGCGATGATTGAGAGCACCGAATTTCCTTCAGTAAGGACAACATTTCATCTTTGGCCATATCAATATTACGTTTAGCCAAACCATCATCAGTCTCGTCTGAACTATGCTTTAGCAGCTCATTTTCCAAATCAGAGTTAATGTCATCATCAACCACTTCATTTATTTTATCATCACTACTTGACTTTGAATGCATAATTTTGGAATACGGATTTTTATCCTTATTCTTACAACGCGCAGGTACCTTTCGAATCATGATATGACAACAGTTATAATTGGAAATATGACAGCGCGCGTTTTTTATTGCGTTCGACGTCGGTAACGAAGTTAACCCTTTGTTTAGATTCATAGCGGCGGAAAAAAGATTAAATTTAATTAATGTAGCACATAATTCTTACAAAACTTCAATATTAAATTATAAAAAATTCTTAGTAGAAACAGAATACCTTACCCTTTGATATATAATTTCAAAGATAATCCTTTATTTTATGAAAAAGTACGGAGAAGTTTAGTTGTTGTTCTAATAAACAGTGTTGCCATCCTTAATGATTGTATGCATCACTATCTTAACTCCTTTAAACACATTAATGATAATAAAAAAACAAGCTTGTCGAGAGCAGTCATTGGCTCTATTCCTTCGGCGACTGTTAGTCAATTAGCTTATCACAAGGTTTACTATCATAGACATCAAACTTTCTCCTCTTAATTTTCTTTTATGATTGTAGGCACGCGAGCACTGCTCACAAATTTTCCGAATAGCCAGAAATAATAGGATATATTATAGAATTGGTTATCCTCTCAACGATATTAAGGAATCACGTAGCAATTCAACAAATTGATGTATTTAAATGATATACGGCTCAGACTGTTTTTGCTTTAATTTACAAAAGGATTTTTTTTTCTTATATACGGCAATTTAACCTTGATTGCGAAGGGCAGGAAATAAAATGTTCACTTAAGTATATTACTAGGATAATGTCTAGGCGCGCAAACGACGCTTAAGATTAACGGTGGTTTTTGCGCGAGAGATCCCGGTTGAGGT
>CM055403.1:97907410-97961471 GCA_029228625.1 Pseudolycoriella hygida
TTGTTGAATCATTGATTGAATCAATTTCATGCGACTCCCAAACTCTCTGAATATTTCTGAAAATTTCCTCCGGCAGGTCACCATATTTATTGCTCCAAAATTCTTCGGCCTCCGAAATAGCTGGATCAAGCAGTCGGTGTGGTTCAAGTAACAGTTCATCCAGTAAATCAGAAACGTTGTAAATTGAAGATAAAAAACATGGTAACGCTATTTCACTTGCATGTCTGATGCCGATTCCTCCTTTCTTTATCGGTAATGATGATTCAAGCCAAGCAGTGGGTGTCAATTGAATGTTCAAAATTGATTCGAGGGATTCTTTTAGTGCTTCATCATAACGCTCTAGACCACCAATATTTTGCCACATTGGATTTCCTCGTAAAAAGAAAATCAGCCGTGGAGTCGTTACAGATGTTCGTAACAGGAAGTAAGCGCTATGAGCACTGATTTTCTTTAGCTTTTCTGTTAATTTTTGAAGGTCAACAATTTTCTTGTCCAAACAAACGACAGCAGATTCTTTATTGAGCGGACTTCCAAGAAGAAATGCGTTACTATTCTGTATCTCTTGAATTCCGGGAGATACACCTTGAAAAAGTAGGACCGTTTTTCTTTTCTGTTCAATGGAATACTCGCCTAACACTGAAATTTCACATTTTCGATGGTTCAGTTCTAGTCCGATTTCTTTTGCTTTTTTGATTATTACATTGAAAGCTTCCAAAACGACGTTAGGGTCACCTGCAATGGTACCATCATCTAGGTACCATAAGTTCAATTCCAAGTTTAAACCTTGCAGGACCGTAACTATCTTCTGTATGATAAGGCAGAGCAATGCTGGACCAAGAGGGTCACCCTGTTGAACACCTCTACGTGAGAGAATCAAATGCTCTCCGTAATAAACGTTACTTGGAAACTTGTAACATTGTTCTGCAAACTTGAAAATTTCCGGAACCTTTTCTTTGACTTCTTGTAGCATGACGTCTCTTCTAATTTCATTAAATGCATTTTTGACATCAATTTTCAAAAAAACTTTGATTGAGCTATGCTTTGTGTTGAAGTATATGCGTGCTGCGTGAGAACCAGCTTCTGCTCCGTTTTTGATGCCAACACCCAATTGATTCGGTCGAAAAAGATTGTACAATGTAGAAGAAACTCGACGGCAGACTAGTTTTGCTGCTGTTCTTCGCCAAATATTCCCTACTACGATCGGCCTAATTCCGCCACATAGTTTTTGAAGAGCCGTTAATGTTGCTCCGTATAAGTATGGACAAACTGTTGTTGGTACGTTACCACTCAATATAATTCCGGTCATTGATGTTAGTGCTGTTAACAGGCTATTCTTTGCCTCACCATTTTGGATGTTTAAAAGATCTTTCAATATTTGTGGTCGAAGGGCATCCAGACCTCCAGCTGTACCATTTTTAAATGACATTATAGAACGTAGAGTTTCTTCTTCGGTCGGTATTATCTGATCTACTTTTATGGAAGAATCTGGATAATTCACTGGTTCGGGATGCGGTGGATGTTTCTGTATTAAAGAATTTAACGTCTCCTCATTCTTTGGTGGAATACAATCATTGGAAGAGATTAATCGCAATGAACCACTAATGTCACCGTCAGCTAATTTGGCTTCGACTTTCTTGAATATTTCATTGGTCTTGTTAACATTATGTTTGCTCGTTGTTATATTCGGAATTATATTAATGTTGTTTTCGTTCCATGCCTTAATATTTTGTCGCACAAATGCAGTTAAATTGGTTACATTTTCATTTTTTTCCGGAAGCCGTAATGTTGCATATGGGAATAATAATAAATTGTTCCACGAATTTTCATCTTTTTCACGTACAACTCTTCGAATAACATTGGCAAGACTGAAGGCTAAATCTTGACGTGCACCTTTCGGACATCGACGTAGTGTAGCAGTAGTTGCTCTGAGATAGGCTAATCTTTGTCCGAAATCGTTCACATTGTTGTGATCATTGATAATGTATTCGTATACGACTTCTTCTCTTCTGATTTTCTTTTCGCCCGGATGTATTTTTCCTATGTGTATGTTCAAACCCCTCAGGTGATTAAATTGTTTCTTATTTTTACAGTTGTATGGACAGTAAAAAATTTCTTCCTCCTCGTCTTCTGAATAATTCAAATTAAATGTATTCGTTTGTTGACTGGCTAAATTGTTTTCATCGGTATTGGGTGAATTGTCTTGATCTTCAACGTTCGTTTCATTTAATAGCTCTAAGAAATCTTTCAAATCCTTCGTCCATTTATATCTTTGTATTCGTGTGAGCTGAAAGCGGGAATTATTCTTCTTCATAGGGGCGGCGTAGGATCATCATCTCGCTTGCTGGGCATTTAGAACATGTGCAGTGCGATAGGGAGATGATAAATACTCGTCGTTATAGATTTGAATGTTGCCGTGCAGTCGTCATTCTCACTAGCTTATTGAAACGCGATACGGATGTGAAGTGATGACCGTTTATTGTTAGCGTGTGACGAAATCTGGAGTGAAGACATTCACGATAATAATGAGATTGCCTGATCTCATTATAAGCAGCTTTGTCTTTCTTCATTGTTGGTTGATCAAAAACACCATTAAACCATTCTTGCAAATGGCTTTTATTGTTAGACTTTGGATGCCATTTCTTCTGCGCAAACCAATAAGTAACTGCCGGTGAAGGGTCGAACTTTTCCAACGAGCCCATGTGGTAAAGTTTTACTTTAGGGTGTTGGTGGCGGACGGGGTGGGGGGAAGTGTGGGCGTTAGGGGTTAACCCCCCTACCCCCTAACAATAATATGTTGATGATATGTGACGCTCACTTCAGGTTTAGTAGTGGGAACCGTTTGAAGTTATGAATTAGGAAAAGGGCCGTTTACACCCCTAACACCCACACGTCCTTCATCCTCTTCCGTCACCAACCCCCTTAAGTAAAATTTTACCCACTTATCAATCGTTCCACGTCCTAGAATTTTTTTTTTTATTATTTTTACTTTGTAAGATGTAAAAACCAATGAATTTAAAGATCAACTTGAATTATTTGTCTAAAGGACATCGTTCAGAATAATGATAATATTTTAATAGCCTCTCACCAACATTTAATTAAATTACTGTTCCTACTAAATACGTTCAAATGGTGTATTTTTTATGAGGTTCCTAAGTTTACATTGCTTTACAAGTTTGTTGATTAAACGAAAAAAAACGCCAATATAATTTTTTTTCAATTGAATGAAAACATTTCTTTCATTTATAATGGTGAAATTGGTGACTTTATGAATACACACCTACATCCATGCATAGCATACTGTTAACGTTTATGTGGACTAAATGTATGAACGATTTAGCGTAGTGGTATCGTCTCGGTCTTGTAACCAGGAGTTCGGTGGGTCGAATCTCGGTTGTGCCAATCGAATTTTTTATGTTAAGAGATTTCGCTTTAATGCGTGTCTTGCAAAGTACACTTTCCCGGACAGCTACTGCAAAGTGCTTCAGAAATGACAAACTTTCGAAACCAAAAACGACTAGGCAAACTCAACTCAACTCAACTCAAAATTATTTTGTCATGTACGCGCTCGATACGTTGAGTTTGCTTAGTCGTTTTTGGTTTCGAAAGTTTGTCATTTCTGATGCAGATTGCAGTAGCAGTCCGGGAAAGTGTACTTTGCATTTTGTCGGCATTTGAACCAGGGCCTATTTTTCCCCAAAATTAAAGAATTTTAATGAATTTTCAAGAATTTTAATGAATTTTAATGAATTTTAATAAATTTTAATGAATTTTATTGAAATTTTAAAGAATTTTAATGAAATTTGACGAATTGTCAAGAATTTAATGAATTTTGATGAAATCAATGAATTTTATTGAATTTTAATGTAAACAACTTTACTGCCTGACTCAAAATCGAACAATTGGATCAGCAGCTTTGTTTTTCTTCATTGTTGGTTGATCAAAAACACCATTAAACCATTCTTGCAAATGGCTTTTATTGTTAGACTTTGGATGCCATTTCTTCTGCGCAAACCAATAAGTAACTGCCGGTGAAGGGTCGAACTTTTCCATCGAGCCCATGTGGTAAAGTTTTACTTTAGGGTGTTGGTGGCGGGCGGGGTGGAGGGAATAATATGTTGATGATATGTGACGCTCACTTCAGGTTTAGTAGTGGGAACCGTTTGAAGTTATGAATTAGGAAAAGGGCCGTTTACACCCCTAACACCCACATGTCCTTCCACCTCTTCCGTCACCAACCCCCTTAAGTAAAATTTTACCCACTTATCAATCGTTCCACGTCAGCCGATTGAGGATCATCTTTACAGCGTTCTAATTTCTCGTAGAGTTGTTCTGACAATCGTGATGTATTGATTAGATACATCGATTAGAGTGAGTGTATCGAATTCGCATGATTTTTGAAACCGTTTCAAGAGTCCCAAAATATCCACCAAGAACGTAGTTGAATGCGTTACATGGTATTGTGTCCAAACAATGAAGGGTCGGCTTCGTTGAATCCGCTTCGGGCATTAATGTCCATGATGAAATTCAACGAGAAAACGTCAGTACAATCGAAGGTAAACTTTAACAACGTCTCATTTATCAGTGTAGCAGATTATCAGTAAAACCACTGGAACCTTATTTGTAGGTTCACTTCTTCTCGGAAAACGAGGTCCCTCACTTCGTAGCAAGAACTGCAACAACGTTAATGTTCCTACTAAAAAAGGGCGAAGAACACCCAGAAGTGATGGTGCACATCAGCAGTAAAATTTTCGTATTTTTAATTTTCTGTATTAAAATGATATTATCCTAAATTTAATGTAGCCCTAACAGGGTCGAAAGTAATGAACTGTAAAATTTTATGAATTTTCAAGAATTTTAATGAATTTTCAAGAATTTTAATGAATTTTAAAGAATTTTCAAGAACTTTCAAGAATTTTAATGAATTTTAATGAAATTTAATGAATTTTAAAGAATTTAATGAATTTAATGAAACAAAAATAGGCCCTGATTTGAACAGAAATTTTTTCAAAGACATTTATAACTTCTGTTTTATATGAACGTTGTTTCATACTACCATCCACTTTGCCTCTAATTATTTTGAGGCTACCATCAAATAGAATACTTTTCACATTTCCAGATGTGAACGAATTTTCGCCTCTTTTAAATAAATTTTGATTGCTGTTAAAGTACAACATAATTGACGAAACTGTTATTAGCGATGCCACTTATATGAAATCAAAATACAACGATCAATGTTTAATATTGACGCAAATCTACTTTGAATGTAAACATTAACCACCACGGCATTTGCATTTTGTAATTTTTGTTGGTAGTTCTGTTTTTTTTCTATTGCGTTAAACCGTCCAAAATTGCGTTAAATTTTTTGAAAAAAGAGTGGACTTAAGATGTAAATTGTCCTGCAACTTATAACTTTGTATTTATAAGTTGACTCATAGGTTATGATGAATTTGTGCAACGCACATAATGTTTTGTACAGCGAAAGTACGTGACAATTTCATTGGCTCGACTCATATGGTACGTGTGATGCATGAAGTCGCCATAGAAAGAAATTTTTTTGGATGTTTGAACATTTTGAACATTTTTATTTATATTTTCAACAATTTGTTGAAGTGTTTCAACGATCGATCGCTACTATGACAAAACTATATGTTGTGTCGTTTCGAAAGTAGTCGTTTGCCTCGTACGAATGCATTGGCTCGCAAGCTCGCCATGCAACTTTTCGTACTCGGCAAACGACTACTTTCGAAACGAGACAACAAATAACTATTTCACAACTGCTCTAAGAAAATTGATTATTTCAAAGAGAACATGTTAAATGACAAATGCGAGAGTGAAATACGTTTCACTCCCGCAAAATGACAGAAGAGTGAGTGAAAAGAAATTGTTTAATATGCGCTTTTACTATTGAACATTTATTTCAACACATTTTTCGATATTTATGAACTTAGATTAGAGATATGAGCGCAGTTTACACTTCTTCATAGTATTTTTGAAATTATAAATTGTGGAGACCGAGTTCCGACTTTTTTACGGAAACAAAATATTTATTTTCTTGATTAATTGTAGAAACATTTTTTTTTCGGAGATAAAGTACTTATTTTCTCAAAGCAGTTGTGAAAAATATAATTCATAACTGGGGAAGGATAGAAAATTCCTTAACTTGAGTAAAGCTTGTGACCCTCGCCTAATAAATTGTAACTTGGGTGAATTGCGGTCCCTCGCTACGCTCGGGGCGCAAATTCACCCTCGTTACAATTTATTCGTCTCTGGTCGCAAACTTTACTCTTGTTAAGGAATTTTCTATTTCCTTCCCTAGTTATGAAATCTACTATTTTCGACTCCTGGAATCGTATCCAGGCTGTGCTCTTTGCAATAAAAAAAAGTGTAGAATCGGCCAACCCTAGTGTCCAAAATTATATGGAAAAATTAAAATGTTGAAAAGTTTCGGGTTCGAGGTGATTTCGGGGTAGCTGAACGACGAAATGTGCAAAAAATCACAAAAATCAATGAGAATATCAATGACATAAAGTCGGTCATATCTTAGGTATGCTGAAGAGTCATGTTAGGGCAAGTTTGGTTTAATCCCTTCAGTATGGTCCCAAGAAAACGTTTATTTGGTCTATTGGTGTATCTAGGCATTTTACCAATCGTAAGAGTCCGACAATGATCATCTTGTATGGCAACCTTTTCAGCCTAAAGCCTCGGATTCAGTTGTGTCCATGGATACAAGTAGAGTAATATTCCGCTTGGTGCCTCAAAATTTCTTCAACTTCAATTTTTTTAACACCCTGGATCCGCTGAGATTTCAATTTTTGGCGACCTCACAAAATTGGTCAATATACACTGAAAATACGAAATTATCGAATGCTTTTGGAGTGTATTGTATTTCTCATCTCTATCCGATAACAAATGCACCAATGTAGGATATAAAATCAGCAAACATGTAGCATTACAAGAAGTCAGTGCAGAATTCGTCAAAAATGTAGGTCTGGTACCCAGAGTAAAATGTTAAATAGGGCCTCCCATAAAAATACTTCTACAACCCAAATCAACGCTTAAAAGTCTCGAAAGATCGTCCATTACGGAAGAGGAAGTAACCTTAAGTAACATATTGACCGAAGATTTTGTCACAGTTTCCAATCGTTACAGGAATGCTTATGGAAATTTTCAACGTAATAATTCCTTTTTCTATAGCGCAATTCATCGTTGTTCAGATAGTAAACAACAAAATTGACAATGAAAGAATTTAACCCCTCACCCTCGAATCTTACATTCGCACTAAAAAAAATCTATAAAAATTTGATTGCCACTTCAATTTTTTATATACTAGTAACATAAATATTCATTTCTTTTGTAAAACTGTCACTTATTTGACATTTATGTCAAATACTTTCCCTATTTTATGTCGGATTTACAATTCTGCGAATTATATGCCCATATTTTGAATATTTTTACTTATTTTTGTTGTATAACACGAAATAACGATATGAATTTCGCTGTCTGAATGAACGAACACGATATAATATTCCTATTGTTGCATTTTCAATTTCAAATTTTTATGTTAAACATTTATTTAAATATATGAAACGTTCAGGGTTGTAGTCACGAGGAATGTGCTACTCGGATGACATTATGTAAAAACGTATACGATTTAATACTTCGGAACGTAATTTGTATACCGCTCTGTACGGTCAACTACCGCTTCACAATAGATCGTGGTTTGCATGACTTTTCATCAGACGATATTTTAGTCACCTGTCGGTGGTGTCATCCGCTTATTTTCATAGCTGAATGTGGATCAACATAAAACTAAAGTATGTATCACTCGGTGGCGCCATCCATTTTTTGCGTAACTGAATAGGATTCGGACAAACAACTAAATCCTCACTCTATTGGCGATTTGCAACGAAGAGTGCGTCACATGTCGGAAAAAAATCGAACATACTTATGTCCGACTTTACACGTAGAAAGTGGCGACATGAATGAGTAGTGAGCGTTATTTCAACATACTTATGTCCATATATGTCCATGTCCTACATAGAAAGTAGTGTCATCTGTTAAGTGTGAAAATCGCGAATTGATATGAATCCCAGTATTAGCGGGTGCAGACAGCGGAAGTGAGCGTACTTTTTTGCATAATGTTACAATGAAATTCAAGAGAAGTTGAAAGCTCATCAAAGAAGTTTGAAGCACATATTTAATGTGATAAGTTGTTTTGTCTTAACATGGCAAAAGTAGTGTACTAGTACGACCCTGACAATATTGGATAACTGGTTGACGAATCTTCGATTTACATATTCAGAACTTCCTTTTCAAAAAATCGTTCATTTTTTATGAGCTAGTTAATATTTATTTATTTTTTTTTAAATTTCATCAATAGCCGGAGCCTCCTGATTACTTACATAGATACACAAAAAAAAGAACTAAATAAAGAGATAAAATATAAATGAAAGTAGTGTGGGGTGTCCAAAACTCGAGGTGGGCGCTCCAAGGCATAAATTGGTTTAGGTCCACCTATCAGCTGTTGTTAAGTACTATGTTCGGGTCACAATACACTAATCAAAGAGATTAGGAAAGACTAATCAAGCATTTATTATTAATATAAAGGGAGAACAAAAACAAATTCAATATCCTGACAGCTCGTCCGCAGAATTTTTCAGAAGAAGGGGAGAAAGGTTATCAGGACAATCTCTTTTTTTAACATATACTCCTAAAAGACGAGATAATACGATATCGCTGTCAAACACAGTTTCTCCAAGATCACAAGATTTCTCAACAGGTTGAATCACTGAACCTACTCCGTCTTCAGAGTCTCCTTTGTCACAGTTTGATTCCGGAATTTGAGCCTTTTCATCCTTGAGATGCATCATCGAAGGATAGCTTGTAGTCTTCGTATTCGAGTTAATATATGTTCAGAATTTGGATGGATCTTCCTTCAACTTGTTTTCAGTATCATTCAAGCATCTTTGATGCGTTATCTAGAGCAACATAAAAACTATTACGAGCAGCGAAAAATTTCAATTTGGCATCATTGGTACTATTAGGTTTGCGATACTTCTTATGGGCTTTGTTCGTCTTATTCATGAGATTCTTAATACGCCTATTATACCATGGAGGATCATCTATGTCAAAGGATTTCTTTTTAATTATTATTATTATTATTATTATTATATTATGATTTGTAATTATTAATACAGTTAACAGTAGTTTTTCATAAAATACGTCAACTGTGTAATCCACATCAAATCTATCAGGTAAAATTTTAGTCCAGTCAGTATCACTCAAACATTCACTTAGCCCTTCGAAGTCAGCTTTCTTGAAATTAAAACCAATTGAAGATTGGTTAGGGAGCGTTCATAAACGACGTCTGCATTTTTTTGGCTTTCTTAGACACCCCCCCCCACCCCCTGTCTGTTTTCAATGATGGCAATGATGGCAGCAACATAATTATCATACGGTTAAACGTTTTTATTTTGTTACACAGTTGATTCTGTCTGACAAACCTAAATGTTAAGTCCCGCAAGTTATATTTTGATTAGTAAAATTTCGAATTTTAACGCGTGGTTCGGAAATTTTGTAGAATATAACTTGTAGGACCTGAAAATTGGAATTGTCTGAAGGAATGAAATTGTGTAACAAAATAAAAACGTTTAATTGTATACTTTGACTGGGGAATTAGATGGAATGTATAAGCAGCAGATATAATAAGAATAATTACTACATTGAATTCTTATTGGGACTAGTTCAACGTTCTCAGTTCCAGGAACCGAGATGCATCCACTCTGCATAGAAGACTTGACAGCTATCAAAACACCTCTATACATCTTAAAAACACTATTAGGGTTTGATCTGTCGGTCCAATATACAGCATACTTAAGACAGCAATAACGTCGCGACGACATGAACTCACATTATTACGAAAATCACATGTCTTCGACCTAAGACCAAAAACATTCTGATAACAAAGATTGAACCGACTACCATTAGAGAATTTCATCGGTTTACCATTAAGACCACTACAAAATTTGTACGCAAACGAAACAGACGGTGTAGAACTCAGTGGTTGCGAACAAGTTATATCGTAAGCTTCAGAAATGGTTGGCTTATGTTTAGGTTTAAATAAATCAGAAGTAAGCGGCTGAAACTGACGACTTTGACACGAAAAATTGCTTACTAGCAATTACTTATTTAGATATTAAGAATGAAACTTACCTATATTTTAGAGAGAAAATTGAATACATTTCTGTAATTGGTTTTCATACATTGTATTAGTCGACCTTTCAAAAAATTTTTAAATTTTTAATTCTTTTAACATTTTAGAAGAATTATAAATTTTCAAGAAATTTAAAGTTTTCATGAAAATTCAAAATTATCAAGAAAATCTAAATTATTTCTCCAAATACTAGGCCCCATCTCTTGGATGGTCAGGTCCTTGACTGAGAATGCGATTTCACTAATTCTTTCAACGTTTTATATATTGCATTCAAAGATTTTGGAACTAGATTTGCACTTAAGCTAAATGTCCAATTTTAATCAAAAACAATGTGCATGTGTTGTGCATAAGTACGTTTCATAACTTGCTGGTAGCGTGGTAGGAGTAGGAGTTATCATAGTCGACTCTGTCAACTTAATGAATAGTCAATTATCACGAATGGCTCGTGTGAAAATATTGACACTCGTGAAATTCGTTAGTTTTTCAAGTGTCAAGAACATAACTTAACGCAAACATACGCTAAACTTAGCTCCGTAGTCGTTACGTGGTGAATATTGTTCCTGTACTACTGAATATTATATTTTACATAAATCCATTTGTTTTATGCGAAATGTCTACAGCCTGATTTTCAAAGACGAGCAAAATCTGGCCGATCGGTCGGCCGGATTTATATGAGAAAAATGTTTCTTTGTGGCTAGAAAGGGTTAGAGCTAAAAGGATACTAAAGTATTTCAATAATTGAGGTTTCCTAGAAACTTTCGGCAAAGAACTGATTGTGGAGGTAAAGGTTTGGAATCAAACACATGTTTATCTAAAACCAATTTTCATAAATTATCATAAACATATCCCGGGCGAAGCTAGCCATGCTAGTTTTAAATAAATCCATCCAAGAGTAGGGAATAATCTGCAAAAGCTCTTACACATCTGCTAGCACTTACTTGTTTATAGAAACGTTTGAAAGATGGAAGGAGTAGCAACTACAAGTCGATTATCAATTTGATAGTCAACTATCACTATAGCCTCTTGTAACTATTGAGCGCAGCTAAGGTATGAATCTTTTAAATTTTCAAACATTTTTTCAAAAATGAACACAAATATGTCAGATCGTTTTATTGGACCCGTACGAAGTACAAAGATCTTATACGTTTACTACAAACAATTTTATTGTAACATGGGGTAGGTCGAGGTGGGAGGGGGGATGAATCTATTATCGTCTAGAGATGACGAATGAGCAATAAAAAAATGTCCGTGCGTCTGTCCGTCTCCACTTACTTTTCCAAACGGTTCAACCGATCAACCTATACTTTATTTCCCTGAAAGGTACATGCCTCAAATGATTCAAGTTCGAAGATGAGCAAAATCGGCCAAGTAGTTCCGGAGATATGGTCGAAGAAGTGTAGACCGGACATGAAATTTTCGAGGGTCGATGAAACTTTTTCGCAAATATCTCAGCAAGTATAGCATATAGCAAGTATAGAAAGCATTTGATGTCACGAAACTGGGTCAGGGGTCTGGGAACGATGTACTCAAATAATTTAAAAATCTTGGACGATCTGATCAAATCATTAAAAAATTTGAAGAGTTTGATTATTTGGTTAAAATAATTTGAAATTTAAATTATCTGTGTAAATTCATTTGAAAATTTGCAAATCCAAATTCACTTCAGTTAATTAGGACAATGTCGGTCTAGTCGTGTCATCAAAATAACAGAGAACATTTTTTTTGTGAATTTCTCCAAGATCATTGGACCCATTCAGCACATCTTTGAACCTCATGAATTGTGTTCTGTGACGAATAAAACAAAGTTTTTTGAAATCTTTTAAGAATTATTGACGTTATCGTGCCATCAAAATAAGAAACAAAAATTCTACGGACACATTTGAGTACTTTCTGTACTATATTATTAAATGGAAAAGCACCAGATTTTATTATTCCGATTTTGTATGGCGCTTCACTATGTGCCCTCAACATAAAAAGGATTATGGATTCGACCAATCGCTGTTGGAAGTACTTTTCGCAGGCTAGTGGCAAAGATTGTTTGTGCTAATGTCTATAAAAAGGTAGGTTCAGTTTTGAAACCCAAACAACTTGACTTTGCAACAAAAGGTGGAGCAGAGGCAGGGGCTCATGCTGCTCGAACGTATGTAAACGCAGACCACGAAACTCCGAAGTTTTTTTTTTAAATTGGACTAGTCGAACACATTCAATGAATTAGGAAGAGATGCTTTTATCAGCATATGAACAATGTCCTGAGATGTATCGTTTTCTAAAACAATGCTATTCTACACTAGGGAATGAAATTATAAATTTTCATTTTTACAGGCAATTTGCCGTAAATTTACGGAATTTTTTACTATGTTACAAAAAATGTTATTTCCGTGTGTCACCAAACTTTGGAAAGTGAAATTATAATTTTCAAGCAGCTTAAGTACAGCACTTAAGTACAGCAGTCAGCACGGATTTTTTCCTGCCAGGAAAGTAGAATCCAACTTAATGGAATTATCAGACCTGACATGAAATACATGAAATACATACCTCATCTCTAATTCAATGCTTCTTTGGTTCCGCTCCTTCTTCCAATGCAGGAAGCAGATGGTAAAAGTAAATTCCAGATTTCATAAACGTTCTATCTGGAATTTATCGAGGCTCCGTAGCCGTATTGGCTGCTCTATTTTTTGTGAATTTCTTCAATGATTCCGATAATACGCTACTCATCTCACTAAAGACATCAACTTTGCTGATGATAGAAAAGTTGTTCATAACAGCATTTCATCTATTAACAAAACTCTGAATTTTCGTTAATATTTTCGGAAGTCTAGATGTGGCAGATTGTGAGATGGTTCATTTCTTCAAAAAATGAAAATAGAGCATTCCATTTCGTTATAGCAGTTAATAGGAACAGTTGATCTGTGTGGAAATGTTAAAACAAGTGCATCGCGCTCAACATAATGACCCCTTAAGGGCCGCTACCTTACTTCAATCGATTAAGGAAGGATAAGCATTTCATCAATTGACGATACGATCTCAATGCAAGAATCAATAGACAAGTTCGTGAAGCGGTGCTCCGACAATAGATTAGAATTGAAGCTGGTAAATGCAAAGTAACATATTTATCCCGGAAGTGTTCACCCATTTTGGCTGACTACCAAATGAATGGTCAATTGATCATAATAATAAAATACTCTTCCAAAATAAAAATAAAAAAAAATAATTGATCAACCGTGTTTATAATGTTAAAGCATTCACACACCAAAATCGGAACGCGGAAAATGTTAAAATTTTGAATGAAAAGTAATTGGTACGATGTCGAAATTTTTTTAATAGATACATTAACCCTCTAGGTACGATTTGAAAAAATCTTGAACTTATATGATGTTTGACAGGATAATTTTCAAAGAGTTTTCGCTGAAGCAGCCCATAAGGTTCTGCACAACTTCGGGACGAGCTTTTCTAGCAATTCTATTTCTAGAATTTTGCAATTAGTTTATTATTTTTAAGGAGTCACGTCCCTTTTTTAATTTAGACGTAATTACAACTACTTCTTTTTTGATACGAACGAACTGGTACCACTTAAGCGAATGAATGTTTTTTGTGAGAAATTGTGGTCAGCCACGTAGGTGCCGTTTCTTGATCATCCTAAAGAAAGACCAGTGGCTTACCATGGCTAGAAGTTACTAGGACAATGATAGCCTCCAATGAATGCCAGAAGTCGTTATTGCAAGCACGTCATAATGTAGGGAAAGCGCTTGATAGTTCACTTAGAGTTGAAATCTCTGCATTGTGGTCAGGTGCAATTACTGTCTCACAATTCATAACCTTCTTAGTAGATTTGACCTCCCCAATATATTGCAAATAACGTAGCATTCCCCCAGGATTATTTGTTACAAAAGATATGTGCCGCTACAGCTGCAAGGGTTCACCTTTAACATACATTTTAGAGCCTTAAATTAAATAACTCTAAATTTGGTCAACACTACATTGTACCAAAGTTTTTTTCATTTCTTTAAATCCGGTTTTGCTTTTCTGTCTTGTCCAGTCTTTTATTACAACCATCAGACTTATACAAATCACCGATATGATTATTGGCATGTTAGAAACGACTTCTATCATTTTTCTGACTCAATATTCGCACGTAAGTCCAGCGCTCTCATTGACGGAACACAGTTCCGTCTTGGTTAGTCTTCAGTAGGACTGCTCGTATTTGTGATCTTATCCACTAGCCCTGTTGACAGCCAAAGTTCCCTTGTAGTGTCCGACAATCGTCAAAGACTCTATTCAAGGCACTTTCAATGTTTTTAATACAAGTGAAACTAATGTAGTTCAAATTTGGAGAAATTTGTGCAAAGCAATTTTTTGATTTCTGATTTATATTTCTTGTAACGACCACATTTTGAAACAAAATTTCGAATTCTAGTAATAGGTTTGTAGTTTTACTTATTATCAGTTGACCTAAAACTTGTGGATTGAATTTTTTGAGAATTACCTGGTCTTTTATCGAATTTCCTGTGTTCCGATTTTGGTGTGTGAATGCTTTAATGACATCGGAGTTACATATGACGACAAGTACTCTTTCAATGACCATTATGAGCTCACTTCAAAGAAGGCTACTTCGAAGCTTTCATTTGTAAAGCGCCAGTGCTACGGACGATTCAACGTCACTGCACTGATGCTTTTCTCAGACATAGTTCGCATATTGAATTTGCTAGTACGATCTGGGCACCCCAGTATGCAGTCCACATCCACTCATTGGAGAGTCTCCAGAGGCAATTAGTTTCGTTCTTTTTTACGTTTTATTGATCATGTATCAAGAAAGTGCAATCATATAAACAGACTATAATTCATGCTTTGCAAACTATTTATTAGGTTTTTCTATCGCCTTCCGTAAATTTTACTGTACCGGTAAAACGTAAAAAAAAGTCTCAACAAGGCGGACCCCCCTCCCCTTTTATTTTAACCATCAATAATATAATCACCATGCTAAACTCGGAATTCAACATTTCGTATTTAGATGAAGGTACGCTAGGCGGCTCGCCGGAAGTAGCTTTGAACGATCTTAGATTATAGAAAAATCCTCCAGCTTAGGACTGTGACTAAATTTTTCAAAATGCGAGCTTAAAGATTTAGACAGCGTAGATACTGAGGAAACGGAAAAACTTTTTAATCTTTTAACAACATTGCTCCGGGATTAAAAATACAGGACGCTGAAATCGAGCTTCTAGGAGCCCCGTTAACCGAAAATGGAAGTATGACAGCGTCTCGAAAAATTGAATTGAGTGATGACCGAAATAGAAGAAGTCAGAGTAAAAGAGTCCCTAGGTACTTTGTTAGATAATCAGTCAATTCGAATTGCAGCTTCTTTACGGTTGGGCTTATCTGTCTGTCATCCATACACTTGCATATGTGCAATACACGTGGATAAGTTTGGCCGCCATGTACTAGCATGCAAAAACAGCTATGGCAGAAAAGCTAGGCATGAAATAATCAGCGATTTGAGCAAACGCGCTCTGCTGTCTTGTGGTGTTCCGGCGTTACGAGAACCAACAGGCTGAAGCAGATCTGACGGCAAAAACCTCACGCGTTGACACTGCTTCCATGGAAATTCGGAAAGCCTTTACTGTGGGATTTTACTTGCGCCGACACAACATGTCAATCGCATGTAGCATCCACTAGCCGATGAGCCGAGAACAGAAACATGTAGAGAAATTTCGAAAAGGGCTAAGTACAGAGAACAATTTTTACTTTCAGTAGAGACGATGGGTCCTTGGGGAAATTGGGAAGAAACTCAAATCCACAACGGGCGAGCCGAGGTCTAAAAGTTTTCTGGTCCAAATAATCAGCATTGCTGACCGTAGAGGCAATGCAGCGTCAATACAAGAGACGGTACCCCAAGAAATGAACAATTTGGATGAAATTTATTATATCTCAACAACTCAAGAAAATCCAAATCCAACAACAAACAATTTACAAAATCTACAAAATTCAACTTATTACGAAAACAACAATCCGATTACAATGAGTAACATTTCCGAAGAAGAGAAGACAGACGAACACTGGGTTCCCTTACCTTATATAGGAAATGTATCAAATATAGTAGGAGGTTTCCTGAGAAACAAATTAAAATGGAAGGTTACATTCACAGCTGGCGTTAAGATCCAAAACATGTTGAATGGAATAAAGGACAGAGTTTAGTTTGAACTACCGTAGAGTCAACATCTAGCATAATTTTCGTCATAACTGCAAACGACTGCTATTACTTTCAGTGCTTAAAGCAATAATATTTTAAAATAAAAACATTCATTTCAAAGGTAAATATATTTGACCTACCCTTTGAATAAGTTTTAATAAATATTGCTAAAAGTAATTAAACGGTGATCATATTTTAATATTTTAAAGTTTCTGTCCACATAAAAGATCTTTGGTGTGAAATGTGAAATAACGGAAGTCTTTTGAATATTATGTTTTTCAAACTTAAACACTTTTTGTTCAATGTGCCTCTGTTGTTTGTACAAATTTGTGATTTTCGGGCTTTCTACCTGTGTTTCTGTGAACTGTGTTAACATAATCCTGGGTAATTCTGGTATCCATCTAGGACCTAGATATGCTTGAGGCGGTTTGCGCGCCAAATGGTGCAGTGACCTCGGTAATGACTTGCGTTGTTTATCACTAAATAAGAGTTCAATTTAATGACTACATAAGAATCTCAATTGGCAATATGATAATGTGATAATTATCAATAATCCATTCCCATTAGTGCCGTTCACTTTAACACAGGAAACAAAGGAGGAAGGTGAGAGTTCGTAATAGGTTTCTGCATATTGTTTTGAGATCTAACTGAGTCACGAATTCCCCGATAGAACGTTTATGTTAATGACGTTCTATGCCACTTCCTACCAATCCGAAATCTGTAAATCAGGAATAAACAAGAAACCAAATTTCATCGTAACCATATATGTTCCCTGTATCGTCAATATCAAAACAATTCAGGACAAAGTGTAAAAAAAGTTGAGAGATTGAAATACCGACCATTCATACTTCATTTATTTCCCCCTTCTCCGTATGTCAGAGGTAAGATATGGAAAGTGCACGAACTCTACTATGTAGCAATGTCGGCACTCATTCTTATTTTCATGATGGGGAATAAACTTCATTCTAAGTGATTTGGTATGCTTACGCTCCATGTTAAAATTGACTATGGTCTTAATGCTATTAGCAATGATAGAGAAATTAAACACAATCCAATTTCTCCTATCAGAGTAAGTGCACCTCTCACACACATAAATTATTCATTAATGAATTCACTCATGAGGTTACGCATTTTTAATGTGCCAAACACACAAATTGAAGTGTATGATTTTAATAAGCCTCTGCTTTCATTCATGTCAAAAAGTTCGAATGCTTGTTTCATTCACAACAAACTTATTCATCATTCAGTTATAGAGAGAAACAACGCAAAACTCAAATATGGGATTCTTTCCTCGAGAGAGTTTACTCGCTCAAACACTGGAAACCCTAACAATGAGAAATGCAATTCCACACCATCTTCTTCGGAAGTTATGGAAGTTCTCAAGTCAAGACCAGGGCTCACCCGTATGGGAGGGTCCGGCCAAATTGGAAAACACTACAATGGACACTAGAACCAAAATCAAAAAAAGTGCTGCAAGGGGTAGACCATCGAGCCCAGTCTTGACGAACTTAAAACTTGCGCAGATTAATCTGCTTCATTGCAAAAAAGCTACGTATAATTTTTGTCACTCACTAAAAATGGAGCAGACAGATATATCCCTAATCCAAGAACCTTGGGTCAGAGGAAATAAAATACATGGTTTTGGCAAATTGAACAACCGTCTTTTTTATAATAGGAACGGCACCAGACCGAGAGCGGCCATCCACGTCTCGGAAAATCTAAGCGCTATGATACTAAATCAATTCTCGAATGATGATTTAGTGGTAGTAAGGATTAGTGGTGGAAATGAAGAGGATGGAGATTTCATTGTTGCATCAGTCTACATTCCCTATGACTCCAAGACAACATCCCCGGGTCCCCTTCTGGCTAAGGTTGTAGATTACGGTCGAGTGGAAGGCATTCCCATCATTGTAGGTGCGGACTCAAATTTACACCACATCATATGGGGTAGTAATGACACAAATAGAAGAGGTGAAGAGCTAGTTAATTACTTAGTGACGACTGACCTATTAATAGCGAATAGGGGAAAAAAACCAACTTTTGCCAACTCGGCTAGAAGGGAATCCATAGATGTTGCTATGGTATGCTGCAGCCTGGCGGAGAGAATTCACTCATGGGAAGTGGCCGATGAAGAAACCTACTCAGATCACAAGCTGATTAAGTTTCGTCTTAGTGGGTCATTTCCGGGTAGAAAATCGTACAGGAACCCGATAAGGACAAATTGGGACTCCTACAGGAGAGTGCTAAAGGAAGAATTAGATACGAAGGTCTTCTATGAATGTTACACAACAGTAGAAGCGTTGGAAGAAGCTAATCAAGGGCTTACAGCAGCAATGTTGAAGGCCTATCAATTGGCATGCCCCCTATCTTATCCTAAGCCGCTCTATAAGAACCATAACTGAAGTAAAGCCATAGAGGCAAAAAAGCAGGAACTCAGAAAGGCACGGAATAGGGCAGGAAAGGGATCGAACCAAGAAGAAAATAGGGCTACTTACAAGACCCTCCTAAAAGAGTACAAGGAAACCCTAGTCAAACACAAGGAAAAAACTAAAGAAAAATTCTTTGAGGAGGCAAACTCGATACCGGCTTATGCGCGTGTTCATAAAATTTTAGCGAAAGACCCTGCCGTTCAGGTAGGATCCTTGCTAAAACCAGATGGAAATTACACCGCAAACGGTAAAGAAACTGCTGAGCACCTCCTTGAAACTCATTTCCCGGGCAGCATTCAGGGTAAAAAAGAACCTGATCCAGAACTTTTAAATAGGGGTACACCCAGTAGGGATAACTGGAAGTTCGCCGAAAAGGTAACAAAGAAAGGAAAAGTGAAATTTGCGATCCACAAATTTCACTCTTTCAAGTCCGCGGGACCAGATGGAATCTTTCCAGCCTTACTAAAGGAAGGAATGGAACTACTTCTCCACCGATTGGTTGGTATTTTTAAGAGTTCCATTGCACTGACTTATATACCCAAAGATTGGGAAAGGGTTAGAGTTGCCTTTATACCCAAACCTGGGAAAACGAGCCACTGCGAAGCTAAGGACTTCAGGCCCATTAGCCTAATGTCATTTCTACTAAAGTCAGTGGAAAGGCTTCTCGACTTCTATCTGAGGAAAGAAGTCCTAAGGAATTTCCCACTTCATGCAAACCAGCATGCTTATCAGACAGGAAAATCTACTGATACAGCACTCCACCAGATGACCCAAAAAATTGAAAGCATGCTGGGTAACAATCAAGTGGCCTTGGGCTGTTTCATGGACATAGAAGGAGCTTTTGACAATACAGGCTTCGATGTAATTGAGAAAGCTGTCAGGGAAAGGCAAACAGAGGACATAGCTGTGAGATGGATTGTCAGAATGCTGGGATGTAGAACTGTGGAAGCAAGTATTTGCGGTACCACAACCAGTCTGGGAGTGACCAGGGGATGCCCTCAAGAGGGAATATTATCACCAATACTTTGGTGTATGGTAATAGACTCCCTACTGGTCAAGCTCAATCAATCTGGAATTTTTACCCAAGGTTATTCTGATGATGTCTCTGTCCTCATTGGAAGAATATGCCCTACAACCCTGAGGGATCTGATGAGAGGGGTATTGAAAGTAGTAGAGGAATGGTGTAAGGAAAAAGAACTCCGAGTAAATCCACGAAAAACAAAGTTAATACTTTTCAAAAGAAAACACAAGATTAATGAAGTGGAGCTAGGAAGTTTTAGACTCTTTGGGGAAATACTTAACCCTAGGGTGACGGTAAAATACCTAGGAGTCACCTTCGACCATAGGATGACATGGATAATGCATCTAAATGACAAGCTGGACAAAGCGATTGGTATCTTCTGGATGTGCAGAAATGCATTCGGAAGAACCTGGGGCCTTTCCCCAAAAGCTATCTGGTGGATCTATACAGCTGTTGTTAGACCAATGTTTTGTCATGGGTGCATTGTCTAGTGGCCTAGGGTGCAGCTAGCAACAACAAAAAAGAGACTAGACAAACTCCAGAGACTAGCATGTTTGTGCATGACTGGAGTGAAAGTCACCACTGCCACAAGAGCACTAGAAGTTCTTCTTTCTATCCCACCGCTTGACCTATTCGTAAAATCTACAGCCTTTAGCTCAGCACTCAACATTCAATGTAATGGATGTTGGGTACCGACCTCGGCTAAAGGACACATGGAAATTAGGAACCTAATAAACGATGATACTCTTCTGATGAGGAGTGACCAGATCTCGACTATGTTGATGCTGGATGATAATTTTAGATGTGTCATACCAAGTAGGGAAAAATGGTTAGGTGGGGAAAAAATCTATCCCCCGGAAGATGGTCTAGTGAGCTACACAGACGGATCCAAGAAAGAAGGACTGTCTGGAGCTGGCTATATCAGTGAGCAAGCCGGTGTTGAAGGTTATATACCACTCGGCTCTTTTACCACTGTAATGCAAGCGGAGCTCATAGCAATACTCGAACTGATCAGTACCGAGACTTTTAAGGAGCTTCAGCATAGAAGACTCTATATTTGCTCGGATAGCCAGGCATCAATTGAAGCACTGGAATCCCCCATCGTCAGATCGGCTACGGTGCGCCAATGCAAGGAAGCTCTCAATGAGCTAGCCAACAAGAACAATGAGGTGACAATCCTGTGGGTGCCGGGTCACTTTAGTATTCAGGGCAACGAGAAGGCTGACGAATTAGCAGACAAGGGAGCAAATGAGCGTCCGATAGGGCCAGAACCCTTCTGCGGTATATCGAAATCAGAAAGAAAACGCATCGTAAAAAACTGGCTTGATAAACAGCTTGGGATTGCTTGGGAGAGGTACGATGGGGGTAAGCACACAAAAATTTTTTGTAAAAAACCTCTAAAGGAATTCAGTGATTCCTTACTGAACCTTGATAGACCTAACATCAAGAGAGTTGTTGAAGTTCTGACAGGACACTGCGGACTTAACAAATATCTCAATGTTATAGGATGTGTAGACAACCCCAAATGTGCCTGCGGCTATAGTGAAGAAACTGGTTTCCACGTTATCAGTGACTGTCCAAGATACAGAAGCAATAGACAACGGATCTTGGGCAAACCAGAACTAAGCCTACCTGACCTTACAATTGATAAATTGAAGGTCCAGGATTTGGCCTTTTTCCTTAAAAGGACAAGAAGGCTTGACTGGTAGTGAACTGGTACATAGGCATCACACGGATATGGATTTACACGGATACAGACACAACACACCTTGACAAGACACACAATCACATGGATATGACGCTAACATAACTTTTAAATTTTCAAACATATCTTTCTTTGTGAAATTGTATTATTTTATTTATTTATTGTACCAATAAACGAAGAAAGGAGGGGGCAAGGGAACAAAGGACAAATTGTCTAGGTTCCTGTCAAATTTATTTTGACCCTCCTCACACCTTCAATCTAATCTAATCTAGGAGGTTTCCTGAGAAACAAATTAAAATGGAAGGTTACATTCACAGCTGGCGTTAAGATCCAAAACATGTTGAATGGAATAAAGGACAAAGAAACAAAGGAACTGGCTGGAATATACAATGTACCATGTGATTCATGCGACCAAATGTATATTGGCGAAAAAATTAAAAAAATAAAACAAGGTCTGGCAATCCAACAGCATCCAGCAGGTACCTTAATGAACGTTGACGCAGGTCTAATTTTATGCAATGCTTGGAAACCAATCATACCAACTATATCAGTATTTACGGTCTTTACACAAAAACCTAAAATCATACCACAACAGAATGAATAACATACACTAAACAAAGTAACACACAAAAACATAGTAAACGATACATTTCACTTTTTTAATTTTAAGCTTTTGGACTCAGCCAGGGCCCTAAAACTGAATCTCTACTAAGGCCTAACGTGTTTTTTCTACATAAATCAGGTAGATCTTATCCGATTTTCAAAATCTTTTTTTCCCTTATTTGTTTATTCCAATGACTTAATAGAAAATAAAAGAAGAACAAGATAAAACGATACATCAAGTTGTAACGACAATAAAAATTTCAAATTTCTCCTTCACAAGCCGATATCGATTAATTTTGTTAGTAGTAACACACTACAAAATTGCTCATAGCGATTCGTACGATAAACGTGCCAGAACTAGTTCCAATGTATTGTTCTTGATATGTTGAGTGTTCATTTGATCTTGACTTTCATAGACTGGGGATTTGCAAGAAATGTTCAGCCACGAATAGTTGAAAAACAAAAATCTTAAGTCACGACCACATCCACACTTTTGATGATTGGCAGTTGAAAAGAAATAATGTTCGATTTTGTTATCCTTGACTGAGAGACTCCGGATGGAATGTCCAGTCGTCGAGTTAGTGACATTTGATAAAGAATCTATAAGGACCATCTTGGATGAAACGAAATAAAATGATGGTTGTCAACTTCCTTATACAAAGCTAAGCAGATGAATCAACATTGTCTGTTAGCGCAGATTGAGGTTATGAAACCTCTTCTGGTATTAGTGTTCGTTTTGTTAACAAATTTGGCAGACCAAGCACTTATGCCATATGCCGTATATGAACATCTTATTTAACTACTAACGTTCATAGGCGAACTTCGAAACTTTTCAACCGATTTAAGTAAGCAATAGATTAGGTTTTTTCTGGGTTTTGAATTTTAGCTTCGGAATGATAATGCTTAGAGAGTTGGTTTCTTCTGCGAAGTTATAGAGATTGGTGAGGAGAATTTTTTGGGATCTTGAGAAAATGGCTGCCAGCTGTAAAAGCGTCGCCATCTTGGATTTGCGTGAGCGAAAAATTATGTTTTTTTTCGAGTTTTAGCTCCGGAATGACAATACTTAGAGAGTTTCTTCGCAAAAGTTATAGAGATTGATGAGGAGAATTTTTTGGGATCTTAAGAAAATGGCTGCCAGCTGTCAAAGCGGCGACACCTTGGATTTTGTGCTATCTTCTGAATTAGAATAGCTCAAAAGTTGGTTTCTTCTGGAAAGTTACAGAGATTGGTGAGCAGAATTTTTTGGGACCCTAAGAAAATGACTGCCAGCTGGCTGACGCCATCTTGGATTTTTTGCTGTCTTCTGAAATAGAGAGATGGTTTTTTCGGGAAAGTTCGAAAGATATTGACTTGGTCATCATTTTGATGAATAGAAAGTGGGGTCGCCGAGGCGCGGAAGTTGGTCAAAATCGAGGCGAAAGCTTTCGTCAAAATTTTTTTTTCGTTGAAATCGATAGATATTGACTTGGGCATCATTTTGATGAACAGAAAGTGGGTCGCCGAGGCGCGTGGGTGTTGAAATGAAATGGTTAAGAAACCAAAACAAAACAAAAAACTTCTAAAACTACTGATATCCCAACAAAAATCTCTTAAAAGGTAAAGTGTGACGCAGCCCTTAATATTATTAATTTTTTTCTTATAGTTATAGTTATAGCGGCAAAAATTTAAAATCCAAAATAATCTTCGCAAAAAGATATGATTGATTTGATTGATTGATTGATTGATTGATTGTTTATTATGTCAAATATATGATTAAGGCCATAGAGCCTTTTTAGATTACATAATACATTCCGCGTTCAAGAAGAAGAAATTAGATACAAAAAAAAAGAACATAAGAAAGAGAAAAAGAAAAAAAATATTACAATTCATTGATCAAAAGATCATTCACAAGAAGCTAAAAAACAAAAAATATTATAAAGAAAGTAGGAGCCAAGCGTACCAAATAATTCCAACGAACGGATCGCATTCCAAAGGAGCTGTCCCTCGTTGTCTGTAATATGATTAATGTGTACATGATTGGTAGGATGCCAGTAGAAATTTATGTGTATGTCAAGTGGAAAACAAAAAGAAAGGAGAAAAATAATCACAAAAAGAGATAGAAAGGTAAAGTCGTAATGACAGAGACATGTAGTGATAGAGGTGTGCAGGTTAATTGCGGCTTCCCAAGCCAAACAATTCCCTGCACGCACGCTTAAAGCCAGTTAACGAGAGCCTGCATTTTATTGCACCAGGCAGTGCGTTATATTTCGCCACTCCACGAACAAACATAGAATTATTAACTACGTCCCTGTCATTACGTGGCAATAATAGGTTAAACGTACGTAAAGATGAACCAAAGATGAGCCTATTGTAACGTGACGATCTGCGACGTCCCTTTCCATGAGAAAAGAATTCGAATTAAAATAAATATTTATACCGGAAATAAAATAAACAACGAACTTACGGATGCTATTTAATACGCTTAAATACATTTGCTGCGACATCTAACCGTCGAATACATATTTATAAATAGTTACACCGGAATTACGCCAACCCTAGTTCACCAAGTTTGAACTTAACGATATTTTTTGGGCGCAATTTCCAGCTTGTATAACATATCAGATAGAGAAGTCGTTTTTTTTGTATAAGACTCACTCGGGTTGCAACAGTTCAACCATCAACATCATTTATTATTTTACATCCAAAAATCAAATTTAAATTCTATCGCTTCGAATAGTTGATTGCTCTCGAACGCGTATTGTATAAAGTCAAATATCGAATAAAATTATAACGAAGTATTGTACGAGCGTTTGAAATCATATCAAAAGGAGATAAGAAGGCGGAATTACATTGATTGGATTGGTATTAAACATTGGAATACTTAAGACGAAGTCACCGTTTCCACCTGTGGTCTGCGCTGGAAAGATTTAGTTGAGAAAGCATTGAGAGAATCGAATCATCATCCCTGGTAGAAAGTAGTGAGTACGGTGAATTGATGATCGCAGATAAAATTTTATATTCCATTGTGAAAACGTATTAATTTTGTGAAGTTAAAGTAAGTTCGAAAGGCCTATTTATCGGGGCTTGGGCTCCAATCGAATACATACGGGCTTTTGCGTTCATATTTTATTATTACCCTTAACAAGTATGATGTTCCTTAGTTCCTCCGTCGAGCCAAGAGGATAGGAACATTGTACTATCATAGACATATCGGCTCTTTCGTCAAAATAATTTTATGCAGGAAAGTAGAGGTGAGGTACTCAAAGTACGTAAATAGGTCTGTTCCAAGAAGATGACTGCTAAAGCCCGAAACGGATTCATATCTGCCAATACCGTATACAAACCGAACACATGCATTCAAGGGTTTCTGGAGAATTTTCTTGGTTGCAGCACTCAACTCCCCAATAACAGGGCAACAGTATGTAAGATGAGGCATTAAGAGAGACTTTACAAGGAGCTTCTTCGTCTCTTGTGGAATAAAGCGAGCATTCGGCCACATATTTCGAAGGCCGGCGAAAATTTTAGAAGAGACAGCTTGTGCATGCTGAACCCACCCCATCTTGTTATCTATTATCAGACCCAAGTCTAAAACACTATCCTCGTACACAATTGTTACTCCATCGAATTCTAACTCTGGGATATCTTTCACCCAGTTGCTGGTTAAGGCAACCAAAGGCGGTGGTCTTATCCGCATTTAATTTCAGTCTATTATCTTTCACCCAATTGATCATCTCCATTAGATCAGAATTCAACAGACGCATATCAGCGGAAATGCTGTTCTCATGAATCGCTTTATACACCTGAAAATCGTCAGCGAAGAGATGACATTTACAGTGTCCTAACCGCTGAGGTAGATCATTGATAATTAGAGAAAATAGCAGTGGACCCAGTACCGATCCTTGAGGCAGACCACACCTAAGTTCAAGAAATTGGGACTGAAAACCATTGATATTGACACATTGCGAGCGATCCGATAGGTAGCTTCCCATCATAGTAATGGCATTTATCGAAAAACCAAACCTCGATGATAATTTAGTAAGAAGCAAGTCATGTGACACTGAGTCAAACGCTTTAGAAAAGTCTAGTAAAAGGAGGATAGTCGCTATACCCTTACTCATATTAAATCTAATGTCACTAGTAACTTCCAGCAGAGCAGACGCAGTACTGTACCCAGGGCGAAACCCGGATTGGAATTCATACAAAAGGCCAGTTTCATTCAGGTGGTCAGTTACCTGCCTCTTCAGCAATTTCTCCAAAACTGTAGATAGCGATGGCAGTATACTGATGGGCGGATAGTCATCAAGAGAGCGTTGACGAGAATTCTTTTGTTGAATTTTTGCAGCGTAAAAACTGAAAGTGTTGAAAAGTTATTACGCTGGTGGGTCTGGCATTTGTGACGCGATTTTTTGAACACAAGGTAACATTGTCGTCGAAGAAATGCATGCGTATTTTCAACGTAAGCGTCACCTCCACTGATATCATTGATTTTAGAAGTGGACATTTTTGTTGGGATTTTGTTTTAAAAAAAGTAGTGCATTATTTTTTACAAATAAAAGTTTGACCTCAAGCTAACATTCTCTTCAAACAAATGTTTGCGCCTTTTCAGCGAAAGCGTCACCTCTGACGATATAAGTTTTTTTGTTGTGATATCAGTAGTCACGAGAATAGGCAAGTCAATTGAAAAAGTTTTCCTTTAAAAATTTGTCAAATTATTAATTTATTAATTAAATTAAATTAAATTATTAATAATTAATAAATTAATAATTTGACAAATTTTTAAAGGAAAAGTTTTTCAATTGACTCACCTATCCTCGTGATATCCAGTAAATTTGTCGTGTTCTGCGCCCTGTTTCGTTCTTTGTTTGATTAAGGAACGGACAAAAAGATTTTTTAATAGATATCAGTAGTTTTAAAAGTTTTGTAAGGCGAGCTTTGCGACCTATGCTACCATAGACAAAAATGATCTGAGACTTTCTGGCAATTGCTGACAAGTTTTTGACACTTGCTTGTAACATTAGGACACTTGCTGAGTACTGTCTGAGACTTTCTGAGACTTGCTGATAACTTTCTGACACTCGCTGATAAGTTTTCGAGACTTTCTGACACTTGCTGAGAACTTTCTGAGACTTTCTGAAACTTGCTGACAACTTTTTGGGACTGTCTGACACTTACGGACAACTTTTTAAGACTTGCTAACAACTTTCTTTGACTTGCTGACAACTTTCTTAGAATTTCTGATCGAATTTCAACTAGTGAATGCAAAACCGGACCGGTTATTAGAAACCGGTTATCGGTTTTGGAATCACAAAACCGGTTTTCCGGTTTTCGTCAAAATTCTGAAGAAAGTTGCATGAATTTTCATGTAATTTAAAAAAAACTTGTATTTTCTCACTCGCTTGCAGTAAAATAACGACAGAGCTAATATACGTACGAAAACCAACGATTTTTCGCTCTCAGATCGTATCGGTGCAAAGCATTTTCAGTACCGCTTCTCCGTTTTGTATTAAGGTCATCTTTCCAGTTCTGCCGTCCTATCTCATACTAACGCAACTAACATAATAGTCAATGTTGTAGCCTGTTGTAGTAATGTAAAGTGACCTTTTTTGTCTTATACTTTACCAAAATAAGGCTTTCCGTTTTTATGTGTTTGAAGTCTTACCGAGCCCACGGTTCCCACCAGGCGCGCCGACTATGGGGGGGCGAGGGTACCACTGCTCCCCACGAGCAAATCCGTGGGGGGCAACGCCCCCCACGACCATTGCAAACATTTAACAGCGAAAGTCGTTAGTTTTGTAGGACTCTTGAAGACTTCAAGAAATAACTAAGACAATAATTTAGGGACAAACACATTTTAACAAATAAAAAGGACAATTTAATTTAGGATGAATCCTAATACAACTTGATCGCTAGATTAGATTCTAGTTCTTAGTTGGCGACTATGACCACCTCAAATTGATAAGTTAACACACATACAATGTGTACCCCCTCAGTTACACAGTAACTTCACTACTCGTTTTCCAAATTCGTTGTACATCGTTTCCTTATCTTCATGTAATCCACTGCTACAAGCTGACTTCTTTCGATAGCCCACTGTTATCAACTTCAAAGTTTCTTTTATGTATTTTCGAGACGACTTTTCTTCTACCATGTTTCTGTTTGAAAGGGCACACTGCTAGCTTATTTCTTTTTGTTTTTCGAAAGAGCCAAATGTAACACGGCGGAACACATTTGCGATGAAAAACTAGGTGATAGAGGTGAGCCGGCCGCCCGAAAATCCTAAAAACCCCGACCTGATCCGAACCCGAAACCGGCCGAATTAATTTGACGAGTCGGGTTGAGATTTCATCTAGTCGGGTCGGGTCGGGGTTTACTTTGATCGTGTCCGGTCACGGATCAGACCCGATTAAAGTTTGATCGCGTCAGGTCGTTAACCACCTTAACGAACTACAAAACAAAGCACCAAGTCATATATGATCGTCCGGTAGTGTATGCCCACTGATTACCCCAAACTTTTTTCGCTAAAAGGTATGTAGCCCATGATTCAAGTTCGAAGATGAGCAAAATTTGTCGAGTAGTTCCTGAGATATCATCGAATAAGTGACCAAAAACGTGGTTTTTTGAAGGTCAGTGAAACTTTTTCGCATACATCTGGACAAGTATTTCATGGAAATTGTTCTTGTCGGTGTATAATTAAAGTATACGATGTCACAAAACATTTGAAACCCTTTTTGTGAAAATCGGTTCAGTGGTTCAGGCACAAGCGCCATTGAAGTGGACGAAATTCAGTCAACTCGTCCACATACGATAGAAGGGGTTTCATTGTCAATATTCTTCAATATTTAGTTAAGTATATGATATAGAGACCTACTTTCAAATCAAAGTTGTAGAGAATCGAATTTTAGCGAAAAGCTGTTTCAGGGGTTCCCCGATAGACGTCACAATCCTAAGATTTAGCCTCTTCTGGAATCGGGAGGAATGTCTCATATCTCTACAAGTATAGCAGTTAGGAAGTTCTTCCAAAGGCAAAGTTTAGACAATTACATTTTACTGAAAGTAGTTTCGGAGCTCACTCATTTAAAGCCTTAGCGTATGTTAATAGTTATAAATTTTCGAAAGTAAAAGTTCAAATAAATATACATGCATAACACTACAAAATTGTATATCGTTTGCGATCGGGTTCGGGTCGGTTTAAGGGGTTTCATAAAACAAAAGAATCGAAATTTTAAATCAGTTTAGGTCGGGTCGGGCTTCCGTTACACTATTTTTCGGGCTGCGGGGCCCGCCCCGTTGTTCACTTTCGGTTTCGGTGGGTCGGGGTTGAATTATATATTTTTTCGATGTTTTCTTTCGGTTTCGGGTCGGGTCGGTTTTCGGATTGCTAATGAAATAATGCAATCTTAATTTTATAATTTTTATTATTGAACAGATGGGCGGGTTTTGCCCCCCACGGCCCAAACTAAAGTCGGCGCGCCTGGTTCCCACAATCAACACATCCTCAGTACTTTAGCCGGCCTTTCTAAATTCAAATTGGTGATGTTATTTGTTATATGTTGAACAATTGTAAGCTTTCAAAGCAAAGGATGGCGTCATCGATTAAAGTACTCTAGTCTTATATTTGGCCTTATTCAGCTATGAAAATGAATGGACATCATAGGTGATGCAAGTCGATGCCAATTAATTTGTCATTGTAATGACGCTCAGGTATAATATATAATATTTTCGTTCAGACCGTAGATAACATATAGGTTCTTACACATTTTTTGATTATTATCACCAATTTGCTGTTGTGATTTTACAAGAGGTGATTGGGCATGGGTATTTTCATACTCGCGATGGCAACAGCAGTTTTCATGGAAATGTCCGCATGGGCATGGGTGCCCACATGAATTTTTGATTATTTGTAAATATGACGCAACAGAAAATGCATAATTTGATATTGCGGATATACGTATCTGTTATGAATCGTATTTTGAATTGCAACCGATATTGAAAAAGTAGTGAAAATTTTTGTGCATTGTAATGGGCTTTGCCAATAAGTCTTGGGCATAGGTATGGGCTGGGCCTATAAGTCCTGCGCTTTGGGCATGGGCTGGGCCTATAAGTACTACGCTTTGGTCATGGGCTGCGCATTTTTTTAAAAAAGTTGTGAAGTTGTGAAGACCCGTCAATCAATTTAAAGTTTTATGGAAAATTCTATATCTTCTAGAATTTGAAAACTGTCTCCAAAAAATATATTAAATTTTAAGCTGACTCCCTTATTCTTAGTTGAACATGCATAGAGACTTAAAAAACAATAAAGAACATTGATTCACTCCACATTGAAGCAGAATTGATTTTTTGGAAGGATCCTACAGAGAAAAATCATTTATTTTAAAAACCGTGTAAACCGGTTTTGCATTCCCTAATTTCAACCGATTTTGTAGACTCTAGGCTGCTACTACGTCGTTTCTTTTAAAAATAATTTAGAAGGACAGGGGGAAAAACTCAAAAGTTCGTGTATATATTGTATGTGGTGACTTGTTCCGAACGTTTTTTGAGTTTGTGGACTTCTTTTTTGGGGTGTGGGGTGTGAAGTTTCAGAGGACTCTACACACCAAAATGCCCAATTTTCCACTGGTTACAAACGTCGTGATGTGCACATAAATAAAAATACATCAGCGTACAATTACTCTCATTTATTCTTAAAGTTTTATTCAATATCTACACCACATATTTCTCAGAATTCTATTGTTCTAACAATGGAATTTTATTACCTGGAATAAACCCACAAAAATATAGATAGTAACTACGACTCGGATCGGTATTTAAAGACACACGGACGCGGACACAAGGGAATAATTGTATTTTTAATCGACAGGTCTATGGAAGCCCAACAATTTGTTGAAGAAATTTTTTTGAGGTTGGGTCCTAGGATATGGCTGGGGCACTAAAAACGAGCTTCTGCTAGCGCTCTACAATGTTTTTTGTACATAACTCGAGGAAATCTCTTCCGATTTTCAAATTTTTTCTTGATCGAAAGGTCTAAGATTGTCCCCCATTTTATGGAAGAATTTTTTTGGACCCGTACGAAGTGCAAAGGTCCTATACGTTTACTACAAACAATTTTATTGTAACATGGGGTAGGTCGAGGTGGGAGTTGGGGGGATGCATCTGTTATCATCTAAATATGACGAATCAGCAATAAAAAAAATATCCGTCTGTCCGTCCGTCTCCACTTTTTTTTCCAAACGACTCAACCGATCAGCCGAAACTTTTTTCGCTGAAAGGTACATGCCTCCCAAGTTCGAAGATGACCAAAATCGATGAAGTGGTTCCGGAGGTATGGTCGAGGAAGTGACCAAAAACATGGTTTTTCGAAGGTCGGTGAAGCTTTTTCGCAAATATCTCAGCAAGTATAGCACGGTGTTCAATCTCGAATAGACTGAACATTTTTTAATCCCAAATTTTACAGATGGCAAGATGTTCAATCTCGAATCGATTGAACATTTTTTGTCATTTCAAAAATATGACACAAGTTTAGCCTACAGGAATGGAAAAGTAAAAACCGACAAGTTTCTAATTTCTATGGGAAATTCGTATGATAAATGAGAAACTTGCCGGTTTTCACTTTTCTGAGACTGTATTTAATAAAATATAATTATTAAGGAAAAGAGTTGTGTCATCAGGTAAATGAACTGGAAATTCTTGGGTAACACGAGCATAAATGCTTTGCAATCACATTATTTCCATGTGTAAATATGATAAATATTGCAATCTCGGCAATAAGCATTTTATGTGGTATCTACAAAAAATTACTTCTGTTTCGAAAACAATATTTAATGTTCTAGAATTATTAATTTAAGTAGTAGGGCATAATTATTGTATAAAAGCAGGGAAAAAAGACTGAATAAAGTTAGTTAGTTACGATAACTCAAAATGAGCTTTTGACTTCAACGGGTCTCTGAGCTCAGAAGACCCCAGCAATGGCAATTGGTCACTCCAGACCAACTCAAGAGAGCCAATTGCGCAACGAATTAAATTCATAATCAATCTAAAATTAACACACGGAAATTCCTTATTTTGGTTTCAAAGCAAAACTGTGAAAAAATTTTTGTGGGAATCGGTCTGGGGACTGGGACCAATGGAATGGACGAAATTGAGATTCTTGGCCATATACGAAAACAGTTTTTCGTATATATATCCTTAACTATGCAATATGGAGATTTACTGTCAAAGGCAAAGTTGTCGAGAATTAAATTTAAGCGAACACGTGTTTCAGGATATTGGGGAAATATGACCCAATCCTGGTATATGGCCACTTTCATAATTAGGCAGGATGAACCAAATCTCTAGAACTATGAGAGTTAGAAAGTTGGTTCCAAATTCGAAGTTGTAGGGAATTAAATTTAAGCGAACACGTGTTTCAGGGTTTTGGTGAAATATGGCCCAATCCTGGTATATGGCCACTTCCATAATTGGGCAGGATGACCCGGATCTCCAGAACTGTGAGAGTTAGAAAGTTAGTTCCAATGGCGAAGTTATAGAGAATTAAATTTAAGCGAACACGTGTTTCAGGATTTTGGGGAGATATGGTCCAATCCTGGTAAATGGCCTCTTTCATAATTGGGCAGATCTCCAGAAATATGGGAGTTAGAAAGTTGGTTCCGAAGGCAATGTTTGTTTGTTTGTTTGTTTTCCTTTATTGATTAATAAACAGGCCACTTGCCCAATAACATATTACCAAACTATACAGTAAGTAATTAGAAGTAAACAATATAAATGGAAATTAAATATTTACATTTATCATTCTAGTTTCATTTTATATAAATTCACTATATAGATAGATAGATAAGGGTGTTTTGGGGGGTCTTAAATTAGACAGGAACCTGGATCTATGATCCCTTGTTCTAAACCCCCTTCCTTCGTTTATTGTCAACAGAAATTCACAATTTTTTTTTTTTTTAAAGAAAGCAAAGACTAAATATAAATATAATAGGAGAAAAAGAAGTTATACGACAAACAAAAGCAAAATATACTAAAAACAAACAGACAAATAGTCATTAGTCCGAAATTCGCAATGTGGCCATCCTTCATCATCATCATCATCAAGAGAAAAGTTTCGTTTTCTCGAGGAAATTTGTAAGTTTCTCCAGGTCGAGGGATTGAATGTTGAGCTGCGAAGCTTGAAGTTCGGGCATGCCTAGGATATTTTTCCTGAATAGTCTGAACCTAGGGCAATCTGTCAGAATATGAACACCCGTTTCTTCACTTCGCCCGCACGGGAACTTCGGATCATCCTTGCAGTTGATGTCGAAAAGGTATTTGTTTATAATGAATATTTCCCGAGGTGGGAGGGTTATTATTGACCGTTGAATGAATTAATTCAAATTGGAAAATGTTGTTTTCATATATTTATTGGAAATGAATAATCTTAGTTTTTTCATACAAATTTTTTCTCAATAATCTACTCAAATATAAATGTAAGTAACAAAACGTCAGTAAAATTCATTAAATTAATGTTCAAAAAATTTCGTCAGACAGACAGACATCGAAAATTCGCATGAAATAAGTATACAGTCTTTAAATTAAAACGACCGCCTTCCAATAAATATATGAAAACAACATTTTCCAATTTGAATTAAAGGTATTTGTTTAGTCCACAGTGATTTGTTAAGACTTCAACCACTCTTTTGACATTCTTTCTGCTAAGGTTCAGAAGTTCTCTACTGAAGTCGTTGGACGGAGCTTGACAGAAAATTTTTGTGTGTCTTCCTCCATCATAATTCATCCAAGCTTTGGGGTGCTCGCGATGTAGCCATTCTTTTGCCACCTTCTTCCTTGCCGCTTGTGAAATGCCAAAGAAAGGTTCTGGCCCCGTAAATCTGCGAGAAGCACCATCTCCTGCCAGCTCATCAGCCTTTTCATTGCCTTCGATACCTTCGTGCCCGGGTACCCACAGCACTGTAACTTCATTTTGGGAACCAACGTCATTCAGCTGTGATTTACAGTGGCGAACCATTTCAGAATTCACAAGGGGACATTCGATTGCTTGTATTACTGATGTGCTATCTGCGCAGACGTATAAGTTTTTCCCGCTAATCTCTTTCGACATCATAGATGTAAATATCTCTGATATGGCAAAGAGCTCTGTTTGAAAAACTGTTGCGTATTCTCCTGTTGACAGACTGACTTCTATATGAGGGTGTTCACAATGGAAACCAGCGCCTGATAGGCTGTCTCGTTTTGAGCCATCTGTGTAACATACTATTCCCTCAGCTGGGGGATAAACCTTAAAATCGCCCAACCAGTCATCTCTATCAGGAATAATGCATTTAAACTTGTCATCAAGCATCAGCACTGCCTTAATTTGATCGCTAGGCATATCCAACAGATCTTCCCTAATGAGATTTCTGATCGTTCTATGACCCTTACCTGAAAAAGTGAGCCGTTCTCCGTTACATTCCATGTTTATCGATGCATTAAATGCTACTGATTTAACATGCAAATCCAGAGGTGGTATAGATAGGAGCGTCTCTAGCGCCAAGGTGGAAGTGGAATTTTTGGCTCCTGTGATACATAAACCTGCAAGCCGTTGCAACATGTCGAGACGTTTTTTAGATGTTTGAACATCCACTCTAGGCCACCATACCACACATCCGTGACACAAAGTTGGTCTGATCACTGCGGTGTATATCCACCAGATCGCGCTCGGTGACAGGCCCCACGTTCTACCGAAAGCGTTCCTGCACATCCAGAAAATGCCGATTGCCTTATCAATTTTTTCTTCAAAGTGAAGAATCCAAGTCAATTTGTGATCAAGAATTATGCCCAAGTACTTCAGTTTGGCTACAGGATTAACTACTTCACCGAAAAGAGTAAACCCACCCAAATTGGACTCGTTCGCATTTTTCTTTCTCGTGAACAAAATGATCTTAGTTTTGATTGGATTCACCCGAAGCTTGTTTTAAGCACACCAGTTCTCCACTGAGTTTAAAGTGGTTCTCATCAGGTCACCCAAGGTGTCAACAAAATTTCCGCAAAGAAGACAAGAAACATCGTCGGAATACCCTTGAGTGAAGGTGCCTGAATTGTTAAGCTCTACTAGTAACGGGTCAATTACCATGCACCAAAGAATGGATGATAAAATACCACCTTGTGAACATCCCCTAGTCACTCCAAGATTGGAACTCGTTCCACATATTGTAGCTTCCACTGATCGACTACTCAGCATTTGAACTATCCACCTGGTTGCAGTGTCGCTCATTTGTCTCTCTTTTGTCGCTGCTGCTATGACCTCGAAGTCTGTGTTGTTAAACGCTCCTTCGATGTCCATAAAGCAGCCTAGAGCAACTTTATCGTTATAGATCATGTTTTCAATCTTACTTGCCATCTGGTGGAGCGCAGTGTCAGTTGATTTACCAATTTGGTATGCATCAAGGTATGCATGCTGGTTTGCATGAAGTGGGAAACATTTAAGGACTTCGCCTCTTATGTAAAAATCTAAGAGTCTCTCAGTTGTCTTCAAAAGAAAAGAGGTTAGACTAATGGGCCTAAAGTCCTTTGCTTCGCTATGGCTCGTTCTTCCGAGCTTCGGTATGAAGGCCACCCTTACTTTTTCCCATCCCTCGGGTACGTAGCCAAGGGCTATCGAACTTTTGAAAATGGATCTCAGTCTTCCAATCAATAGTTAAAACCCTCCTTAAGCAGTGCTGGGAAGATTTTATCTAAACCAGCTGACTTAAAAGAGTGAAATTTGTGAGTCGCCCATCTTACTTTGCCTTGTCTGGTTTTTCTGTCAGCGAATAATCAGTCCTTACGAGAAGGGACAAAGGAAGGTTTCATACTCTGGGTACTTTCGATTTGGACACTACCAGGAAAATGTACTTCTAAAAGATGTTCTACCGTCTCCCTGCTAACTCTAGTGAAAGTTCCATCTGGCTTCTGTAGAGAACCTACTTGTGCCGAAGGGTCTTTAGCTAGGATTTTGTGCACTCTAGCGTACGCTGGGACAGAGTTAGCTTCTTCGAAGAATTTTACCTTGCATTTTTCTTTTAGCTGTTCGTGTGCTAGTTTGTAATCCTTCAAAAGCTCTCTGTGAATTTCTTTGTACTTTTCCCTTTCGTCTTCTTCTAAGTTTTTTCTACCAGCTTTGTTCCAGGCTTTTCTCAACTGCTTCTTCTTCTCTGCTAGATCTTTGCTCCAAAGGGAGTCCTTATACAGTGGTCTAGGAGTCTGCAGTGGACATGCAAATTCGAAGGCGCCAATGATGGCAGCCGTGATGTCTTTGTTTGCTTTTTCCAAACAGTCTGCAGTAACATACCGTTCTTGGTAAGGTATTTCGTCCAATTTCTCGCTCAGCTTTGCTCTATAAATATCCCAGTTCGTTTTCCTTGGGTTCCTATAGGGTTCCCTTTTCGGGAAAAGGCCCTTTAGGTTGAATTTAATGAGCTTGTGTTCAGAGAAGGTTTCAGTATCAGTCACTCTCGACGAATGAATCCTTTCAGATACACTACATGAAGCTAACGTCACATCTATCCTTTCCTTCCTCACTGAGTTTTCGAAAGTAGGACTTTTCCCTTTGTTCATCACCAAAAGATCCATTGTCACTAGATACTGCACTAAGGCTTCACCTCTTTTATTGATGTCAGAGCTACCCCAAATCGTGTGGTGAGAATTGGCGTCAGCTCCAACTATCAGTGGAACGTTCTCGCGTAAACAAAATTCGACGGTTTTTTCCAGGAGAGCTCCCGGTGGTGGTGTCGGAGAATCATATGGCATGTAAGAAGAAACTATGACAAAATCGCCCCCCTCATTAACTTTCCCACAGATTCTAACCGCCACCAAGTCATTACCCGTGAGCTGGTTCAGTATCATTGCATTCAAATTTTTCGAAACATGAATAGCTGCTCTGGGTCTGCCTCCCTTTCTACAGTAAAATAGGCGGTCATGCAGTTTTCCGAACCCATGAATTTTATTACCCCTGATCCAAGGCTCTTGGATTAATGAAATGTCCGTCTGACTCACTTTCAGATCATTACCAGTAAACGCTCGTTGCCTTTTTGCAATGCTGCAGGTTAATTTGTGCAAAGTTTAGGTCTGTCGCGACTAGATTGGCTGAACTCGTGTTCACGACATTATCATTGCATGCATACACATCATTCATTTTACGAAAGAAAATTTTTTGTAAGTTACCAGATTCTGAAACACCCGACTTATTTGGTAAATAAAAAGGACAGCCTTCACGGTAGGGTAAAAAATGTCCGTTGCTGTAAATTCATTTTTATTAAACTAGGTCCCACCTTTTGGGTGGGTCAGATCCCTTGACTGATTTTTTACTTTTTCATTATAATGAAGAGAAGCATACCCTACTACAAGAACACTGTTCAATTTAATTTTTAAACAATATTTCATTCAATTAAATACTAAGTAAAACAAATGAAATTGAATATTTTCATTTCATAGTTGTCTTGGCATGGTGGTGACAGTAGCCATATAATAAGATTTAAAATTCATATGGAGACATTCTCCATGCATTTCTCAATTAAATCGATTCTTGCTCGGAAATATGTATTTCGAATAATTTTTCGTTGATAAGAGAGGGTTTGGGAAGGCCAGAGGAAGATTATGCAATTATTTAGTGAAAATAGTTTTTATCAGCTGCGCCGAAAGAACAACGAAAATAACAAACTTCATACCACGGGGTGAAAGCGAAAATATGAAACCATAACTTCGAGGGAAGGGAGTAAGTATGAAAGTTGACATTTGTTGCAAATGACCATACGGTCACAAAACTTCTTTGTTCAATAGATGATACGGAGTTTGTCAGCTTTTCGATCAAACTCCATATCATCTATTGATAGTACACGATCAAGGAAAAGTGAAATACTTAATAATTTCAATCATTTAACTTCTTTGTTCATCCGAAGAATGATTAAATGAATTTAGACTATTTAGATTTTTAAAATTCTGTTCATTCATATTATCCATTCACTGTGAGATTGGACTTCTACGGAAATTATTTTCGCGATAAAAAATTGCGTCAACCAATGAGAGACAGGGATCTTTCGTTAATTTTTTTTCATCGATTCGTTAAATTAATTTATCGAAAAACTCTTGTCTCTCATTGACTGACGCAATTATTTATCGCGAAAATAATTTCCGCAAAACTCCAATCTCACAGTGAATGTTTAATATCAACCGCAACATTTTTCAATTTATATTAATTATTGTAAATTCAGTGCATTCTGTTGAAACGAGGATTCACTGTTTTATTTTTATTTTCATATAAAAACTGTTCACTTTGATAGTTCATCATCCATTATAATATTATAATAAATGAATATCTGCCATATTTTCTATTTATGAACAAATAATTAAACTCGTGCGATTACGGACCTCGCTTCGCTCGGACCGCAAACTTCACACTCGTAGAGCTAAGGACAAATACAAATAAGCCAATGTAAGAAATATAAACTTGTCAATGTTATTGGCGTTTCCAGCATTTAAATTGTAATATTTCACTGTAAAAGTTTTTTATTGCTTTTTCCAACGAAGTGTCGCTTTCTTTAAAATTTTTATCTACGAAACAATTGTTTTTGTGTACTGTCCAACTTTAATAACTTACTTAATAGCTGACCATCCCATTTGACAGTTGATCATCGATTATGAACATTTACTATCCGAATTTATAGTTATTTTCTATTCGTGAACAAATAATTAAACTCGTGCGATAACGGACCTCGCTTCGCTCGCCCCACAAACTTCGCACTCGTAAAAGTTTTTAATTAGTTTTTCCAACGATATTTCCTTAATGCTTTATTTAAAATGTTTGTTTGGAAAACCATTATTTTTGTGTACTATCCAACTTAATCGTTGACCATCCGCTTTGATAGTTATTTTCTACTTGAGGACATATAATTAAACTGGGCAAGTGCAAACGTCGCACTCGTAAGACTATCGACATTTTATCAATTTTTGATGGATAACTTGATACGAAGTTAACTATCAATTAGACAGTCAATCTATTAAGTTCTATCAAGTTCATAGTTAGTCAACAATCAAGCTGATAGTCAGTAATCAAGTTGATAGTCAACAATCAAGTTGATAGTTAGTCAACTATGCTATGCGAAATACAAACAAGACGATAAAATACAAACTATCACGATTTTGGTTAGTCGACTTGAAAACTATCAAGTTGCTAGTTAGTCAAAGATCAAGTTTATAGTTAGTCAACTATCAGGTTGTGCTAATACCTCCACTTCTTTATTTTTTTTTAATTCTTCAAAAATTTCTTTCGAAGTCATTTTTTGAGTCCTTATTGAGCTTTCGAAGTTTGCCCTACAAAAGCTGATTCTCGACTGATAGAAATGTTTACTCCCGCTTCGTTTTTATAGTTGACTATAAGCTTGATAGATGACAATCAACTTCATTGTTGATAATAATGACGGAGATGGCTTCTGATCGAAATATGCGTAATAAATGATGAAGTAATTTGCCGAGGTATCTTATTTATAGCTCATATTTTTGACAACTTGATAGTTGGCTATTAGTTTGATAGTTGACTATCAACTTGATAGTTAGCTATCAGCTTGATAGTTGCCCATCAACTTGATAGTTGGACGGGTTGGGAAAAATGCTGGAAACCGCGATCCTGAATAGACTAAGAAAACACACGGAGGGCGAGCACGGACTGTCGGACGAACAATTCGGATTTCGAAAAGGGACATCGGCGATTGAGGTCATTAAAAAAGTCATAGAGACCACCGACAAGGCGCGGAAGCAAAAAATACGGGGTAACCGCTTCTGTGCTATAACGACGATAGACGTTAGAAATGCCTTTAATAGCGCAAGCTGGATAGAGATAGCCAAGGCGCTACATGTCATGAGAGTCCCCGATTACCTCTGTAGGATACTGAAAAGCTATTTCGAGCGACGAGTACTAACGTACGATACTAATGAAGGGAAAAAGACAGTCGACATCACAGCTGGAGTACCACAGGGATCCATATTAGGACCAACGCTGTGGAATGTTATGTATGACACAGCGCTGAGGCTGAAACTGCCAAGATGTGCTAAGACGATTGCTTTTGCCGACGACTTGATCCTCACGGTATCCGGAACGTCGAAGATGGAGGTAGAGGTGGTTACGATGGAGACGCTAGAAACTGTCGAAAACTGGATGACAACGGCGGGGCTGAGGCTGGCCCACCAAAAAACTGAGATCATGCTAGTAAGTAACTGCAGAAAAACCGAACGAATCATTTTGAACATTGACGGGGAAGAAATAACATCCACTCGCCAATTAAAATACCTTGGAGTTGTGCTGGACGACCGCAGAAATTTTAATAGCCATGTGGACTACACGTGCGAAAAGGCAATGAAAGCCACCGCAGCATTGGCCAGAATAATGCCAAACGGCTTTGGACCGCGCAGCAGCAAAAGGAGGCTCCTTGCAAGTGTCACCCTATCGATATTGCGCTACGGAGCACCAGCGTGGATACAGGCGCTAGATACGAAGAGGAATCGGAGAAGGCTTAATAGAGCCCAGAGGCTGGCAAGCATAAGAGTAGCAAGCGCATATCGAACAATATCCTTAGAAGCGGTATGTGTTATAGCCGGGACGATGCCCATATGCATAACGCTGACAGAAGACAGTGAATGTCATAGAAAGAAGAGAATGGAGGGTCAAACTACCAAAACAGTTAGGACGAAATTAAGAGCCGAATCACTGAGACAGTGGCAGCAAGAGTGGGACTCCTCGGACAAGGGAAGGTGGACCCATAGACTCATACCAAAAATAACGACATGGGTACAGAGAAAACATGGAGAGGTTAATTTCCACCTGACACAGTTTCTGTCTGGTCACGGATGCTTCAGGAAGTACCTGCACAGGTTTGGATTCACGGAGTCACCTTTCTGCACGACATGCGATAGGCAGGAAGAGACTGCGGAGCACGTGTTACTCGTCTGCCCCCGCTTCGAACAAGAACGAGGAGAGCTGTTGACTGTGAGTAGGCCAGATGTAAGTGCCGAAAACATAATATCGGAGATGTGCCGCGATGAGGAGGTGTGGATAGTGGCGGATAATGTAGTTGCGAAAATAATGACGAAGCTGCAAATTGCATGGAGAGACGATCAAAGAAGACTGGCAGTTGATCTAAGAGAGTAGGTGCGAAAGCACAGCTCCTCCCCGAAGTAATGCTGTGAGGCGGTTCCGGGGAGAAGAGAGCACGAAGACTAAGGAAGGAGGTTTTAGTTGGTAGGTCATTAAAGTTAATCCAACACTACCTTGGTTCAGAAAGACCGGGTGTCTATGAAGATTTCCTCACCCTTATAAAAAAAAAAACTATCGCTATGATAGTTGACTATCGACTTGATAGTTGGTAGTTGACTATCAATCTGATCGTTGACTAATCACTCAATAGCAATCAACCATATCTACTATCTACTATCTACTATGAAATTGTCAACTATCAAATTATTAATAACTACCAACTATTATTAGCAATTAGCTACAAACTATTAAAATATCAACTTACAGCTGCCCCAGTATCAATCGAATGGGAATCTTTTTGAAGTGCCTAGGCGCTATTTCTTACTTTGTCACTATAGGAGATAAAACAATTTAATTGACTAAAACAATCCTAAAAGACTCTGGCGATAACTTCGTACGAGTCTAAAAACCTACTTTCTCTGCAATATCTACCTAACCAGACGGTTAGGCCAATATTGTCCATCGTGGATTATGACAGTGAGATAACAATAGTAATGTTGATATTGAATTCGTAATTTGTCAACCGGTTGTAAGTCTCACACATACAAAATATAATCTCTAATCGAATATTTTGCATAAAACAGAACTCTTAGTTCCTCAGGAATCGTGTACCAATTCTTATAACGATTGTTTTGTATGTGTGAGAGTTTCAACCCGTCGAAAAATAACAAATGCAAGATCAACATTGCCATTGCTACCTCACTGCCAAATTCCTCCGAGATGATTGTCGACTTGGGGTGTCAAATGGTGTGTTAAGCGTAATATAGTACTCCTTTATGTACCTTAGCCTCTGTACACCTACTCCTACATCCTATCCTACCCGTGGTGACACCTGTTATAGTGAGCAACCCGCATGAACGATCAGGTAACCAACCCTGGTGTAGTAGTGTGGGTCACTTAGCATAAGGATGAGGGGGGCTGCCTTCGGGTAGTACCTAAACGGCACGTATAGGGACGGCCGAAGGCAGCTAGGCGCTATCAAGATGGGATGGCGACTTAGTATGGTGGCGGATGATCTCAACAGCAAGAGACAACGGCAGCATACACAGCCCTAGTCAGATGGGCTACCATCACCACCTGGTGACTTCCCTACGGGTCATCGGGAGAAGGAAAGTAGGTTGGGCGCTTGGCTAACTCCCAGACACCGTAAAAACAGTCTTGTTTAGAACACAACACAGCCTCGGATCGGACAGGATAAACGGCAACGACTCAAGCATCGGAAAAAGGACAACGATTTACAATTAGGAACATGGAATGTAAGATCTTTGTTGCGGCCAGGAGGATTGAGATCTCTCACAAGTGCGCTAAGAGCGGCAAAAATTGACATAACAGCTGTGCAAGAAACGAGATGGCCTGGAAAGGACACCATGACCAGTAGCGACTATAAGTTCTACTATAGTGGGAAGAGTAACGACAGTCCAAGAGAGTATGGAACAGGCTTCATGGTCCTCGGCAGAGCTAGAAACGCGGTGATTGGTTTCAGTCCTGTTGACGAGCGATTGTGCTCTCTACGGATAAGAGGAAAATTTTTCAATTACACTCTTATAAACGTTTATGCGCCTACGGAGGAAAGCGACAACGAGGTGAAGGAGCTATTCTACGAGAAACTGGTGGATGTATATGATGGAGCGCCGAAACGAGACATTAAAATTGTGCTTGGAGATTTTAATGCTAAAATAGGCCGCGAAGTATTTTATCGTCCCACAATCGGTAAACATAGCCTTCACGAAAACTCGAACGAAAATGGAACGCGGGTGGTTGATTTTGCAGCATCAAGAAACATGGTTGTCAGCAGTACCTATTTCCAACATAAAGACATCCACAAAGCGACATGGGTATCACCGGATAAACGAACCAAAAACCAGATTGACCATATTTTGATAGATGCACGTCACTGTTCAAATATGTTGAATGTCAGAAGCTGTAGAGGACCGAATGTAGATTCCGATCACTACCTGGTGAGAGCGGCAGTTAGGTCTCGAATATCGGTTCAACACAATCGACAACCGGCATTGGAAAGGTGGGACGTGGAAAAACTACAGAACGAAGACATTAAACGTCAATATGTCGACAGGCTGGAGACGAATATTATTGCCGGAATGGTCAGCGAACAACGAAGCGTAGACGATGCGTGGAATCAAATTAGACGGAATGTAGAGAGCGCCGCAGCAGAGACAGTGGGAACGAGAACGGGAAATAAAAGAAATATCTGGTTTGACGATGAATGCCAGAAGGCCATGGACGACAAAAACGCAGCTCGCCTGAAAACTCTAAGTAGATTCACGCGAGCTGGCCAGGAAGAGTACCGTTCTAAAAGAAATTTCGAGAGAAAACTCTTCCGACGGAAAAAGCGACAGCGTGACAAGGAAGTTTTGATCGAAATTGAGAAGTTTGGCAATCGGAAGGAGACTCGGAACTTTTACCGGAAAGTGAACGAATCCAGAAACGGTTACAGTCAACAACCTTTGCTGTGTAAGGACAAGCATGGATTGGTCTTAGCAGATGAGGAAAGGTGTATCGCGAGATGGGCTGAGTACTTTAAGGAACTGCTTAACCCGAACAGACCGCTCAACCGAGACGACGAAAACGACGAATTGCCATTTCAGACTGCGCAACCATACATAGAAGAACCAACGATGCAAGAAGTTGAAGCTGAAATTTTAAAGCTCAAAAATTTCAAAGCCCCGGGGACTGACAACCTACCCGGTGAACTTTTCAAGAACGGCGGCAACGCGCTATGTATGGAGATGCACGAGCTCATCATACGCATCTGGAATGACGAGGAGTTACCGGAAGATTGGAAGACCAGCATACTTTGTCCCATATACAAAAAAGGTGACAAATTGGAGTGTGGCAATTTTCGAGGAATCGCTCTGCTGAATATTGCTTACAAGATATTTGCAAATATTCTATATCAGCGCCTTCATCCATACACGGAATCTACGATAGGTGAATACCAAAGTGGTTTTCGTGTAGGTCGTTCAACATCGGACCAGCTGTTTAATATCAGACAGATCTTGGAGAAGTGCAAGGAGTACAACATTGAAACACACCATTTGTTCGTTGACTTCAAGGCAGCCTATGACAGTGTTAGAAGAAGTAAGCTATGGAGAGTCATGGAGGAGTTCGGAATTCCCAACAAACTGATCTCGCTAACGAAGCTAACACTAAACGGAGCTAACAGCCGAGTAAGGATCCGCAATCAAATGTCAGAGACTTTCGACATTGAGGAAGGCCTACGTCAGGGAGATCCTCTTGCAACGCTGCTTTTCAATTTAACACTCGAAGCAGCTGTTCAAACCATGGACATAGACTCCAGCGGCACCATTTTCTCCAAGTCCAGTCAGTTGCTTGGTTTTGCAGATGACCTGGACATTATTGGCTGAATATGGATGTTGTTAAAAATAAGTTTATGGCCTTGGAGAGGAAAGGTACCGACGTTGGGTTGAAGGTCAATGACGGAAAAACGGAATACATGATCGTCCCACCTACGAATCGCTATCGGGAAGATAACGTAACGATCGACACACACATTCAAAATGGTCAATAAGTTCGTATACCTTGGATCAGAGCTGAACATAAACAACGACATTGCGGACGAAATAAAAAGGCGAGTAACTTTGGGCAACCGGAGTTATTACAGCCTGCTGAAAATTCTAAAGTCCAAGTCAGTAAGCCGAAATTCAAAATGCGCACTTTATAAAATTGTGATCAGACCGGTAGTTACGTACGGTTCGGAGTCGTGGTGCTTGACACAGAAACATGAACAATCTCTGCATACGTTCGAGCGAAAGGTACTGCGTACAATATTTGGACCAGTATTTGACCGAAAACTGAACCGATGGCGCAGACGATATAATCACGAGCTCATAGAGCTTTTTGGAGAGCCCGACATAGTCAGAACAACAAAAATAAATAGACTACGTTGGCTCGGTCACGTACAACGAATGAATGAACATCGTATTCCAAAAAAAATGCTGAAGTCCAAACCTGAAGGCAAAAGGAGTGCAGGGCGACCCAAGTCCAGGTGGAGCGACGCTGCTTTTGCCAACTTAAGAACTGTGGGAGTAACCAGCTGGGAGACGTTAGCTGCAGATAGGCCCGGTTGGAGAAGCATGTTGGAGAAGGCCAAGACCCTTAATGGGTTGTAGTGCCGGTAAAGTAAGTAAGTAAGATTGTCGACTTGATACTTAATCTAAGTATCAACTTGATAGTTGTCTAACTATCAACTTGATAGTTGTCTAACTCTCAACTTGATAGTTGTCTAACTATCAACTTGATAGTTGTCTAACTATCAACTTGATAGTTGTCTAACTATCAACTTGATAGTTGTCTAACTATCAACGTGATAGTTGTTTAACTATCAACTTGATAGTTGTCTAACTATCAACTTGATAGTTGTCTAACTATCAACTTGATAGTTGTCTAACTATCAACTTGATAGTTGTCTAACTATCAACTTGATAGTTGTTTAACTATCAATTTGATAGTTGTCTAACTATCAACTTGTCAGTTGACTAACTATCAACTTGATAGTTGTCTATCTCGCTAGTTGTCCAACTATCAACTTGAGTGTTTTCCAACTATCAACTTGATAGTTGTCCAACTATCAACTTGATAGTTGTCCAACTATCAACTTGATATTTGTCTAACTATTAATTTGATAGTTGTCTAACTATCAACTTGATAGTTGTCCAACTATCGGCTTGATAGTTGTCTAACTATCAACTTGATAGTTGTCCAACTATCAACTTGATAGTTATCCAACTATCAATTTGATAGTTGTCCAACTATCAGCTTGATAGTTGTCCAACTATCAGCTTGATAGTTGTCCAACTATCAGCTTGATAGTTGTCCAACTATCAGCTTGATAGTTATTCAACTATCAACTTGATAGTTGTCTAACTATCAACTTGATAGTTGTCCAACTATCAACTTGATAGTTGTCCAACTATCAGATTGATAGTTGTCCAACTATCAACTTGATAGTTGTCTAATTATCAACTTGATAGTTGTCCAACTTTATACACTTACATCCAAAAGAGACTGTTACTATTGCATTGAGCAAACCATCAAAAATTTTCTCAATATATAATTCTACTACATTTCGATGTATCATTCTAATACTTTTCAAGTACTCTAGAAAAAAACAAAAAAAAGAAATCGGTTTTTCCGGAATAACTTCCAGATCCGTAGTCCCACATAGCCCATCTTCGAACTTAACCTCGGGAATTTAATTCCGCAGCGATTAAAAGAAAGGTTTCGAAAATTGGTTAGGAATTACTCAAGTTATCGTGCTAACAAGGAAAATTTTTTGCAGGTATTTAAGGTTTTCCATGCAGATATCATACATTTTTCTCATAGGTATTTATTTTCATAAGACCCTTTGACTTTCAGTCAAGGGAATAAAAATCAAAAATAGTCAAAACAGTCGAAAGCGGTAAAATTTTGTGCAATGGGCGCTCGAGAACAAAATAAAATAAATTCCGCTGTATAGAAAAATTATTTTAACAAGCTTGCCGCTGTAAGAGGACCTTCGTACGTAAAACGTATTGCTACGGTTATAATTCGTCGGATAAGATATTTACGCGCGCAACTAGATGTAAACGCCCAACGAAAAACGAATAGAGCAGATTACCCTTGTTTGATTTGAAAACTCAGGTATCACTTTATAAAATGCACCGTTGTCATACCTCTAGTTGGGGAGTTGTCCGAACTTATTGCAATTTCAGTTATTATTACATAAAAGTAGAAACAGAAATAAACAATTTCGAAAGTCCACAACGATGCGACTCAAGACAAAAACAAATCTCACACAGCTCAACAAAACAAAATCACAACCGAAGCAAAAACACTAGTCTCAGAACATCCATCTTAGTTTTACTTTTAGGTAAAAAACTGATTTAAACGGATTCGAAAAACCACCGACCAATCACTGCAATTTGGTTGAATAAATTTTGACCTCACTAAATAAATTCAAAATAATAATATTTATGTTAGCCGCAAAAATACTCGGAAAACCAAAATCGATTTACGAATCAGTCGGCAGCAACGAAAAACACGTCTTTCCTCTTCAACGTTCTCTCTCTCTATTTTGGGGAGATATGGTCCAATCCTGGTAAATGGCCTCTTTCATAATTGGGCAGGATGACGCAGATCTCCAGAAATATGGGAGTTAGAAAGTTGGTTCCAAAGGCAATGTTTGTTTGTTTTCCTTTATTGATTAATAAACAGGCCACTTGCCCAATAACATATTAACTAAACTCTACAGTAAGTAATTAGAAGTAAACAATATAAATGGAAATTAAATATTTACATTTATCATTCTAGTTTCATTTTATATAAAATTCACTATAACTATTATTGTTTCTTCTTTATTATTATTTTTTTTATTCCTCTTAATTTACGAAGTTTCTATTACCGTTCATCTTAGCTTCTATATAATTAATTTATTTTAAGTTTGTAAATAAGATTAATTTATATATTATTTATTTTATTTATTTATTTAGCACTATTTATTTATTTAACACTACAAATTCAAATTAGTTATCCACAAATAGTAGCATTTCAGTTAGGTCACTCATTTCAATAACATTACCAGATTTCCAATATCGCTTCAATACGAATCACAGTAACTAATACCTTAGGTCAAAATTGAAATTGGTGATTTAGTCTGTTACTGAATCTTTTGTAATTAGTTGTTAGAAGATTTATGTTGTTGAAATAAATGTTTCAAGGCTTTTAAGCAAGTTTGTATTTATAAATTCTCGTTTTTTGTATTTATTAAATTTGTCTCTTGATATAAATTTAGCACGGATAAGATTTATGACGTCTTTGGTAAACCAACACGGAAAGCCATTTTTTCTACTTTTTACTTTGGGTAGGTTTTCAAGTAGATGAGACAGTACTTCATAAAATTTTTTCGTTGCATCATCAATATTTAAATAGTCAAGTTCACTTATATAATAATAATAATAATAATCTGCCTTAACAACCCATGAAGGGTTTGGGGCTAGATCATTATTTACTAGTTTCGCTACTTTCTGTGGTTCTACTATTTGAGATCCTTTCATTACCGGAAAGTTTTTACTGTGCCAGTGGTAAGCTGTGCGACAAACCCAGTGCCATCCATGAGATGTACTAGGAACGAAACTAGTAGGAGTAGAATACCGGCACCTCCCAACAATGCCTGTCACCGGTAAGCCGTACGATGGCGCTACACTCAACTTCACATGACTTGAACCGATTCAATTAGCTTTGTTTTGTTTACAAATCTAACAATCGGAACAAATCTGTCTGCGGCTGAGTTTCGAACCAACGCACTGGCAACTCGATTCACTTACCCAGTCGATATTTTTAATAGAATTGTTTAGAGCATTGTAATCTGCACGAAAGAAATTCAGTTTTGGCGATCGATTTTCAGCTACGAAGGATAATGGAGCCACATCCAATAATGGCCCCACGAAAGTAAGGGGCCGTGACGCAAGTCTTACACGCCAAAAAATTCACAAGAAATTTTTTCGTAGACTAAGGAACATATATACAAGAACTTTTTGACTCCCCCCCCCCTCGGAAAATATTTTTCTCGGATTCTACGGAAAACTTAAGACCGAAGTGCCTTTTCACTCATTAAAATCGGTTCAGTCGTTCCGGAGATATGAATTAAACAATTTTGCTATTTTGTATGGAAATGGACTGAAATCGAATATTGTTAACTAGTCAATTTGGTAAACCTTTCTTTCTTTCTTTCTTTCTTTGTGGCAATTTTTGGCAGGATGACCCAGATCTCCTGAACTATGAGAGTTAGAAAGTTGGTTCCAAAGGCGAAGTTGTAGAGAATTAAATTTAAGCGAACACGTGTTTCAGGGTTTTGGGGAAATATGGCCCAATCTGGTATATGGCCACTTCCATAATTAGGCAGGATGAACCAAATCTTTAGAACTATGAGAGTTAGAAAGTTGGTTCCAAAGGCGAAGTTGTAGAGAATTGAATTTAAGCGAACACGTGTTTCAGGGTTTTGGGGAAATATGGCTCAATCCTGGTATATGGTCACTTCCATAATTAGGCAGGATGAACCAAATCTCTAGAACTATGAGAGTTAGAAAGTTTGTACCAAAGGCAAGTTGTAGAGAATTAAATTGAAGCGAACACGTGTTTCAGGGTTTTGGGGAAATATAACCCAATCCTGGTATATGGTCACTTCCATAATTAGGCAGGATGAACCAAATTTCTAGAACTATGAGAGTTACAAAGTTGGTTCCAAAGGCGAAGTGGTAGAGAATTAAATTTAAGCGGACATGTGTTTCAGGGTTTTGGAGAAATATGGCCCAATCCTTGTATGTGGTCACTTCCATAATTAATAAATGTTTCGTCGTTGGGTCTGGCATTTGTGACGCAATTTTTTGAACTCAACATAATTTTGTCAAAAATGTTTGTTGCGAATCGAAGCTTAATATGTCACCCCCCTCTGATTTCAGAACTTTTGTAACTGGAAGAAAAAAGTTTTACCTTAGATGATTAATGCGTCAGACTTTTCTGATTTCACAGCTTTTGTAAGCAGACAAAAAGACTTGCGTCGCACCTCCTCTGTAAGAGGTTTTTTGGCGGTTCAATATACAATGGAGGGTGATGAGCATCTACTTTTACAACTGGATCATCATCAACAATTACTGATATCTTACTTGAGTCCATATTTGATAGGACAAGATCAAGCGCCCTCAAATTTTTGTTTTTTGAATGATTAAATTGATTTGTATTAGACACAAACATTAAATTCATAAAATTCATAGTGAATTAAATTTAATCGAACACGGGTTTCAGGGTTTTGGTGAAATATGACCCAATACTAGTATATGGCAACTTCCATAATTGGGCAGGATGACCCGAGTCTCCAGAACTATGAGAGGTAGAAAGTTGCTTCCAAAGACAAAGGTGTAGAGAATTAAATTTTAGAGAACACGTTTCCCAGGGTTTTAGGGAAAAATGAGTTAGTCCTTGGATGTAAGCTTTTCTAGATTTGAATGGTCTGAGACGTACTTCGGTAGGGCCTTTGACATTAACTTGGGTAATTTCTATGGATCTTTGAAATTCTTACAGTTATAAAAGAACAGAAAACGTAGGATTGTATGCTTATTTGTATATTTAGATACGTTCGAGTCTCTTTGCCACATGTATTTTGTTTGCCACATCTATTCTGATCCGTACGGGTCTTTGGTTATGTTTTTTATTAGAAATCCTTGGACTCAGTCACGACCCTAAAACTAAGTTTCCACCAATTGTGAAATTATTGTTTGGAAAATATATTGAATTTAAAAATCAAAATAATAAATCATAATAAATAAAGATTTGCCAAAGCAGCACCGTCAAAGTAAATAATTGAAGAAATCGTCTGAAGGCCAATAATAAACATATGAGGGGACCCGTACGTATCGGAATAGATGCCGCAAACAGAGTTGATATTGATTATCAAAATATCGATAATTTTCCATTATCGATTATCGATATTTTTTAATATCAATTATCAATCGAAAAAATATCAAAATATCGATATTTCGATATTATATCAGAAATTGATATGTTGATATTATATCGAAATTTTATATTTTGATATATCAAAGATTGATATTTGGTAATTATCAGTTTTTCAAAAATCATTGACTAAAAATGTTTACAGTTACAATTTTATACTGCGGCGGCTACTGCATCATACATACATTTCGTTCATCCATACCAGTACTTGTAAAATTCATTTTTTATAAAGAAATCTATCGTAAAGTAGTATCTTTCTTACTCTTTCAAAAATTGTGGAAAAATTGTAGTTCGGCTTCGCGTGACAGTGTGTGACAGGGGGGAGGGGGTCTAGAGCCGCCTTACGTCACGCGAAATTTTTGAAAATATTTGGCTGAAATTTACATTTTTCTCTAATTTACATAGAATTCTTGGATGGAAGTCATTACTTTAAGTAATTGTTTATTGTCCATCATTTTGACGTTAAAATCGAAAAATGCTCTCACTCGCTATCTTTCTTTTTTATTCAGAAAATGAAAACTTGCATTTTCCTATAGTTTATTTTTACACTTTGCGCTCGAATGATCAGGTTTACCAAATCATTGTTATTTATGAATAGATTTATGAAGGCGCATCATCTATTTTGCCTAGCCGTATGTTATTTTTAGTCAGTAGCTTTAAAGTGTATACTATCTATACCTAGCTGAAAATTTATTATGGGTTCGAGGTCGGTGTGACACAAGTGTGACAGAGGGGGGGCGATTTTTGGGTGACATACTTTATGAACGGCCCCTTAAATCGTCTGCTGTATACGTATGGAAATGAAAATCGTACAGAAATTTCAATGTCGTCTCACAAAATTTTACCAAAAGCGCAATATATCTAAAACAATCTCAATTGATTTTCAAGATTTTATTAGGATTCTATGAAGATTTTAAGGATTTTTAGAAGATTTTAAGGATTTTTAGAAGATTTTAAGGATTTTTAGAAGATTTAAAGGATTTTTAGAAGATTTTAAGGATTTTTAGAAGATTTTAAGGATTTTCAGAAGATTTTAAAGATTTCAAAATATTTTACCGGATTTAAGGATTTTACCGGAGCAATTTGGGATTTTATCTGGGCTTGTGACAGGATTTTCCGGAGTCGTTTACCCCTCGTAGGGCCCTAACAGAGATTCGCTGATAATGCCCTAGCTAAATCCAAGGACTCAAATCCAAAAAAGCTTCTTCCACAAACTGTCAGTCATGCCCAGATCTTTCAAACAAAAAACGATTTATGAAAATCGGAAAAGATTTACGCGAGTTATGTACAAAAAACACATAGGGCCCTTGCAGAGACTCGTTTTTAGTGCCCTAGCTAAGTCCAAGGACTCAAATTCAAACAAGTTTCTCACATAAATTGTCGACTATGCCCAGGTCTTTCAAACAAAAAAAAATTATGAAAATCGGAAAAGATTTACTCGAGTTATGTACAAAAGAACAAAAACCACTTAAACGGTCCTAGCTCGGCGGCCCTTGGGCCTACAGTGCCCAGATTCAATCCCATAAAAGATTTTTTGATTACCTTTTAGGGAACAAAAGTTTTTTAAAATCGGTTGAGTTTCCTCGAGTGATCGTGTTGACGGACGGACGGACGGACGGACACGGGTCTAAAAACGGGATATAAATAAAAGTTCGCGAAAGTATCGACAAGTGAGTAATTGGAATAAAACTTCAAAACCATCGTCAGAAATCGCGACGCGCCATCAAATAGGTGGAGACATGCCAAGCTTCGGAAAACGCTGCAAAAAGAAAAATATATCTTTTTCATATTTCTTTTAAAAATACAGTAATAAGTAGTCACCCGGTGGGTGCTTTCGGATTTATCAGGGTAGTAGAGAGTTTGCGCAAATGACGTATAAGCGATAAGTCATCTTATAAATTGTAATTTATAAGTTATAAGTTATAACTTATGACTTATAACTTATGAACTTAGAACTTATAATCATGTACTTATAACTTATAAATTATAAGTTATAATTCATATGGCCATAAGTTATAAGTCACAAGTTATAAGTCTACTCCTATAAAATTACGATTATAAGTCAATACATTTATTAAAATCCGCAACAGGCCCGTAGCCACAGTGACTTGACAGTGGGGACTGAGCCCCCTTAAGTGCCACAGAAAATATGCATTTTTTAAACGTTTCAAGAAAAGCTTTAAAATGGCTCATTTTTCGCCAGAATTACGAAATATTCGTTCGTTAATTCCCGGAGCCGCCATTCTAGAGAGCTGTACAGTTTTTTTAAGTGCCCCAAACAGTGTCCATTATTCTGATGGCGCTAAATTTTTCTAATTGAAATTAATCAATAAAAGGAAAGCATAGTGAAATTACAGGAACAATTTATTATTTTGATGGCTATTGTGGAAGCATAATGTGAAATAAATAACGTTTGGGTCGACAAAGTTGGTACGCGCCCTGACTTCCCCACTGTGCTCCGTCCCAAGGAAATTACAGTGAGCGTTACGGCTATAACAAAAACGGGTCAAACTTGACTCTTTTTGGATTACAGAGGGGAGGGAGGGTCTGAAAAATGCCAATTTTAGCGTTATGTAATTTATGAACGGCCACTAATATAAATTTTTATTTCACAAATTAACAAACATAAGGAGCAAAAATAATTTTCTGCTAAAGAATTTTTCCCAAGAGTGATTGGGCTTGTTGGAAAATATTTATTAGCAGTTGATGTTGTAAATGTATCGTTTGAATGCGCCGCAAACGAAATTATGAAATGAGTTTGGCTTACGAAAGTGTGCTAATAAAAAGCTATATCCATAGTTTTCGGAATCTCAGGGCAGGCTCAGAGGTTCACAGGGGGACCTAGTCCCTTCTGCCCCCCCCCCCCTTGATATGGGCATGCTCAGCAAATATCGATATGAAAAATCGTTGGTACTTTTTTTGCATTGAATGTCAAGTCTGACAGTTCTATGCTAAATTTTTAGAACTATTTGCAGAATAACTGAAAATGGGAAAATTTACTGGTAATTGTACGCATATTTCCTGCTTTTTCACTTTTGAAAATGTTTTCTCATTAGTCAAAAGCTTGATGAATCTATGTAAACGCAAAGCCATTTCAACGAAAACATACTGGAATTTCAAATTTCTATTGAAACGTAAAACAAGTGC
>CM055403.1:97961971-98022484 GCA_029228625.1 Pseudolycoriella hygida
CTATTTGCAGAATAACTGAAAATGGGAAAATTTACTGGTAATTGTACGCATATTTCCTGCTTTTTCACTTTTGAAAATGTTTTCTCATTAGTCAAAAGCTTGATGAATCTATGTAAACGCAAAGCCATTTCAACGAAAACATACTGGAATTTCAAATTTCTATTGAAACGTAAAACAAGTGCAATACAATATGAGAGAAAACCATTTCAATTAAATGGATTCCTAGATACGGAATGCCTAGCTTTCTTTCGCTTTCCGAAAAATGATATCAAGACGCTAACAGCTGCACTGAAAGTTCCGAAAATCATCATTTTGAAAAATCGAATCAAATTCAAAGGTATTCATATGTAATTAGGCTGTAACGTGCCCGAATTTTCACTTGAAATTTTGATGTATGCTACTAGGAACAGAAGGAATGTGCATACTGTTAAGACGGTTGGCTTACCCTAACAGACTAGCCGTGGAGGATGCGGAGATTCGAAGCAAATTACAAGAAGGCGAGAGCAGGCATTGAAGTCGGCGAAGTTACTGAAGTTGGCGAAGGTATCGAGGTGCTAGCCACCCCGCTCTCGACAAAAAGAAGACAAACACCGGATATTACGCCCACTCCAAGAAGCGCGGCAAAAAGGAGTAAAAGGGACAGGAGAAACAAAGAAAGGACCACAAACAGACTGGATGCACAAACACCGAAGCCCAGTATAAGCGAGTGGAGAGAGGTGAGAAAAAAGAAGAAAGGGAAGAGCGAGAAGCAAAAGCTTAGAAGTCTGAGACCTAAAGCTGATGCTCGAATAGTGGCGGCAGAAACAGGAATGACGTACGCCGATATCCTCAAAAAAATTAAAGAAGACCCAGACCTCAAGGACCTGGGTGAAAATGTCTCGAGAATAAGACGAACGCAAAAAGGCGAAATGCTGTTTGAACTCAAGAAGGGCCCAGAAATTAAAAGTGCAGATTATAAAGAACTAGTCAAGAAGTCGCTGGGCGAAGCAGCAAAAGTGAGAGCGTTGTCCCACATGACCACGATTGAATGTAGGTATATGGACGAAATCACGACAAGCGAAGACCTTCGAAAAGCCCTGAAAGAGCAAGGTAATATAAATAAAATAATATATAATATATATAATATAATAAATAATAAATAAAAAAAAAAAAAAAACCCTAACAGACTAGTTGATTTGGTGAAAACGTTTAACAGAGACAAGGGATCGTTGTCACGCATTTTCATTTTTATGTTGACATGGATCTACAACCATTATGGAAAGTGCCTCCATTCTCTGCAACAAAATTACATAAGTCCATCTCTTCTTGAAGAACTTGCATACGTGAGTCAAATTAAAATTTGAAGCTGTCACTTTGAACCGAGTCAAATCATTTTACCAACAAATAGAATGCTTTCAATCGTGGCTCTCCTTATCCGAACATTGTAGGCTTTATAGACGGTACGTATAGGAGAGCCTGTCGACCGTCGAAAAATCAACGAGAATATTATAGCGGGTACAAACGACAGCACGTTGTTAAATATCAAAGTGTGATGTTGACGAACGGATTGATGGGACGACTCGATGGACCGTACATAGGACGGCGACACGATGCCGCAATATTATATTTGAGTAAAATCCTAGATGAAATGTCAAATGTGTTTGAATGCAACGGAACGCAATATGCTGTATACGGAGATCGCGCTACTCGAACCAACGATACATCAAAGTGGGATACAAAAACCATTCAAAATTAAATCAGAGACAAAAGAATTTTAACAGGATAATGTCAGCGTTACGCGTGTCCGTTGAGTACGGATTTGGAAACGTTGTTCGTGAATTCGCTTTCTTGGATTTTTCGAAAACTCAAAAGTTGTATCTAAGCAATTTGAGAGAGATGTACTACGTGGCCGCGTTCCTAACCAACTGCAAGACTTGTATGGTTGGAAGAAACCAGATATCTGATATTTTTAATAGTTACGTACCCACTCTAGACGAGTATTTGGGATAATTTTACGTCGTAGACGAATCATATGAATTTAACACAAAGACCAATAATTATCAAGAAGTTGAAATTTATAGGAGAGTTTATCTTTCTGAAAATTTGGAATAAAAAGAATTATTTTATTGGTGAGTCTTCATAAAAAATTCATTTTATTTTCTTGATGAAAAATTATTGGTGACTCTTCATAAAAAATTCATTTTATTTTCTTGATGAAAAATTAGCTTATAGTTGTCATTAAAAACCACCTTTCTCCATTAGTTTAGTGATGACCGTAAGCATTTTTTGTTGAATAGTCATTTGTGACATAGCAAATTCGTCTCGTCGGCGACTTTCCTCTTCAAGTCGCACTTCGCGACGTCTTTCAATCTGTAATCGCTCTATTTCCATTTCCATTTCATGTTCTTGTCGCTTTACTAGCATTTCTTCTTCGATATTAAGTCGTTGTTTTTTCGACCGAACAGACGTCGGTACATCAGCCATATTCATCAATTCATCTCTTTCCTTATCTGCTTCATCGCGCTCTTGTTTTCGTTCTTTTCTCAGTCTCTTTACTTTCGTTTTCTTTTCTTTCTGCTCAGATTCGACGCACTCAGATGGAACAGTGGGCATTTCATTACTTTTCTTGTTGTTTCCTTCTTCTGCGATTTCAGGAAACGTATCTGAAACATTTCGCTCGAACAGGGTCAAATCAATAACTTTTTTATTTAACTCAGTGCAATTCTCAGCATTTTCAGCGTGTTTCGTTTTGGATTTAATTGTTTCGCAGAGCTCTTCGTTTGTGTCGCCATCGCCATCTTCAGAAAATTCGTCTTGCTCCGCCCCAATTTCATAATTGATAGCAGCACTTTCCTCTTGGATAATTAAATCGATGGATTCCAACAGCCCACCACGTGTTGATTTCTCTTCTTCCGTACCGGTTTTTGATTGGAGCCCTTGGGTCCGGTATTGTTGCAGCAATAGATTGATTCGACTTTTGATCGCTCGAATCGTAACGGTTTCATTGAATTTTTTTTTTAAATACCTCTTGTACAGCTGCCCATTTATTATTACCCGTTTGCCAAGGGTTTTTGCATAAAGCCGCTCGTAGTAGGGCGATATCTTTTTTGATTGTAAATCCAACTCTCGGTTTTCGATCCTAAAGATATCAAACGTTAACCTAGAGTTGTTCTAAAACTAATAACAACAATATGAAACATACCGATTTCGTTCTCAATTCCATTTTTTGCTGCTCTTCTTTCTGTTAAATTTTTGACTATGTTAAATGGAGGGAAATGCTTGACTTTGCTTTTGTTAAAAACAACATCTGTTCATATGGTGTCGATGTCGACATGTTATGTCAAATTTCTGTGTGACCATATAGAAATCTATTACGTTTTCAATTGGCGCGAAAATAGGACTCAATTTATCACATGCATAGACACAAACGTATTGACTTATAATCGTAATTTTATAGGAGTAGACTTATAACTTGTGACTTATAACTTATGGCCATATGAATTATAACTTATAATTTATAAGTTATAAGTACATGATTTATAAGTTATAAGTTCATAAGTTATAAGTCATAAGTTATAACTTATAACTTATAAATTACAATTTATAAGATGACTTATCGCTTATACGTCATTTGCGCAAGGTCTCTAGTGAAAAGAAAGCACAAAACAAACACATTACCCCATCATGCTAAAGTTTCCGAAAATCGAGTCATCAGGTTTATGAACTTCTTTACGAAAGTCACGAGATGGTATTGTTGGATTACATGATTTTCGGCAAGGCTGAATATTTTACAAGCAATGTTTAAGGGGGAAAATTGCGAGTATTCGCAAATGCTACTAGTAATCTGGATCATTGTCGTTTTTTGAAAAACTCGTGAACCGTCGTTCAATACTATCTTATTCCGAATGAACTGCGAGTTAATTTTACCATTGACAACGTCTTGGATGAAAAAGATAGCTGCATCGGTTCGACGCCTCAGTAGCGACTTTAGCTTAAGTTCGGCACATCTGTCTGCGTATGGACGAAGGCGGTAGTCAGTATCATCATCATTAACATAGCGATCACGATTTGCGAATAGGACGAATTGTCTTTGAACACTTTCCAGAGACTGGATAAGGACAGCGTAGTGCAGTGACCAGATTGTAGATGCGAATTCGAGGTGTGAGTGAACTATGGCAGAGTATAGCATGTTTGCAGTATTAAGATTAAATCGTCCATTACATTGGCGTTTCATAGCATCGACATAGTTTGCTGGGTTGCAAGTTCAAAATGAGCATTAAAGGAAAAACTGTCGTCATAATAAATAAATACATAGTTCAAAAAATGACAATTTCAGTGGAAAAACTGAAAAAATTATTTATGTACAGCCCCTTAGGAGCATATCTCGATACAAAAAGTACTACTCTTTTGGACTTCAGTAAACGTCTTTAACAGCTTTCAAGAAGTTTGTTCAAACAATTTTTTTGTGCACATGAACCGAGACTTTGTGCAAATAATGTGAAGAATTTTTGCACAAAATTTGGGTTTTTTTATGTTTTCTGTGTACTTCTCAATATAATGTGCAGATAAAGAGCACTTTGATCGAAACTTTGCCGTAATTATTATTAATTATAAAAGTCAAAAGTTTGTCTGCTCGTCACGGCCACAAATTTTTGGCGTGAGCAACATATGTCCTACCCGCTTGAAGAGTACTGGGGAACTAAAGCAAAGCGCGTTTGTGCAATGCCTTTTATAACTCAGAAAGGCAATGCAAACTAAGCGACAAGGAAAACGTACACTCACAGCGAAGACCTTTGTTGAGTACAAGGAGTGCAGCCCCTTCAAAAATATTCTGTTCTTATCACGAGAGCGATACATTCGTACTAAGACTAAATATCGCCTTTCGACAATACTAGTATCGAAATTTTGTAAGTCAAATAATAAAACATAACCAAAGACACGTACGTATCAGAATAGATGTGGCAAACAGAATAGATGTTACCAAAAGACTCGAACGTATCTAAATATACAAATAAGCAAACAATCCAACGTTTCATGTTCTTTTAAGTCTGTAAGAGTTTCAAAGATCCATAGAAATTACCCAAGGTAATGTCAACAAAAGCCCTACCGAAATACGTCTCAGACTATTCAAATCTAGAAAAGATTATATTCAAGGATTGGGCTATTTGCTCCCTAAACCCTGAAACACGTGTTCCCTTAAATTTTATTCCCTTCAACTTTGCCTTTGGCAGCAACTTTCTACCTCACATAGTTCTAAACATATGGTTCATCCCTCCCAATTCTAGAAGTGGTCATACCCCAGGATTGGGACATTTTTACACAAAAACCTGAGACACGTGTTCTCTAAAATTTTATTCTCTACAAATTTGCCTTTACAAGCAGCTTTCTACCTCTCATAGTTCTGGAGATTTGTGTCATGCTGCCTAATTATGGAAGTAGCCATATACCACGATTTACGAGGAAACGTTACCACCGTGCTACTTTTTCTCCGTACAACCGTTTCTCCCGTCCTACAATTTCCCCGTACTACCATTTCATCGTTCTACCGTTTCCCCGTACTAACATTTCCCCCGTACTACAATTTCCCCATACAAACGTTGTCACCGTGCTACTATTTCCCAGTAAAACTTTAAAAAGGTTACATGTTTTTCTTATTCCCTTGAAATCCTACTTTGGATTTATACAGCAATTGTCGTTCCCAAACTGTGTTATGCAGCAATAATCTGGTGGCAAAGGTGTAAGTTAACTAAACTACAACTAGCTAAACTCCAACATGCATACCACTCCTACCGCTGCAATGGAAGCGCTACTACACATCCCGCCTCTACACATCCAAATCGAAGCAACAGCCAGATCGTCCACGCTCAGGTTTAAGCTCTTTAACTCGCTTAGGTAAAAAAGATAAAAAACAAGCCGGAATTCGAAATGCTTGGCGATGCAATAAAACAGACATTCAGATTCGGCAAATCATTTAGAGTCAACATCCCATCGAGGTATGAATGGTCAGAGGATAGTTCCACCACTCCTCATTCGGGGGTAAAAAACTGGTTTACAGATGGTTTCCGTAGGGGAAACAACACAGGAGCAGGATACTGCTGTCCCCAATAAAATTTTGAAAAATCTATCCCTCTGGGAAGATTAACAACCGTGCACCTCACGGAGATAGGAGGAATACTGAGGTGTTGCGAGGACATTCTCGAAGACGAAACGATCGGGGATACGATCTACATCTACACAGACAGCCAATCAGCGCTCAAGACCTTAAACAGCTACAGATTCACTTCTTCATTAGCACTTCAGTGCAGAGATTCACTCCAGGTAATTGCTGCTCAGAATCAGGTAAATTTAGTGTGGATACTGAATACCCAGTCACAGCGGATTCGATGGCAATGAGAAGGCTGAGAGTTGGCTCGTGGGGCGGCAGACACCTTCAAAGTTGGATTACCGAATGGAAAGTTGCTGCCTTCTCAAGACATTGGGAGTCGATCGAGCAGCGCCTCATGGGCGTTTTAACGGGTCACTGTCAACTTAACGGACATCTTCACGTTATGGGGCTGTCCCGCAGGGGTAATTGTGACCACTGTGGCGACCTCGAAACAGCGGAACACTTCCTTTGCAAATGTCCTGCTTACATAATAGCCAGAGCAAGACACTTTGGCTCCTTCATCGTCAGGTACGAATCAATAAAAGGCGTATCTCTCAAGCAACTGCTAAAATACCTAAATGCTACGAAAAGGCTGTAACGGGTAATCGATCAAAGCAGCCTTCAATACTTTTGAAATGTGGGCGAGCACAACTGACCCGCTGGAGGTCTAGGTGCGGAGGCTCTAGGGTCTTCACTAATTCTATTCTAATCTAATCTAAGTCAGGGTCTTACAGCAGAATTGAGTTGGAATTTTGTCCGGATGTCCCCCAATTAACCAAAATCTTCCGCGGAAAGTCGTTCGGACATTGAACAAAAGAAGCTTTAAGAAGCTTTTGAAAGCCTTCATTGTATTTTGTCCGAACGAATTTCCGCGGAAGAATTTGGTTAATTGGATCCGGATGTCAAGATGTCCGGATGTCCAGATGTCAGGATGTCGTCCAGATGTCCGGATATCTAGGTGTCCATATGTCGGGATGTCATGTTGTTATTGCCTCTTAAGCTGTTTCTAGTGTCTGGAATTATTTGAATATGTCTGAAATCTGTACAGATCTGAAAAAATTCAATTAAAATTGACGAGTTAAAAAATATATTAAATTGAAAACTTTTGACTTTTGACGCCGACCCGTCATTTCAAGTTTTATACCAATTTTTGATTGGCTTCTCTCAAGTCTTGAGAGTTGTATTGAAGAAAAATCGATTATAAGTAAGGCGCGTCGGCGAAACACCAAAACATCAAAAAGAAGGTTGGCGAATACTTTTTGGCGATCCACCACTAGATAATGTTGAAGCAAGTGAGTCTATGAAGATGTGTTGCTCTCACATATATTTAAATGATCCAGTGGGGAAAAATTTTCATCCGAATTCGAAAAATATTTGAAATTGCCACTATCACACAAAAACGTGTATTGCTTCGACTTTTGTAAAAGTAAAAGATAATAATTTAAATTTCTTTTCTAGATTAGTGAATCTTTTCGGATTGTCCACTTTTGACTGCCACCTGGATCCAGATCCTTTGTAACCCCTATGGATCCCACGTTTATTGTAGGGATGTCAAATGGTTTACATAAATGACAAATACAATTTTAATTACAATTTCAACTACAGCTTTATGTATTCCGGCTTGTCCAATTTGTGGGGAGATTTGCTTCCTTATAGGTTTAGGTTTAGGGCTATATCTCCTTTTTCCTTAACCACTGTCATTGGAGCTTTCTGATGTTAATGAGTGAGTTAATCGGAAGTGCCAGGGTCTTCAGGTAAAGCTTATTGTCACTCTCAAGAATTCCATCAGCTTCCCAATCATTTTTACATCGAGCTTAAGATCCAATGTCTGCAGCTCGTCCTTGTCAAAGATTTTTCTCCTGAAGAGTCTATATCTCGGACATTTCGCAATGACATGGATGCCTGTCTCATTGCTTTGACCGCACGAGCAATTGGGACTATCGGCATATCCGATCTTATGCAGATATTCGTTCAATCCACAGTGCTTCTTTTGATGTCTGTTCTAGTAGTAAATATCTTTATTTAAGAAGTCTGTTCTATAACATAGAATTGCAAAGTGCACAGAATACTTAATCATTCATAATGAAAATCTTTTCTTGTAATTTGTTTGATTGATGACACCATCCTAGTTGTATAAGTGATGGTGCATTATTCTTAAAGAATCTTTGATTATAGTGAGTAAAATTTCTTTCATTATTTCCTTTTTCATTTTGAATTTCTCTTCCAAAATATGAACTGTAAATTTGGGAATTACGCCTCTCGCGCCGAAAAATAGTGTCAGGAGAGCTTTACCGACTTCTTTGGATGGATTGCCACAGAAGTACTTGGTATGTATTGCACCTGCATAGTCTTTCCATGCTTTCACATGTTCCTTGCTTAGCCACTCTTTAACTAGTCGCTTCCTCGTATTCATGGAAATACCGATCCTTGGTTCGGGTCCTATGAATCGATTTTTAGTTCCTCTCGTCAGAAATTTCGTTGCCTTTTATATTTTCATGACCGGGGACCCACAAAAGTGAAACTCTATTGTGGGAGCCCACCTCGTTCAACCTAATTTTGCATTCCTGGACTTAACCAAGTGGGGGCCCATCGCTTCTATAGCTGACTGGCTGTCTGAGCAGATTACTATATTTGTATTGTTTAGTTTCCTCAGTTCATCTTCCTCGCATAATTTTGAGATGGCAAAAATTTCTGCTTGGTGAACAGTAGCATGCGCCCCCAAATGCTGGCTAACGCCAATTTCTAGGTTTTCGCACCAGTACCCTGCTCCTGCCAAATCATCTTTCTTCGATCCGTCTGTGAAGTAAACAAATCTATTAACCGGCGGGTGCAAATTTGCTGAATTTAGCCAATCTCCCCTTTCCGGAATAGACCACGTAAATTCGTCGTCTAGCATTATAACAGGCTTCATTTGGTCACTAGGCATTGACAGTTCCTCCGTTTCTATCAGCTTCCTTACGGTGATGTGCCCTTTAGCCATCGTAGCTTTCCAGAAATCATTCGCATCTAAATTGTATGTAATTGTATGTCGCATACAATTTAGATGCGAATGATTGCGGTTGCGGATTTACGGACAACTTAAGGAAAAATTGAGAAAATTCTCGTTTTGGTACAATTGCACCCATAGAAGCAATATTTTACTATGGCTGCTGTACCTTCGGCAGATTAAAGTCCACCCGCTTGAATCAACATTTCAAAGCCACTCACAATTCTTCATCCTACTTCCAATTGTTTAACAAAAATCGAAAAACTAAAAGTTGCTGATTTCGTCGTTAGCGACTCATCAGTACATCTTGTCTTAAGACCATGTGTATATCAGCAACGATGGCCATAGAATGATACTCAGACTATGTCAACTCGCCTTTTATATAATCCAGATCCTACGATTGGATGCATGTCTTTTCGTTTGAACAATTTGGAAGTAAAAGAATTGTGAGTTTGTTTCGGTTATTTTTTAATTTGGATTATTCTGCTAAGCAGATTACCACAATTCAACGACTATCGAAGATAGTATTTACGTTGAATATTTCGGCTCCAAGGGGCTAACCATACCCTCTGTGCAATGAAGTACACAAACTTGCAATCAAGGTAAAACTTTTTCGATTACCTTTCAGGAAAAAAACCTTTTTAGAAAATCGGTTGATTTTTACTCGAGTTATCGTGTTTGCAAACGGACGGACGGGCATTTTTTATTGCTGATTCGTCATTTAAGGACCATGATCGGTGCTCTTCCCCTACTCCCGAGTCGAAATTCGACTGGTTACAAACGTCATGGTAAACGCATAAGACCTCTTTTCGAAGAACTTCGCTCTTCGTACGCTGCCCTACAACGCATAAATAACTTACAAACCGGTTTTAACAAAAGGATGTGTTGTAGGGCAGTACGCGTCTAATTAATTTTTGACTTAACGGATTCTGATCAAATAAAATGCCAGTGTGCAGTGCTTAATGTCAGGACTTTACAGATTGTTGCCTCGATAGGACTAATATCTGCCGAGCAATAAGGCTTTGAAAACGTGATGTGATGAATTTGCAAATAACGTTTGTAAAGTCACACCGCAAGATAAGTTGGTTCGGTTGAAAATCTAATTTCTTTGCAGTAGTATTTCAATTTCTTATACGAATATATATGAAAAATTATGAACATTAGGGTGGTCCAAAAATGTGTGGAAAAATTAAAGTGTCGAGAAGTTTGGGGCACCAGCGTTAAAACGAATCTAAATGGGTCCCTGATAAAAGGTGTCTATGGACGCAAATCAATCCGGAGTGATCTAGGGGTTCCGCAAAATCAAAATAGTCAAAAAATCCTAACTCGAGTAAATCTCCTCCGATTTTTAATTTTTTTTTTGTTTGAAAGGCCCGGGCATTCCTCACAACTTATAGAAGAAAATTTTGAGCTTTTGCAATCAGCCAGGGGCCTAAACCTGAGTCTGTACTAGAGCCCAACGTGTTTTTTCTTCATAAATCGGGTAAATCATTTTTTTCCTGGAAGATAATTAAGATATCAGGATATCAGGATTGAATTTGAGCAAAATCGGTTGAAAACTTTCGAAGTTATGGTAAAAAAAGCGGTCAAAAACATGGTTTTTTGAAGGTTGTTGGAACTTTTTCACTTATATCTCTGCGAAATTAGACCGGAAATCGCTCTTCAAGGTTCTAAATGAAAGATGTGGACATCGGAAATTCACGAAAATTAAAATTGGTGAAAATGTATTGAGTGGTTCGGGCTGTAGTGTCCTCAGTGTGGGCCAAACTCACGGTACGTCGATATTTGGTAGTTTTTCATGAATATTTTTTAATTTTTTTTTTTCAAAAACACCATTTATTTGGTATGGACAGTACAATCTTAACAAAATTTGTCAATTTATTACTACAGTTGAGTTGTACTAAAGAAATTTTGAAGAAATATTTTCAGTAATTTTATAAATGAACATAACCAAAGACCCGTACGTATCAGAATAGATGTGGCAAACAGAATACATGAGGCAAAGAGACTCGAACGTACCTAAATATACAATTAAGCAAACAATCCTGCGTTTTCTGTTCTTTTATAACTGTAAGAACTTCGAAGATCCATAGAAATTACCCAAGGTAATGTCAAAGGCCCTACCAAAGTATGTCTCAGACCATTCAAATCTAGAAAAGCTTATATCAAAGGACTAAGTCATTTTCCCTAAAACCCTGAAACACATGTTCTCTAAAAATTTATTCTCTACAACTTTGTCTTTGGAAGCAACTTTCTATCTCTCATAGTTCTGGAGATTTGGGTCATCCTGCCCAATTATGGAAGAGGCCATATACCAGTATTGGGCCATATTTTCCCAAAACCCTCAAACACTTGTTCGCTTAAATTCAATTCTCTATAACTTCGCCTTTGGAACCAACTTTCTAACTCTCATAGTTCTGGAGATCTGGGTATTCCTGCCGAATTATGGAAGAGGCCATATACCAGTATTGGGCCATATTTCACCAAAACCCTGAAATATGTGTTCGCTTAAACTTAATTCTCTACAACTTCGCCCTTGGAACCAACTTTCTAACTCTCATAGTTCTGGAGATCTGGGTCATCCTGCCCAATTATGGAAGAGGCCATATACCAGTATTGGGCCATATTTTCCCAAAAACCCTGAAACAAGTGTTCGCTTAAATTTAATTCTCCTCAACTTCGCCTTTGGAACCAACTTTCTAACTCTCATAGTTCTAGAGATTGGGACATCCTGCCCAATTCTGGAAGCATCCATATACCAGGATTGGACCATATTTACCCAAAATCCTGAAACACGTGTTAGCTTAAATTTAATTCTCTACAACTTCGCCATTGAAACCAATTTTCTAACTCTCATAGTTCTGGAGATCCGGGTCATCCTGCCCAATTATGGAAGTGGCCATATACCAGGATTGGACCATATTTCCCCAAAACCCTGAAACCCCTGAAACACTCATTCGTTAAAATTTAATTTTCTACAACTTTGCCTTTGACAGTTAATCTCCATATTGCATAGTTAAGGAAATATAGACGAAAAACTGTTTTCGTATATGGCCAAGAATCTCAATTTCGTCCATTCCATTGGTCCCAGTGCCCAGACGCCTGTACCGATTCCCACAAAAAAAATTTCCAGTTTTGTGACATCAAATGCTTTCATTTGGCACCAAAATGAGGAATTTCCGTGCTATACTTGCTGAGATATTTGCGAAAAAGCTTCACCGACCCTCTAAAAACCATGTTTTTGGCCACTTCCTCAACCATGTCTCCGGAACCACTTGATCGATTTTGCTCTTCTTCGAATTTGAATCATGGAAGGCATGTACCTTTCAGGGAAAAAAAGTTTAGGCTGATTCGTTTGAAAAAAAAGTGGAGACGGACAGACAGACAGAGGGACAGACGGACATTTTTTTTATTGTTGATTCGTCATATTTATACGATAATAAATGCATCCCCCCAACTGCCACCTCGATCTACCCCATGTTACAATAAAATTGTAAACGTAAACGCTTTAAGTTTTATGACCAAGCTCTTTGAGTGCTTTTTATTTACAATTTTAATTTTGACTACATAGTTTTTCTTTCTCTTTGTTATTATTATTGTTTGTTTTTACTTCTTTCTGTTTTGTGATTTTTATTTTTTATTTTGTGATTTTTGTCTGTGATAATGTTATTGTACTTTAAGAGTATTATTTGTAACATTTTCATGGTTTTTTAACGAGGGTGAGAAAAGTAGACAATAAAATTAATATTCATTCATTCATTCATAGGACCTTTGTGCTACAAACATTTTTTCGTCTATATTTTCTTAACTATGCAATATGGAGATTTACTGTCAAACGCAAAGTTGTAGAGAATTAAATTTAAGTGAACACTTGTCTGAGGGCTTTGGGGAAATATGGCCCAATCCTGGTATATGGCCACTTCCATAATTGGGCAGGATGACCCAGATCTTCAGAACTATGAGAGTTAAAAAGTTGGTTGAGAACACGTGTTTCAGGGTTTTAGGGGAAAATGACTTTTCTAGATTTGAATGGTCTGAGACGTACTTCGGTAGGGCCTTTGACGTTACCTTGGGTAATTTCTATGCATCTTTGAAATTCTTACAGTTATAAAAGAACAGAAAACGTTGGATTGTTTGCTTATTTGTATATTTATATACGTTCGAGTCTCTTCGCCACATGTATTCTGTTTGCCACATTTATTCTGATACGTACGGGTCTTTGGATATGTTTGTAACATCTATTCTATTTGCCACATCTATTCTCATACGTACGTGTTCCTGCATATGTTTATTTTTTATGTTCTAATGTTTAATGCATTTACAGACACACACTCACACACGCACGCATGTAGAAAGCACATTTTATGAGAGTTTTCAATTGAATCACGTTGGCTCCGATAATACAATTCGCAGTTCATGCATTTACGAAGATCATGTGGTGTAGTAGTTAGCATCGTTGATTGGAATGCGGGACGTTCTGTGTTCGACTCTCAAGCAGGTTTTATTTTAATTTAATATTTCTAGTCTAGCTGGTTATTTATCGCCCTAGACAGTGGAATTTAACCCTCTAGACGGATAAATACTGAGAATAACGCAATAAATACTCATTAACCATATCTCAAAAATTGGCATTTAATGGGAGACTTATCGTCGCATATAAAGTAAAAACCGACAAAAACTCGCTTTTTCGTGTATCATTTTGGTTTCGCATGAAGTCATTTTGCCGCACTAGTGCGATGACGGTTTTTCACGCACTAATGCGATGTAGATTTTTTTACGCACTACTACTAGTGCGATGACGGTTTTCTTACGCACTAATACGATGAAGGTTTTTTTACGCACTACTTGAATTGAATTTTTATATTAAAAGAAAATCTCGTTTTTGTCGGTGAATTGCAAAAAAACGTTGTTTGATGCACAACGACTTCGGCTCGTATCGGCAATCTCACATCTAGTGCGTTAAACTACCTTCATACGTAACTTGTATCAAAAATTACTATTTTAAACGTTCATTCATTTGAATGGATCCGCCATTCTATAACCGAAGCCTGCCTGTGTCTATTAGTATTCTAGTTAAATTTTATATCTTATTTCTCTCCAATTTACTTTCAATTGAATTCCGTTATACCCAACACCATTGACCTTTTAATAATGAAATAGTCTCACCAATGTATATTACATATAGTTACACTATAACACATGGTGGCTGGTAGCAAAATGTAGAACGACAAGATTAAATTCAGATCATCTGAAGTTACTGAATCTGTGTAACCGTTGCAATTTTTAATATTGAATTAAATGTACAAAATTTCAAATTATCCGCTTAACCTCAAAACTTGTCGTTTATTGCAATTCGCATAAAAACTATTTGTCTCGTAGGAGTTTAAAGAGCACTCGAGCCATATTTTCTTTTGAATTTTGTATTATACAACAAGCAGTATAAAATCATTATCAATCACATACAACAACGTTATGTAAGTATAAGTATTTTGTCCCCCAAGGTAGCTTTTTTTCGAGTGCCACAAATATTACAGAAGTTATTTCACACTATCGTGACTTTTATATGATTGAGAAAGAAAATTGCATTATATGATGAAATGAGTTGAAATACGAAAATTTCTAGGAAATATGAAAATATTGCCAGTGGAGTTTTAAGATCTTTGCCATCCAAAGTGCATCTTAGTTGTAAATGGATTGAAGTTGCTAAAGCGAATTTATTATTTCTGCAATTCCAAATTACGTGTAGCTTGTAGTTCGAAAAAATTACAAAAAAGAAGTTTTTCTCAAATTACAGACAAATTGTCAAGCCATATATATTACGACATTTATATGAGGAGTTTAACAGCCACCGAAATACAGCTTGACAATAAAAACAAATTGATCGGTTTTATTATCTTCTAGAAAAAACGAATATTTTGTAAATCGAGTGTGAATTGATACTCGTCTATATATTTTTATTTGTTGTTTTAGCCTTGTTTCTTCCTGAATCACAATGGTAAGGGAAAAACACTTACATCAAAAAATATAAGGGGTGAACGAACCGAGCACCCTAAATTTAATTTGAAGGTGGATATACAATTTGAATATGCACATGAAAAAATAAATCCCATAAAATATGACAATGTCGTAAAATATATGAATTGAATTCGCTTGAAGAGCTTGTCAGTTGTTGTTCGGTTTTCAGAGAGTAAATGTCTGTATTTCAATATTTGTTGTCATCGAATGTCAATTATTATCAACTATATGATATGGCTAGAACATATGAACCGATCACTTCATTTCGTCGGTTGTTCTTCGATTTTTGTCAACTATTTTTTACCGAATATCAAAATTTTGTCAGCTGTACTAATTAAGATTTTCGTGCGCATTCCTTTTCTTTCTTTCTACAAACAGACAAAGGTACGAGGATTGGGAACTCTTTGTCAAGTTGTATAACAGAACTCTTTATGAGTGATTTTGAAATCACAACAAAAAGGGAAATGTGATATCATTTGTTTTGGGAGAAGGAACAAGGACTTGCGTCACATTTCCCTTTTAAAAAGGGTTTTGTTATGATACCAGTAGTTTTCGAAGAAGCAACGACAACAGACGACAAAAGAGCTGCAAAATTTGTCTTCGTTCTACAAATGAGGTATTTCTGACGATCCACAAAAGGTTAGCTTCAAGCATTACCCCCGATTTACCGGCCAAACGATGAAAATTTACGACGAAGACAACACACCTACTGAATATCCAGAAAACATATAGAAAACCAACTGTATAGAGAGCAATGTGGGACATGCGGTAGGATTATTTCGGGATGACGATTCGTCAAATACTCAAAAAAATGTAGCAAAATCCATCGTTGTTACATTAATCTTTTCAGCTTCTTATTGTTTCACTATTTACCACTAGAGTGCATGACGATGTCGCGTTGATGCGAATAAGTTTGGTTTTTTCTGCATTGATTTTTAGTCCAACTTGTCCCGCTTACTTAGCAAGTCGGTGCAGAGAATTCGCTACATCTTGTGCCCTCTGAGGCAGGTGAGCTAGGTCGTCAGCAAAATCAGTATTCTCTAGGCGTTCGGTCAACGTCCACTGAATACCTCTGCAACCAGTATTCACTTTCCGCGTGACACAATCCAAGACTATGAGGAATAGGTTAATACATTCCCTTGTTTTACGCCAGAGTCGACAATGAACCATTTTCCTAGCTTCCCAAGGTGTAACGATACTTTTCCTTACGATATAATCCAATGATGATATTAGGGATTTTCGTAGAGATGCCGTAACTCGATAAAATCGTCCACATCACGTTTAGATCTAAACTATCAAACGCCTGTTTGAAATCTACGAAGAGCAGGTAGAATGGTGCATTGAACTCCATTGACTGTTCCATGACGATTCTTAGGGTGCTGATGTAGTCGATGCATGATCTGTGAGGTCTAAAACTAGATTTTTGTTTACGAAGCACTGGTTCTAGTACCTTTGATATTCGTTTGAGGATGATAACGGACAGAATTTTATTAATCGTTTTGAGGGATGTAATACCACGCCAATTACTGCAGACAATTAAGTCGCCTTTCTTCACCAATTTGATGATGAGAGTCGCTAAATTCTTCAGGAACGATCTCTGCTTCCCACACGTATTGTATTATCGGATGCAGCAACTCAGTTGTGATCGCAACATCCGCCTTCAACATTTCGGCAGCTATATTATCTGCACCGGGTGCTTTATTGTTCTTTAGCTGCTTGATAGCTGCTTCGTTTGGGGCTGGTGTTGACTCGTTGAAATTGCGGGTTTTTACTGGTTTGATCGGACTTTGAGCAACAGCTACGGGTGGCTTATTGAGTACCTCCTCAAAATACGTGCCCCACCTCTCACTTAATTCCGAGTACATTGTTATCAAGCTTCCATCAGCAGACCGTACAGGTTTGTTTGCGTCAGGTCGCTTACCGGAAATACGACGAGCGATTCGATACGTTTCGTGGGTGTTGTTGCTGTCAGCTGCACGTTGTGCTTGATCAACTAATTCATTAGCAAGTTTCCGTTTATCTTCTCTCGCTGCTTTTTCACTTTTTTCTCCAGTTCATTGCACATTTGAGCCGCCTGATTTTTTACATCTTTTACACTTGTGGGCCTTGGTCTGCTCCAGAATTCCAATCCAACGCTGCTTGTCTTTGGCGTGTATTGCCAATTTCTTATTCCGAGCGTCCGAAAATCTAGTTCGACGCCATCAATCCATCTAATTTTTGGACGAAACCTCCTCGTCGCCCTTCTGGATCGTTACGGAATAATTTTGAGCGGCTCTGTTTTGATACATGCGTGCCAAATGCCCCGCCCACCTCAAGGTCCAAACCTTCACCATCGCCAATACATCCGTCTCTCCAAAATCACGTTCCAATTCAAAGTTATATCGTCGTTGCCAGCTCTCACCCTCGCGTATCGCTCCAAATATGGAGCGAAGTATCTTTAGCTCGAACGTTGGGAGCAAATGTTCATCGCTTTTCTTCATCGTCCAAGATTCGCATCCGTAGATTAATACTGGACGAATAAGCGTTTTGTAAATATGGCACTTCGTTTTCCTTGATCTTAACTTTGATCGTAAATGTTTAATTAGACAAAAATAGCATTTGCTTGCCGCCATGATATGCCTTTGAATTTCAGCTGTGTTGTCACCATCTGACCGTATCAGCGCTCCAAGATAAATGACCTCATCCACTACCTCAATGTTGAACTCTCCAATGCGTATTTTTTCTCCCTGTTGATTAGGGGGGAGTGATTTTTTAGTTTTTTAACTATGTCGAAAGGGAGGGGTCTGTAAAAAACTACGTCTCCCGAGGATTACGAAACACAAAAGAAATCCTTCTAAAAAAATCGTTTTCCACTTGCACAAAATCGGCGAAGTTCAAAGCTTGACATTCGTGTGGTACGCCTAATGTTAGGCAAATAGAAAAAAAATAATATCTATTTTTCAACTTTTTTCATTTTATTTATGACCTACGGAGTATTCTCTATCAAAAATAAACAAAAAGCCATGGTAAAATGTTTTACTGATATTTTTGCGGTAGCGCCAAAACTACGACTATGTCGATTTTTCGGCAAAATTTTAACTTCAAAAATTCACAACTTTTGCAAATAGAAGGCAATGGGGTCGGGCTTGGGTTCATTTTACGGGGAATTTCATGTAAAATATGGAGATACGCTATGTAGTGACCCACGAAAAGAACTCAGGAAGTGGAAAGTCAGTAATCCACAAGTTCCTCGACTATATGGTAACGCTAAAACCCACAAGCTAACTGACCTAAAGAATCCCAGTGAGTTAAAAATGAGACCAGTAGCTTCAAATATAGATGCCCCAACAGAAAAAATAGCTAAATGGTTAGTCAAAGAATTCAAGAAATTAACACCACCGAAAGGAAAATCAGTCAAAAATGCAATAGAATTCATAAACATCGTAAAAAATGTGGAAGTAAGGAGAAACGAAACAATGGGCTCATATGATGTAGTATCGTTATTCCCCAGCATACCGATGAATAAGACCATGGCGCTTCTAAAAATATGGCTGATAGCACGCAACATAACAGGGAGGAAGCTAGACATGTATTTAGAACTCACTAAGTTATGCATGGAGCAAAATATTTTTAAATACAACGGCGAGTATTTTATCCAGCATGACGGTGCAGCAATTGGAAACTCATTATCAAGTTTCCTAGCTGAAATATATATGTGTGATTTCGAGACAAAACTAGAAAATAACCCTTCGTTCCCACGTGTGTACGTAAGGTTTGTGGATGACATATTTTCAGTACAAAGAGCCCGTAAAGTGAATGACACACTAAAATTATTTAATGCCCAACACCCAAGAGTACAATTCACCTACGAAGCTGAAAAAGACGGCAAAATATCATTTTTAGACACACTTGTCAGTAATGTCAATGGAAACCTAGAATTTGATGTCTTCCGGAAACCTTGTGCAACAAAACGAGTTATTACATATGACTCAAACCAAGATATAAAACATAAAATGGCAGCATTCCATTCCATGTCTCATAGACTGGTGAGTTTTCCTTTAAAAACCGATGCATACGAACGGGAGAGAGAGACTATATTAGAGATAGGTAGAATAAATGGATATAAAAGGAATTCAATTGACAATATTATTAGAAAACATGAACGGAAAAAACAATTGCTAGAATATTCCACCTTCTATAGCCTCCCAAAAGAAGAGGACGAAGACATTACGAGAATTAGCATGATTTACTGGCCAAAAGTTAAGAAAGCGCTGAGACCAATTTGTAAACGCAATAACATAGAATTGGTCCATCGTAGCGGGAACAGTCTTCGGCAATACTTAGGATCAGCTAAGGATAAAATTCCGGAACTACATAAAGCCGGAATTTACCTATTAGACTGCCAAATTGGGTGTTTGTACAAGTACCTAGGACGTACGATTCGCAGGCCTGAAATCCGATTCAAAGAGCATATGGATGATTGGATTAATGATGAAATGAACGGATCAGCAGTGGCTGCACATCTACTGACAAAAAACCATGAAATTAACATTGACCATTTATCTTTATTGAAACCTTACAGTGATAAATATAAAATAGACTACATGGAAGCCGTATATATAAATAAATACCGAGAACAACCTCTGATGAATAAAGTATTTGGAGTTACATCACCATTACTGGCATTAGTTGACCCAATAAAAATAAAAGAAAATGCATCTGACAATAATGAAGATCATAACAATAGCGTCCATAACACCTGTTAATTAGACTACTAGTAGATTCGCGCAATTACAAACCCAAAAAACATATCAAAGTAATGTTAAGAAGATTCAAGTATTTTCTAGTCAATCACAAAACAAAAATTAAAGGATGAAAACGCCTACAATTAGACTATAAAAGTAGAGAAATTTCTAGACAACTTTAAAGGAGTGTAAATGTGTATTCATTGAGTATAATTGTTTTATTGTGTAATTGTAGAATGTTCGGTATTCATTAATGTAGTATAAATATGTCAAGCTTCTGAATTCCAAATTAGTTTATAAGTAAAAGGCTCGATAATGGTCGTATAAAAGACCGAAACTTAAGTAGCCAAAATAAAATATCAAGGCAAAATTTAAACGGTGGTTTTACTTTTTTAAAACTCCAAATTCATCTTAAATAGTTCATGTAGTTTATTTGTAAAATAAAAGTATAAAAAAAATTCAAGTGTATTGAACCACAATCGCTTTCAATGTTACTGAGTATACAAAGAATGGGGACTGCTTTTTAAATACAATTTTCATTTCAATCCCCTGAATAGTTTCTAATATCTGGGAAATTGACATAAATAGTGTTAAAACATTCTTGAAGACGATTTTGAGGTAGAGCACAGTCGAAATGTGCCTTTTTTCGTCATTTTTTTATAATTTTTTCTCCAATTGGTCGGCATTTGTTCGCCATTTTTCAAGTTTTTCGGCTTCACCTCTCGCTAAGTTACCTAAAACTACCTGGGTCTATTTTGATCAGAAAGTTATTTTTATCGACTTTCCATAGACACCCCATATCGTCGTTCTCGTGACAAACTGACGTATCTCGATGCAAACCTATGGTATTTTGCTTATAACTTCGCTTCCACCAGACCGATATCAGTCAAACTTCAGGAATCGATTCTTGAAAGTCCAAACTTTATGCTGTATAAATTTGATCAAACTTAGTAGACTGTAAGGAAAGTTATAGGTTAACGAGAAAATCAGTGTACGGAGATACGTCAGTTTGTCACGAGAACGACGATATGATAACATTGGTTAAGAATTTTTGACGACCATTTCTATATGGTGACTTTTTTCAACTTTTGCGCATAGAGGTAGGTGGACGTCCGTGCACTCAAAATTAAATTCCTAACCAATATTATCATATGGCGTGATAACTATAGCTTTCTGATAAAAATAAGCCCAGATAGTTTTATGTAACTTTTCAAGAGGCGAAGCCGAAGAACGTTGAAAAATGCCGACCAATTGGAGAAAAAATGACGAAAAAAGGCACATTTCGACTGTGCTCTACCTCAAAATCGCTTTCAAGAATATTTTAACACTATTTATGCTAATTTCCCAGATATTAGAAACTATTCAGGGGGTTGAATTGAAAATTTTAATTTAAAAACAGCCCTAAGTCACTGTATACACAGTAAAATTGAAAGTGACTATGATCCAATACACTTGAATTTTTTTTATACTTTTATTTTACAAATAAACTACATGAAATTCCCTGTAAAATGAACCTAAGCCCGACCACATTGCCTTCTATTTGCAAAAGTTATGAATTTTTAAAGTTAAAATTTTGTCCGAAAAATCGACATAGTCGTAGTTTGACGCTACCGCAAAAATATCAGTAAAACATTTTACCATGGCTTTTTGTTTATTTTTGATAGAGAATACTCCGTAGGTCATAAATACAATGAAAAAAGTTGAAAAATAGATATTACTTTTTTTTTCTATTTGCCTAACATTAGGTGTACCACACGAATGTCGAGCTTTGAACTTCGCCGATTTTGTGCAAGTGGAAAACGATTTTTTTAGAAGGATTTCTTTTGTGTTTCGTAATCCTCGGGAGACGTAGTTTTTTTACAGACCCCTCCATTTCGACATAGTTAAAAAACTAAAAAATCACTCCCCCCTACTGTTGATTAGTCCTGGGTTCGGTTCGGCCTTCATGTACTTGGTTTTAGTTTCGTTTATCATCAAACCCATCCTATCAGCATGGATTTTCAAATTTGCGAAAGTGTCAACTGCTTCTGCATGCGTACGACTGGCGAGATCCGAGTCATCTGCAAAGCCCAGGACTTGAACTGTTCCATAGAGTGTTTCACGCTAAAAATAAAGTTCTTATATCGCAGGACTGTAAAGAGAAAAGTTGTAGAAGAAAGTATATAAAAATAATCACGTTTAGACCACTTTAGTTTTCATATAACTCACAAAAAATTATCAGCTGATTCATCAAATGTCATTCATAAACGTCAATCAGCTGATCATTTTTTGTGAAATTATATGTATGAAAACTAAAGTGGTCTTAAGGGACCTCTAAACGAGATTATTTTTATTTACTTTCTTCTATACTTTTCTCTTCATAGTCATGGCTATCGAATAAGCGTTCCAGACCTGTGATAGAAGAACTTTATTTTTAGCGTGAAACACTCTACTGTTCCATTCACCAGCGTTTTGTTGGTTTGGATACCAGCACGTCTCATTGCGATTTCCAAAGCCAAGTTAAAGAGTAAGCAAGATAAAGCATCTCCCTGCTTCAGTCCTTCTCTAACAGTAAACACATCTGACATGTCGTTTTGCACCTTGACACGACATCTGGTCGCTTTTACAATACGAATATACTTTGTTTCAAAGCCCAGCTCCATCATCGCCGCATACAATTCCACACTCTTGGCCCTGTCGTAAGCTTGTTTGAAGTCGATGAAAAGTTGGTACGTCCGGACTTGAAATTCTCTGCCCTTTTGCAGAATCAGACAAAGTGTGAATATTTGGTCAGTTGTTGAGTGATCTCGTCTGAATCCGCCTAGATAATCCCCGATGACACTCTCAGCCAGCGGATTTAGTCTTTCGAATAGTACTCGAGCAAAAACTTTGTAAGCCGTGTTCAGCAAGGCAATTCCATGGTAGTTTTCACATTCGGTTTTATCACCTTTCTTGTGTAGAGGTAAAATAGCACCTTCTAGTCACTCGTCAGGCAACTCTTCCGTGTTCCATATTCGTCTTCAGCAGTTCTGCTGGTATATTATCGGGACCGGAAGCTTTGTTATTCTTGAGTGAGGTAATTCCTGCTGAGACTTTCTCTATCGTTGGCGCTGCTACGATACGACTGTCCTCGTCAAGAAGAGAACCATCGCTATCATCAGTCACATCATCATCCCCGTTGAACAGTGCGTCAAAATGTTCTTCGAATCTCTCCAACACATCGTGTTTAGCTGTAAGCAAATTTCCGTTTACTGCTTTGCATATGATTATTCGGGATGTGAATCCTTTAATTTGATTTTTTTTTGAAATTCTAAAAATTTTATTATTTCAATAATAGTGGAAAGGTGCTAGAGCCAGGCCGTCATTGAGACCTGTGTATTGAACTTTCGTGACTCATTTGCGCTACACAATCTCTCTAGCTGAAGTGGCGTCCTAACTTCGAGCTCTCTCTTCTTGCGCCGCCGGTGCAAACGCTTTTCTTTCTTCCGCAGTTGTTTGCATCTCGCATGTGCAACATTAGCACACGGGATTGAATTTGGGCAAAATCGGTCTAAAAATTCGAAGCTGCGATCGAGAAAGTGGTGAAAAACGTGGTTTGATGGAACTGTTTCACTTAATCTCCGCGAAATTAGAACGGAAATCGTTCCTCAAGGTTTTTTAATAATAATAATTTCCTTTATTGTGCACAGAAGGCTGTGAGGCCTTATTTATATGTATAAAGTAGGCAGAAAAAGCAAGCTATATAATGAATTTTGATTTAAGGCATCAGCGATATTGAAAGTGAGAACAAAATTTATGAATAAAATTGTAAACAGCGATATGAATGAATGAAAGATGTGGACTTCAGAAAATCACGAAAATCAATTTAAGTGAAAAGATGTTAAGTGAAGCCAAAATCACGCTACGCGACCCTACATGATATTTGGTGGTTTTTCGTGAACATTCCTTCAATGATAAGATTTTTGTGCAATGTTCTAAAAAAAAGAGGCAAAATTTTTTTGTCTATGCCGCTCCTAAGTGCTCTAGGTCGGTTCTAAATTCTGTGCATATTTTAAGGGTTTGGAGAGATTTTTAGCGCTGTTGCTTCATACGAGTTTTTCAATATTGTCCTTTCGGCAATTTCCAGTCCAATTTAATGTGGACATGTTCATATACTTTAAAGCTAAGGCAATATTTACTTAGATACGTTCGAGTCTTTTTGTAACATATTTTCTGTTTGCCACATCTACTTGATGCGTAGGGGTCCCATGCATATGTTTTTTTTTTTCTTGTTTTCTAGGAGAAACATAAAATTCGCGTTCCAATAGCACGCTCCAATAAGGACTGGCTAATGGCACTCGCGTGCCAATAGGGGTGTGCGATGGTTCAAGGATCGAAAAGTTAGGGGTCCACAAAAAATTCTAGTGTCGCCTAAATACCGAAAACACAGATTAAAATTATTTTAAAATTCATTTACAACTTGCGCAAAATCGTCAAAGTCAAATGGCTGACTTTTTCTGATTTTCACTATCCTCGCCTCTATCAAAAAAATATTTTAATATTTTAATAGAAAAAAATAAAACTGGAGTGAAGATTGTCGGAATTTTTTTTTTTTTGGCGGAGTGTCAAAGTTCGCCGAGCATCAAAAATTTGAGTGGTTTTGATTATTCAAAATTTTAAACTCACTGCTGTGGGTGATATTTTCTTTCTATTGATGTTTGAACAACTAGGCCATGACGGGAGGAATCCAGGAGAAAAAAATTTTTAAAATCGGTTGAAAAAGATGGAAGTTATCGGTACTATAGAAGCAGGTGAAAAATGACCGAAAATCAACAACTTTTATTTGTTAAGTTTTTATCAACAAAAAATGAAAGTTTTGGCTATTTTTAGATAATTCAAACTGAAAATTCATCTTTTTTAATAAATTTAGGTCTAGAATTACTAATGACCTTGCTTTTAATTTTAGGTGCGTCGATATTGCCATTCATCAGATCGGATGCAAAAAGTGCGCAGGCATTAATTCTGCGTCGGGCGAGTGTTTCAATGTTGATCGAATCGCATCTCTCAATATATGGAGGAGGAAGCTTGTGATTTTCGTCCCGTTTCACCGTCCGCCTCAGTGCGTGCGTCAAAAATTTTTTTCTGAATTGATTCAATCCTGTCAACAAATGTGTCTTGGTAGGGATGCCAAACAACTGAAACATATTCTAAGTAAGAACGGTCATGAAAGATGATTCGGATGTTCATAGTTTGTACAGCAATGATTTTGTGCATAGCATACCTTGTAGGATGGCACACATTTTTTTTTGTAAATGCGTATCAGATAATGCACCGAATGAAAATTAGTGCCAAGTATGGAATGTGCAACGGTAAAAAAAGCCAGTTTAAATTAATTTATTATAGTAGATTATGCACCGCTATACAGGATGGTTTATTTTGACGATTTGGATGTTATTTACCGAAGGTAGCTTAATTCATTAAAAAATTCGGCTTTTCTGTTGCTAAAATGAAGTGGTTAGAAAAATTCCCTAGTTCTAAGATGAACAGAAACTTTTGTGATTGTGTCTTTTGGCGCATACATCACCTTTCATTTTTTATTTTTTCACCGTTTCTCGCATTTCTCTTACCTTGTCAATTCCTTTGCGTTCATCTTACCTTAGTAAATGCAATTTTTTCGTAAATGAATGTTAATCTGATTAATTGAATAAAAAAAAGAAAGTGGCCCAACCATGAATTGAACCCACGATCAGTATAAAAACATTAGTCTACGCTCTAACCAGCTGAGCCACCGTGGCTTCGACAAAGAAGCAATTACAATTCACCTTAAGAAAATAATCGTCACCTCGTTCGTGGGATGGGATGGGATGGCGCAGTGGTGAACGCACTAGTCTTCCACGCAGAAAACCCGGGTTCGATCCCCGGGATGTATAGGATTTTTCTGTGATAAAAACATGTAAAGGATCATCCCTAAGTTCACCCAAGCTTCATAAGTTGGCTAGTTGCTGTGGAGCAACGAAAAGTATCAGAAATAAAATGCTCATATGTGACGTCACAAGCATATGACAATCCTGCATACACAAACAGCATACAATGCACGTCAGCGGAGACTTGGCGCACTTGTTAGTCGAGAAAAGAAATTGATGGGAAAAAACGTTGACGTATCCCCACTAATCCCCCATAGGTGGCGCTGTACTGCACATACAACACAAACGAAAAATATGGCGGGACAATGAACACGGTGCGAATGATGATGGCCATTCCAATTGGATCGCACAAAACGCAAAACATCATCACTATGGTTGTTGGACCTGTTAACATGTTAACTTCCCAACAATAGCAACGAACATATCAACAGATCAAAAGAAAAAATGAAATACTCTTAGACATAAGACTGTAAACTAGAATTAAGAATATATAGATATCAGATGTAATGTAAATAACCATACGATTAATAATAACCTCGTTCGTCAGACATGCTTATGCAGTCAAAATTATGCATGTGTCATCCTTCCAATTAAACACAATTCCAGAGTTAATTGCAAATATTTTCACAACCTAACTCTGGATAATAACACTTAAAATAAATGAAAAATAGAGCAGGAAACAAAGCACAGCTTCACTCATGTTCTTGCATAAATTCATAGAAGGCCGCTTCGTCATTCATATTTTCTTCAGCCAAAATGAAACGTCAAATACTTATAAAAAAACATACGTACGTACGTACGTACAGACGTATCAGAATAGATGCGGCAAACAGAGTTAATGCTACGAAGAGACTCGAACGTATTTAAGTAAATATTGCCTTAACTCTTAAGTGTATGAAATTACGTCCACATTAAGTTGTACTGGAAATTGCCGATAGGGCAATATTGAAAAACCCGTCCGAAGAAACGGTGTAAAAAAACCTTTCCGAAAGCACAAAATTGGCCCCCAAAAATAGAAAAACGTTCTACTCAATTTTCTCTACAACATAGAAAAACCATTTTTTGGGCTAGGGTCGACCTTAGTACCGACCTAGGGCATTAAGTAGAGGCCTCAGACACACAACCCAAGTAACACCAAAATATTGCAGGTTAACGTGCGTACCTGAGTATTCTCTCTACCGCACGACCCCCATAGGTGAGGAATTGAGGTACGCCCAATACTATCATCTTTCTACTGAATTTTCGCCATCCTGGTTGCCCACGAAGGACACGGAGTTCAGTCACCCATTTCGAAGCACAAGCTGCTTTGACCCAGCTCGCTATCTACCACAGCCTCCGCGTTGCAGCACCACAAGGCACCTTAACCAGACGCTGGGGCCGGATGCGGCCATCTCGCATGACACACTACACCCGGGGGCCCCCAGCCCCGCGGTACCGAATTTACCCTCGGTGGGTGCTTTCGCGGTAAGGCTCTTAACCAAACCACTTCGGTAGGGATGTGCACCCATCCCTGGCACCGCTGAGCCGGCTCGGGAAACCAAACCCAAGTAACAATTTGAAAACCAATAACTCAGACAAGACAGCCGCCAAAAGTTAGCCGCCGAAAAATGGGGGCTGGGGGTTAAAAGTGTCGCCGCCGCCGCCGGAGTTTTTGGTCGGCTAGACATGGCTAGCCGCCATCAGCCGCCGCCAAGGGTCTATGTCGGCTAGCCTTTCAGCAACATTTTCTTAATCAATCACGAAACCAATTCTGTATCTATCACATAAATTATAGTTCGACAGCTATTAAAGAGAAGACTAAGTCTGACAATTTTTTTAATTGTGACTTGTGAATTGTTACTTACATATCTTAGTAATGTGGTTCTTGAGACGAATCATTTTAGCCATTTGTGCACTTGGGAAAGCTCGTCATTAGCAAAAATCCTCATCAACTTTTTGTCGTAGTTCGGTGATGCCGTTTTTTTTCAAGGTTTCAGATGATGTCACTATACTATACACCGAAACATCTACTTCTCGTGTCGATCGACAATGATATCTATTGAACTAAAGCGAAAAAAGAGACTCTTGGTTTCAGGGATTATTATTCAGAATTTTAATTCTTAAAAATTCTCAAATACTTGAGAATTAAAATTCTTTTAAGAATTAAAATTCTGAATAATAACCTCTGCTTGGTTTACGTAGCATCATTTTCAGAATTTGAAATCAATTTTTTCTTGAATGTGAGTTTCGATTAGCCTGTATTTGCAACATATTGATTGATCTCATCACGACCTACTATTTGAGGTTTATCGAAAAACAAGTAAAGTAGGTCAAGTTGCAGCAGTACTCTCATAAATTTAAAAAGCACTAAAACGGTTCTTAGACTCTGTCATCAACATTCTTCCTGACAGGAAAGTAAAGACAAGAAACTGAAGCGGTCTAATAGGGGACCATCAGAGTCATCAGCTGTCGTTCTCTTTAGTACTCTATTTGACAACTGCCAGTCTCTCTTGATCGCGTGGCACAAATCCTCATATTTCTAACAAATTACATTTATTTGGGTTAATGCCAAACGATGACAGGCAATTTTGTTTTATATGTTCATATTGAGACAGAAAACTTCGTCTCACCAAACTATGTCAGAATATGGATGATTTTTACTTTGCGTAATTTTTCCACTAAATTCAATAATTTTTTATTCTCCTTGCTTCAATTCTTCAGATGCAAATAAATTTGTCCGTGAGCTGACTATTCGAAGTGCTAATTTTTGCAACCGCAAAATCAAAAGCATAATCAGGGCAATACGATTTCTCTTTCACACCGTTACAACGAGTTTTATAATTTTGAAATACAATGAAAATTGGAATACGAAAAAAGCGAAAATGGCGAACATTCTTTTGTTATTTCTTTGTTCTCGGTTTGATATTAAGACATGGATTTTAACAATTTCATTAGATTTTTATTGATTAGCCGCCGCCGCCAGACTTTTATTCCGGCGGCTAGTACCAGACGCCGCCGACATTTTTTTGACGGCTCAGCTGGGTCTAGCCGACGCCACCGACCCCTTTTCAGTCGGCTAGCCGCCTCCGTGATTTTTTCGACGGCTGTCATGTCTGCAATAACTTATTGGTTAAAATAACGTCATTATAAAGCTGCCAGGACCGTTATTTAACAGGTACATTGCAACAGGTATTGCACAGGTACAAAAATACCTAAGTTATTTAACCGTAAAATAAAGGCTATTTAACAAAAAAGTTTTTCAAAGGAAACTTATTGGTCTGTTCACGATTAAATAACTTAGGTCTCTTTATAACTGGGCAATGACCTTTAAATAACGTTCCTGGCAATAAGTTATTGGTTTTCAAATTGTTACTTGGGAATTTCATAGCCAAAAATATGGCCCACTTGAGCCCTAAGCACACAGGCAGAAGTTTCTTTTGTAAACTGTCGGTCATGCCTAGATCTTTCAAACAAAAAAATTTTGAAAATCGGAAAAAATTTACTCGAGTTATGTACAAAAAACACATAGAGCAATGAGCTAAGTCCAAGGACTCAAATTCAATAAAGTTTATTCTATAAATTGTCGGCTATGCTCAGGTCTTTCAAACAAACAAAAATTTATGAAAATGGGAAAAGATTTGCCCGAGTTATGTACAAAAAACACATAGAGCCCTAGTAGAGACTCGATTTTAGTGCCCTAGCTAAGTCCAAGAACTCAAATTCGGAAAAGTTTATTCCATAAATTGTCGGCTATGCTCGGGTCTTTCAAACAAAAGAAAATTTATGAAAATCGGAAAAGATTTGCCCGAGTTATGGACAAAAAACACATAGAGCCCTAGCAGAGACTTGATTTTAGTGCCCTAGCTAAGTCCAAGGACTCAAATTCAGAACATTTGCTTCCATAAATTGTCGGCTATGCCCAGGTCTTTCAAACAAAAAAAAATTTGAAAATCAGAAAAGATTTACTCGAGTTATGTACAAAAGACCAAAAATCACTTAAACGGCCCAAGCTCGATGGCCCTTAGGCCGACAGTGCCCAGATTCAATCCCATAAAAGATTTTTCGATTACCGTTTAGGGAAAAAAAGTTTTTGAAAATCGGTTGAGTTTTACTCGAGTTATCGGGTTGACAGACGGGCGGACGGACGGACGGACGGACATTTTTTTTATTGCTGAATCGTCATCTCAGGACCATGATCGGTGTTCCCCCCCCCCCCCCTGCGAAACCTAGCAACTGACTGGACTTGGTGAAAATGGTGCCGCTGGAATCTATGTCCATGGTGCGCACAGCTGCTTCAAGGGTCAGGTTAAAAAGCAGCGTCGCGAGAGGATCTCCCTGACGTAGGCCTTCCTCTATGTCGAAAATCTCTGACAGTTGATTACGGATCCTTACTCGGCTATTGGCTCCGTTCAGTGTTAACTTGGCTGGCGAGATCAGTTTGTTGGGGATTCCCAATTCCTCCATTACTCTCCATAGCTTACTTCTTCAAACACTGTCATAGGCTGCCTTAAAACCAACGAACAAATGGTGTGCTTCAATGTTGTACTCTTTGCACTTCTCCAAGATCTGTCTGATATTAAACAGCTGGTCCGATGTTGAACGACCAAAACGAAAACCACCTTGGTATTCACCTACAGAGTTTTCCATGTGTGGATGAAGGCGCTGGTAAAGAATATTTGCAAATATGTTGTAAGCAATATTCAGTAGAGCAATTCCTCGAAAATTGCCACACTCCATTTTATCACCTTTTTTGTATATGGGACAAAGTATACTGGTCTTCCACTCTTCCGGTAACTCCTCGACATTCCATATACGCGTGATGAGCTCGTGCATTTCCATATATAGCGCGTTGCCCCCGTTCTTGAAAAGTTCGCCGGGTAGATTGTCTGTCCCCGGGGCTTTGAAATTTCTGAGCCTCGAAATTTCAGCTTCAACTTCTTGCATCGTTGGTTCTTTTATATTTGATTGCGCAGTACGAAATGGCAATTCGTTGTTTTCTTCGTTTCGGTTGAGCGGTGTGTTCGGACTAAGCAGTTCTTTGAAGTACTCAGCCCATCTCGCAATGCACTTTTCCTCATCTGCTAAGACCAATCCATTCTTGTCCTTACACAGCAAAGGTTGTTGACTGTAACCATTTTCGGATTCGTTTACTTTCCGATAGAAGTTACGAGTTTCCTTCCTATTGCCAAACTTTTCAATTTCGATCAAAGCGTTCCTATCCTGCAGTCGTTTTTTGTTTCGGAACATTTTTCGAGCGAAATTTCTCTTCGAACGGTACTCTGCCTGGCCTGCTCGAGTGTATCGATTTAGAGTTTTTAGTCGAACTGCATTTTTGTTCTCCAGAGCTCGCTGGCATTCATCGTCGAACCAGTTATTTCTTTTATTTCCCGTTCTCGTTCCCAAAGTCTCTGCTGCGGCGCTCTCTACATTGCGCCTGATTTGATTCCACGCATCGTCTATACTGTGTTGCTCGCTGACCATTTCTTCGATAATTTTTCTCTCCAAACTATCCACGTATTTGTGTTTGATGTCTTCGTTCCTCAGTTTTTCAACGTCCCACTTTTTCAATGCCTGTTGTCGGTTGTGTTGGACCGATATGCGGGACCTAACAACCACTTTAACCAAGTAGTGGTCAGAATCAACATTTGGTCCTCTACAGCTCCTGACATCCAATACATTTGAACAGTGCCGTCCATCTATCAAAACGTGATCAATCTGGTTTTTGGTTTGTCCATCAGGTGATACTCATGTCGCTTTGTGGATGTTTTCATGTTCGAAATACGTACTGCTCACAACCATGTTTCTTGATGCTTCGAAATGAACTACCCGCGTGCCGTTGTCGTGAGTTTTCGTGAAGGCTATGTTTACCGATTGTGGGACGATAAAATACTTCGCGGCCTATCTTAGCATTAAAATCTCCAAGCACAATTTTAATGCCTCGTTTCGGCGCTCCATCATATAAATCCACCAGTTTCTCGTAGAATAGCTCCTTCGTCTCGTTGTCGCTTTCCTCCGTAGGCGCATAGAAGTTTATAAGAGTGTAATTGAAAAATTTTCCTCTTATCCGTAGAGAACACAATCGTTCGTCAGCAGGACTGAAACCAATCACCGCGTTTCTAGCTCTGCCGAGAACCATGAAGCCTGTTCCATACTCTCTTGGACTGTCGTTACTCTTCCCACTATAGTAGAACTTATAGTCTCCACTGATCATGGTGTCCTTTCCAGGCCATCTCGTTTCTTGCACTGCCGTGATGTCAATTTTTGCCGCTCTTAGCGCTCTTGTGAGAGATCTCAATCCTCCTGGCCGCAACAAAGATCTTACATTCCATGTTCCTATTTTTAAATCATTGTCCTTTTTCCGTTGCTTGAGTCGTTGCCGTTTATCCTGTCCGATCCGAGGCTGTGTTGTAGAATTCATAACAAATCTGTTTTTACGGTGTCTGGGAGTTAGCCAAGCGCCCAACCTACTTCCGTTTCCCCGATGACCCGTAGGCAAATCATCAGGTAGCACTCTTAAGTTTAGCACAAAACTCCGAAGAGAATTGAGGTCCCGGGGACTACGACGTGGACGTAAAAAGAGCACTTGATAGTTAGAAAGTTGCACGCCTGGCACATGACACGGACTACGACACTCCGCTCATATGCAATCAGGCGCTACCCTATCTAACTACCCAATCCCCCCCCCCCCCGGGTCGAAATTCGACTGGTTACAAACGTCGTGGTAAACGCATAAGACCCCTTTTCGAAGAACTTCGTTCTTCGTACGGGTCAAGAAAGATCATATTCTACTCTCTAGCACTGCAACCGACTACGACGTCTTCGTCTTATCAGAGACGTGGTTAACTAATGACAAATTTAACGTCGAATTCTTTGATCCACGATTCTCAGTTTATCGTAAAGACCGTTCTGACACAAACGTCGATGCAAATGCGGGTGGTGGTGTTTTGATAGCAATTGATTCTAAATATGACAGCGAGATAATGGAATACCCGAGTTGAAAGATCTTGAAGTGATTTGTGTTAAAGTTAACTTACATTCGTCAAATTCTTGTTTATATATTTACGGCCTGTACGTTCAACATGGTTCTAGGGAAAATGTTTACCTATCTCACACGGAAGCTCTGATTAAGGTACATTCGATGATAAGTCATAGGGATATTTTCGTAGCAATAGGTGACTTTAATTAGCCAATTGTCAAGTTGTCCAAAAATGACGATGGCTTTGATTACTTACCACTGAATGGAGATTCTGAATCTGAACCTGCGGAAATTGCAAGAAAAGTGACAACGGCCTTCCTTGAATGTGGTCTCTTTCAAATGACAGACTTTGAAAGCAAATGGAAAAACGTTCTTGACCTTGTTTATACCAATATGCCAGAACTATTTGTCGTGACGAAAGCTGATTTATCCATCATTCCTAATACTTTACAAGACAAATTTCATGTGCCAATGCATTGTCTAATTGAATGTGAGCCGTCGTCGTATGCACCGTCAACATCATCCGAGTCCATTTATTGCTTTAGGAAAGCACCATAATCCCTTGATAAGGCGGGACCTTACAGAAACTGATTTTGACGCATTACTTGGTGACAAAAGCTTGGATGAAATGATTGGTGCTCTATACACTAGACTTTACGAAATCTTCGATCTAAAGCTTTACTTCGAATGACGAACCATCCCGTGTGGTATAATGCTAAGCTGATCAATGTTAGAAATAGAAGGAATCGAGCGTACCGTAAATGAATCCATCAACCCTTATCAAGATTGTCAACTAGAAATGAAACGAAATTCAGAGATGCGAAAAGTGAATTTGAATCTTATCAAAATGAACTCTACAACTCATATACTTGACCAGCTCAGCATCTGATTACAAAAAACAACCGAAGAAATTCTGGAACTTCATCTACTCCAAATACAAAACGAACACATTACCAGGAAAAATGTTTTATGGGTCATAGCAAGTGGGAAATGACTTAGATAAATCCAACCTCTTTGCAAAATTTTTTGCTTCTGTGTATGTTGGAAACGAACTACGAAGACTACGATTGTGCTCTTATTACACATATTAACAAGCGAAATGACCAGGGTTACGTAGAAATCACTATAACACCAGATGTAGTTCGAGAAGCACTTCTCTATATGGACCTCAGCAAGGGTGTCAGCCCGGACAAAATTCCTCGTCAGTGTGCTGATCTCTTAGATGTACCCCTCTCGTTGATTTTTTCAAAATCATCAGCAGAAATGCACTACCCCGACGTATGGAAAATTGGTCACTTAGGGACCGTTCATAAAGGATGTCACGTTTTTTTCGTACCCCCCCCCCCCCCTGACACGCTAGTGTCACGCCAGCCTCATACCCCCCCCCCCCCCCCCAGTCGTGACGTCACGCAGATGTCAAACCCCGCCCCGCCCCCTCAAGCGTGACATCCTTTATGAACGGTCCCTTAACGCCCATCTACAAATCTGGACGGAAATCAGGTATATCAAACTATCGAGGTGTCTGCGTATCACCAAATTTGGCAAAAGTTTTCGAGATAATTATTTTCAATCAAATAAAATTTAACATCTTTCTGCACTCAACATCGAATCAGCATGGATTTCCTGGGAGAAGGGTAGAGTCCAATTTGATGGAGCTTTCAATCATGGACGATGGATTCGACAATGACTGCCAGACTGACATCTTTTACGCTGACATTCGAAAAGCATTTGACGTGATGAAGTCTATTCCGTTAATATTAAAAGTATCTGTCCACAAATATCGTCTGAGTAACTCGCTGTTGTTATGGTTCCGATCATTCTTCGAAAACCGTAAGCAGTTGGTAAGAGTCAACTCCAGTAAATCCGATATGATTGACGTTACCTCCGGAGTTGATCAAGGATCGGTTTTAGGACCACTGTATTTTCTGGTTTGACTGAGCTTGTGACAAGAAAATAGTACATAACCGTATATCCTCACCTAATGACACTCACATATTGCAGTCATCAATAAATGATTTTGTTGAATGGTGGAATGGTTGAATGGGTTCGAGCTAAACGACGACAAGTGTGAAATTATGTCAGTTTCAAGAAAATAGTGCCCAATATTTGCAGAATATTTCATCAAAGACAAACTAATTAAACGTGTTAGTAGCATAAAAGATTTAGAAGTTACATACGACGACAGATTTTCTTTCAACGACCACCTCGAGCTAGCATCGAAAAAGGGTTCTTCTATGCTATCATTTGTTAAACGACAATGCTACGGACGATTCGACCAGAACACGGCGAAGATGCTATACTCAGCCATAGTTAGATCACACCTCGACTTCTCCAGTTCAGTTTGGGCACCGCACCACAACGTTCACATTCAATCACTAGAAAGTGTTCAAAGACAATTTGTGTTTTACGCAAACACAGACAGATATGTTGACAAAACGAAGGACAAATATCGTCTACGTCCTTACGTGGATAGATGTTATGAACTAAACATGAAGTCACTTCCAAAGCGCCGCACCAATGCTGCAATCTTTTTCATACACGACGTCCTTACTGGGAAAATTAACTCACAGTTTCTGCGAAAAATAATTCAACTGTACGACGGCGTCAGGAATCTTATAAATGCTTCAATAATTTGCATAAATGTCGGTCCAAGCACGAATACTCCACTTTTTCATCGTTTAATTTTGCATGTATGTTGTTTAATCTTGCTGCGGTCCATGTAGATCCGTCATTAACTTCGATAAAGTTCCGTCGAAGTTTCTTGGAACTTGACGACTCAGTATTTGGAACATTTGGTGTTTGCTGGTGTCTTTGTTTAGGTGCTTTCTTCCCACTAAATAAAAGAAGCCAAAAAGCTCCGCGCCCGGTGATTAATTTATTGATTGAATGCTTTGATATGTTTAAAAGCCTAAGGATTTTTTTTTCACAGAAACTTCAATTTTATTTCGTGACTACACATCTAATTTTTAATTTTTAATTTATTTATTTATTCCGTCAATGGCCGAAGCCCCCTGACTACATACAATTATGAATGACAAAAAACATAAATAACGAGCAGAACCGGAAGTGAGCTGCCGACCCAGTCGACCCGTCGGAGTCAGTAGCCACCTCTGCTCATCGTCATTATTAACAATTATACAATTCTAAGTAGAAGTTATCATAATACAGGAATCAATTATTATACGAAAATAGAAAATAGCCCGATGTTCTATCAAGCACCAACGTCTCGTGCAGCCAATGGTCCACCTGAAACAAAAATGATTACGGAAGCTAGTCGGCTAGACTAGCTGTTTTTGCAAGTCGACGTGACTTAGAGTTACATTTGAGAGTCGTGAGACCCGAGTTGACTAATCAGATTCTGATTAGAGTGAGAACCATAGGTTCGGTTTAAATAAAGATAGAGTCATATTGACATGGATTATGAAATTCTGGTCTTACCATTCAGTTTATACGCAATCTTTAACTTCCTGATAGTCATCTTGAACGATACACGTGGTATGTTTAGAAAGCAAAGTAGTGAAAAGCGGTTAAATGCCATGCACATGTTATTGATTGGCTCATAAAGACCATATTTTGTCCTGTGTTCGTTGACAACGAGAAAGTCATCACCACGAGTGGGTCTAGAATTACGAATGACTTTGCTTTTAATTTTAGGTGCGTCGATATTGCCATTCATCAGATCGCACAAAAAGTGCGCAGGCATTAATTCTGCGTCGGGCGAGTGTTTCGATGTTGATGAAATCGCATCTCTCAATATATGGAGGAAGCTTGTGGTTTTCGTCCCGTTTCACCGTCCGCCTCAGTGCGTACATCAAAAATTTTTTCTGAATAGATTCAATTCTGTCAACAAATGTGTCCTGATAAGGATGCCAAACAACTGAAACATATTCTAAGTAAGAACGGACATAGGCAAAGTATATACTTTTTAAAGTTTTAATATTTTTAAATTCTTTACAAGTTCTCATGACGAAGCCAAGCATTGAGTAAGCCTTTGCAATTATATATTCAATGTGTTTACTGAATGTCAATTTTTGGTCCAAGAGAACTCCCAAATCTTTAATTACCTTGACACGAGTCAACACAACATCGTCGATATTGTAACCGAACTCAATTTTGGATCTCTTTCGAGTGAAGGAGATAACCTTACACTTATCGACGTTCAAATAAAGTTGGTTGATTTTGCACCAATGTAGAAACCTGTTCAAGTCACGTTGGAGAGCACTTGTGTCAAGAACATTTTTGATTCTAGCGAAAATTTTCAAGTCGTCAGCATACATTAAGTAAACTGAAGAAGAGAAGACTTTAGTAGCATCGTCCATGAATAATAAGAACAAGAGGGGGCCCAGATGGCTACCTTGAGGAACGCCAGAGGTTACGTTGAACATTCGAGAGGAGCAATTTCCTAATTTGACGAAATGTGAACGCCCATTAAGATAAGATGCAATCCATGCTAACAGGTTCGAATGAACACCCATTTGGTTCAATTTGTGCAAAAGAATCGAATGTTTGAATCTGTCAAATGCTTTTTGGAAATCGGTGTAAATGACGTCTAATTGATGTCTAGATTCCATAACTTTGGTAGCATAGCTAACAAACTCAGCTAAATTTGTTGCTGTAGATCTGCGCTTCATAAAGCCATGTTGTGACTTTGAAATTATTCGATTGAACTTTGTGGATAAAATAGAGGTGACGATGGCTTCAAATAGTTTTCCTATTGTTGGTAGAATGGCTACGCCTCTGTAGTTTTCGACATTACTTCTAGAACCACTTTTAAAAATTGGGGTAATATAAGAAGCCTTCCATCTTGTTGGAAATTTTCCAGTTTCGAGGGATGAGTTGAAAATGCGAAGTAGCGGAGATGACAGACTCTCAGCACAGGCTTTTAATAAAATCGGAGAGATTTTATCAGGACCTTCACCCTTACTCGTGTCTATACTACTCAAATGGTTCAAAACGTCTTGGATCTCAAAAGAAATTGATCCAATGTCAATGCGCTTTTCTATGGGGTTCATTTTTTTCGATAGATCAGAACTAATCTCGTTATCAGCTACATACACGCTTTCGAAGAATTCAGCGAAAAGATCACACGTTTCGTTAGGATTACCAGCTTTCTTATTACCTCTAGACATAATTGAAGGGTAGCCTGTAGTCTTTTTTCGCGACTTAACGTAATACCAAAATTTTGACGGATCAGAAGTTAACATTTCTTCGGTGTTAGTTAAATATTTGTTAAAGGCTTGGTCACGCAAGGAATGAAATTCTTTACTAATGGACAAAAATTTCATTTTTAGTTTCAGTTTTTCGTCTGGGTTTGTTTCATTTTTAAATCGCTTGTGAGCTTTGCTTGTTCTATTTTTTAGATTGCGTAAACGCTGATTATACCAGGGTGGATCATTAATAACCATTTTCTTTTTGAGCGGAACAAATTTCTCTAATCCATCCAACAAAACATCGTAAAATACATTGACTATGTCATCAACGTCAGAAACGTTTGACATCAGTTGATTCCAGTCAATAGAATGAAAATGGTTATTTAGGCCAGTATAGTCGCCTTTTCTGAAGTTAAATTCACTTTGTGATTCCTCACTTTCAATATTTTCGATTCTTTCAACTAAGTCTGCTGAAATAACTATTTCGATAGGATAGTGATACAAATCAATTCGACTCACAGGAACATCAGATTTAATGACTTTGGCGTTATTCGGATTGCTGTAAAAGACGAGGTCCAAAATCTTTCCATAATAGTTGCGAACGCTGTTAACTTGATGAAGGTTACCACTCATCATGAGATAGATGATATCGGCTTTCGTTCCCTCACCAACTTTAGAAGGGAGCATCACATTGCTTTCACATGATTCGTCTTGACCACTGATCGAGTCATCAATGCAGTCAATGTTGTCATTAAAACGGTCAGGAATCCAATCAACAAGGGTTAGGTTAAAATCTCCTAAAACACACATTTCATCATTTACATCCAGGTCTATAAATTTCAGTGTCTTTTCTAATGCATCGTGATATTCGGTGTATACTTTGACAGAGGAGCCAGAAGGGACGTAGAGGCAAAAAACAAAAAGCGAATGATTTTGAAGCTGGACTTTAACTAAGACCATTTCGACGTTGTCGGTCCCAGGCACTAGAATACATTCGCTGGGAATGGATGAACGGACAGCGATCAAAACACCTCCATATCTCTGATGGACGCTGTTTAATGCAGACCGATCAGTTCTGTAAACTGAAAACTGCTTAAGATTGAACAATTCACTGTCATAGAAGGACGAATTGAGCGATGTTTCCGACAGTGCTATAATATCGTAGTCACATGTCAAAGAGTTATTCGAAAAATCATCAGTTTTAGTTCTTAATCCGCGAACATTCTGATAATACAACCTGACATTACTTTTTAAAACGGATAGATCAGACTTAATGGGATTAACAGAATCAAAATAAGTCGTAGCCGAAATTATTGGCTGCGAATGAGTTACGATGTCAGCGTTGAATGTCACTCCCTTATCTTTAGGATTGAAAAAGTCTGAAATAAGCGGCTGAAACATAGCCTTGCAGGCTATGTTGCGGTTGTTTCTTTTACCACTGGAGTTCTTTCCGAAACTGGCGTTGCAAGAGAATCGGAGTTCTCTTGTGTGGATGTTGTCGCTGGAGATGTTGTAGGCAGTAAAAAAGTATCCAATGACGTCCTCTTCTTTTCCTTAAATTCTTGAAATTCTCCAATTTGGACATGAGAGGGCCAAAAAGAAGGATCGTAGAGTTCAACTGTGCAACTTAGCCGGAAAGAAATAAACGTAAGTTCGTCCAGCTTTTTATCTTTTTTCACTAAAAGTCTGAAACTAAAATCATTATTATCAAGTTCAGGCATTCTCGTTTTCATGTACGAGGAAACCAATTCCGCAGTTACATCTGGCTTAAGACGAGAAACGTAAATGAATTTCGTAAGCCTATTCACTAGTGGACGAGATTTAACCGGGCTACCCAATCTATGGTTGGTGTCTAGATTGGTGCCAGAGGTCAACTTGCGTTGGCGAATCAACGGATTGACGTCGTACTTCTTGCCGTCGGTTCGAATCCTTTTAGGCGTTTTAGGCGTTTTGGCAACGTCCCTTACGCGCTTACGCTTATTCGAAAGCATAGACATTGAAGGGAAATTCACGTCAGTTGGCGTAACGTCCATACTGCCACTCGCAGCAACGGAAGAAAACAAAGGCTTCCTCTGCTGAATTCTAACGCCTGGATTAACTCCGGTGTCTTTCAATTCACTCAGAACCGACGCGTAAGTTTTTGTCTCTGCGCGGTGATCATGAATCGACGCTTTGATCTCATGGAGCAGAGACAAGATTTCTTTTGATTTATCAATTCCTGAAGAATGTTGAAAGATATCTGGAGTTGGCCGAGCAAAGTCTAAAATAGAAGTTTGAGCTGGATCGTTAGATGAGCTCTTGTTAGTTCTGACGCTTTTGGGTATTGGCGACGCATTAGAATTTGAAATCGTGGTCGCAATCGAGTTAGAAGAAGTCGATACATTGGCATTCGAGGATTTTGAGGATGGTGACAGACACTCGTTGCACAACACCTTCACGTTCTCATGAAAAAGAACTTCACTGGCAGTTCTTGTAATGCCAATGCACAAAAGATGAATCAAGGAGTTACATCTGCCACAATTTACAGTAGAGCCGGTTTTCACGTTCGAAGGTGGGCAATCGTCCCTACTACAATTAATAGCCGGAGGCATGATTCACCGTATCAAATATTTTCAATCAACTACAAGCAATTGACTATGAACTTTCAATTCAAGCTAAAAAGAGTCAATATCAATTCAAATTCAAAACAAATTAGAAATGTTCAAACTAAAAAAAAAGCAGAATGGGTAAAATAAACCTTATTTATTACCTGGTAGGGTATTTTCTTTTTATTAATCAAAAAAGAAAAATCCCAAAAGAAAAAGAAGACGAAAATGCTTTATTTTACAGGGACAGATTACTAGTCTCCTAAAAGTAAATAAACACCTGACAGCTGTTGCAGACAGCGCGCCAATTAATTAGATAACTTTGAACCTGTGTAGTTATTTACGTTGATAATAAATTACAACTTTAAAACACTAAAAACACAGACAATCTATGTACTGTTTTCACCGAACTCGATAATTTAAAATAACTACACCACTTCAACTTCTATTACAAATCAATTTCACAAAATAACAATCACGGGTTGATTAAATATTGCCGAAATAAACAGTGCGCGAGTGAAAGGCGTTTGAAGCGTTTAACACACACACAAAACTTGAAAAATTGAACGATTCATTAATTGGCAACATATCTGAATTTCCTTATTTTGATTTTTGACGACTCCATCCTTTTGGTTTAGCCGTTTTGACGACAGCCTAACGGCGATATTTTGTGTGATATTTCTTATATTTTATTTATTTTTCGTTCAGCCAATTTGACGACAGCCTTGTGATGATTTTTATACTTTACTTATTTTTTAATGTTTTAATTTCAACGTTTTGCCTATGTAGTTCTGTTTGGTTTGTTTTTTAATCACTCATTGTAATTTTACTGTGTAAGTAGTTATTGTAACGTTTTTGGCTTTTTTAACGAGGATTGTGACTTCCGTCATAATTACTCTTTTTTTACCATGTCAGCTAGAAGATAGTAAACAATAAAAGTAACATTCATTCATTCATCATAATCAGAAAAAATCTGAAGTAAATGTCTGTAGGATGCAAAAGAAATAAATAAAATAAATAATAAATAATAAATAATAAAACCACTTAAGTGGCTCGGCGGCCTTTTGCACAAAGATTCCCAAATTTAATCCCTTAAAAGCTTTATCGATTATCTTTCTGGGAAAAAGAGATTTTGAAAATCGGTCAAGTTTTACTCGAGTTACGGACGGACAACATTTTCATTTGACAGATTTGTCTTATTTAGACCCCACAACGAACCAACTCTCGGGTCGAAATTTGACTGGTTACAAACGTCGTTGTAAACGCGTAAGACGAGCACTTTACTGTATGTATTGTTAAGCAGTCTACGAAAAATTTTTTTTTAATTTTTAATCGCGTGAGACTTGGGTCACGGGCGCATTGCTACCGCGCGCTCATGATAAAATAAATGCGACGAAAATAAATGCGACGATAAGAAATGCGATGAAAATAAATGCAACGATAATAAATGCGACAAAAATAAAAAGTGGGCGAAAATAAATGCGACGTTAATAAGTACGGCGAAAATAAGTGCGATGATAATAAATGCGACGATAATAAATGCGACGAAAATAAATGCGACAATTATAAAATTGAACGAAAATAAATGCGACGATAATAAATGCGATGAAAATAGAGCGACGAAAATAAATGCGACGAAAATAAATGTGGTGATAATGAATGCGACGAAAACGATTGCGATGAAAACGAATGCGACGAAAATAAACGCGACGAAAAGAAAATGTGGACGAACATAAATGCGACGATAATAAATACGACGCGACGCCTTTTTTTGAACGAAATTAAGCTGCACTGCCCTCACGATATTTCCATATCTATACCAATCTACACAGCGCCAACGCCTCTGTTTTACGGCGATTTTATTTTACTATCGCAAAACGGAGCCCAGCAAGGTGACCCGTGTGGTCCAATGGTATTCAGTTGGTGGTGTTCTACTTAGACGACGGAACTATAGCGGGAGAGTACGATACAGTTTTGTCAGATTTTAAAACCGTAATCCAGGAGTGTGCAAAAATTGGCCTACAAATTAACCCGAACAAGTGTGAGCTATATTTTTGCTCGGAGGTGGAACAAGGCGTTGTGGACCAATTTGATGAATGTTCTCCTGGTAATTGCGTAGTCAACGATTTCACATTGCTGGGTGCACCAATATCCGATAGTGGATTTGAAGAAATCTTCAGAAACAAACTGGATGAAATGAAACTGCTTTTCGAGAGACTTTTGCAGCTGGAAAATTATCACATAGCGTTCTACATCTTAAAAAATTGTATTGCAATCCCGAAGCTGATTTTCCTGCTGAGAACCACACCAACGTGGAAGCACACGGATCTCCTCAGCGACATAGACGGCGAAATCAGGTCTACGCTGGAATCGCTAACGAATTCAAAGTTTGACATGAACACGTGGTGCGTGGCGTCGCTACCGACCAATTCAGGTGGTCTGGGCGTTCGGAAAGTTTTGGATCCATTAATTCGGTTTTCCAATTTGTTAGTACAATGTTACATCACCCTACGCTGCAAATTGAAGAAATTGCCGATTATGAAGATGGCTTGAAGGAGTGGAATATTCTACATACGGAACGACCCGCGAATTGCCTTCACTTCAACGAAACTGGACAAAATACGACACGGTTGCTGAACAGTTTGAGCTTCGATCGCGACGAGGACATCGCGAGATTCATGGCGATTCGAACACCGGAGTCGGGCGCTTGGCTACAAGCGTTGCCGTCACAATCTTTAGAAACACTCTTGGACAACAACACATTTCGCATCACAGTTGGCATCCGTTTGGGAATTGACGTTTGTGCGCCCCACATGTGCTGGTGTGGTTCACTCGTAGACACGAAAGGCCACCACGGATTGAAGTGTCGGAAAAGTGCGGGCCGTCATGGTAGCCGAGGTAGCCGAAAGTGTTATGAATTGTTCCGATGGTAGTCGAAGGTGAAAAATTTGTTATAGTTCGTTCATTTCACGCTTAAACAAATTTGAGATATTTTTGGTTTGTCAGATATTTAAATGTCATTAACGTCACATTACACAAAATGTATTCGCTAGAAAGAGATCGCAACGTGCGTCTGAAGCATGTATCTTTATATAGAAAGCTATGTAGTCTGACATTAATGACATTTAAATCTTTAACAGTACAAATTTTGTTTAAGCGTAAAATGAACGAACTGTAGGAGAAAATTTTTTTTGGAGACAATTTTTTTCTGAGATAATTTTTTTCGGAAAGAAAGTTTGTTTTCGGAGAAAAATTTTTTTGGAGAAATTTTTTTTTGGTGAAACTTTTTTTGGAGAAAAACTTTTTTTTGGAATTAGAAATTTTTACCATGAATTTTAGTTATAAAAACTGAAAGCTCCCAAAACGACTGGTATCACAACAAAAACCTCTTAAAAGTTGAGTGTGACGCAGTCCGTAAGTCCGCTTCCAAAATTAATGATATCGCTTGAGGTGCCGCTATCGCTGATAATACGAAGAAGTTTGATTGAATGGAAAACAAAATTACGTTGTGTTAAAAAAATTGCGTCACAAATGCCGGGCCCAACGACGAAATAATTTTATAATTTTTAATGTACTTTCTGTACTTTCGGTTTTTGCGCTGCAAAAGTTTGACTTTTATTTCTTATTGCGTAGATTGTTTTGTTTACAGTAAATTTAAATTTTTGAGTTAAAAACTGAAAGTGTTGAAAAATTATTCCGCTGGTGGGACCGGCAATTGTGACGCAATTTTTTAACCCAACGTAATTTAGTTTTGAAAAAAGCCCTGTAATTTGTACAGGAAATTAAAACTTTGAACTCAAGTTTCCATTCAAACAAACTTCTGCGTATTATCAGCGATAGCGTCGCCTCAAGCGATATCATTAACTTTGGAAGCGGGCTTACGGACTGCGTTACACTCTACCTTTTAAGAGGTTTTTGTTGTGATTTACCCTAGACGAATAATTTAATTATTGCTCTAGACACTGCTGCAAATGCGAGTAAAGTATGACTTAGAGTTTACATATAAAAAAACTTTGGTTGTTCTTTACTCGACCGTGGGAATGTAATCTTTGTTTGGATTTTTTCCTCGATTTGTCGGTCCATGTACATTAAAAACCTTAATTTGTTTGTTTTTATGCGGACGTTTCGCGACTTATTCGCGCATCTATTTATTAGCAACCAAAATTGGAGTTTTTGGAAACTCTTTAATTTGCTTTTGGCTAAATCACAGACTAATCAAACCCTTCGCTGAAGATGCGAATAAAAAGTAGCGAAACGTCGAAAACAAAGAAATAACGTTTTAATGTGCATGAACCGACAAATCGAGGAAAAAATTCAAACAAAGATTATATAAAAAACAGATCTAGGCATGACCAACTATTTATAAAAGAAACTTTTGCCTGTGCTTAGGGCTCAAGTGGGCTAAAATTTTTTTTGCTATGTTGGAGAGGAAATCGAAGGAAACATTTTTAGCTATGGAATTGTGTGTCCGAGGGCTTTACTTAGGGCCCTAATTCGGTACTAAGGTCGACCCTAGCCCGAAAAATGGTTTTTTCTATGCTGTAGAGAAAATTGAGTAGCAATTTCATACACTTAAGAGTAAAGGCAATATTTACTTAAATACGTTCGAGTCTCTTCGTAACATCAACTCTGTTTGCCGCATCTATTCTGATACGTACGGGTCCTTTCATATGTTTTTATTGCTGATTCGTCATCTAAGGAACGTGATCGGTGTTCCCCCCTACTCCCAGGTCGAAATTCGACTGGTTACAAACGTCGTGGTAAACGCATAAGACCCATTTTCGAAAAACTTCGTTCTTCGTACAGGTCTAAAAAGTTTTATCCAATACACGATTACAGTCCAATCTACAGAACGGTGGTTGTGGTGCATTTAAAGAAGGACATTGAAGTAGTGATACGACGAATCAGCTTGTGTATTTAGTAGATTGAATTTGAAAATATAGAAGGGACCCGTACGTATCAGAATAGATGCGGCAAACAGAATTGATGTTACGAAAAGACTGGAACGTATTTAAGTAAATATTGCGTTCACATTAGACTGTGTTGGAAATTGCCCGTTGGGCAATTTTGAAAAACCTGTCCGAAGTAACGGTGTAAAAAAATTCTCCGAACGCACAAAATTGACCTCCAAATAGAGAAAAATGTTCTCCTCAATTTTGTCTACAACATAGCAAAAAACTATTTTTTGGGCTGGGGCCGACCTTAGTACTAACAACCTAGGGCTTTAAATAGAGGCCTCGGATACATAGTTCCATAGACAAAAATGTTTCCCTCAATTTGCTCTGCAACATAGCAAAAAACATTTTTTTAATTTAGGGACCGACATGAGGCCCACTTGAGCCCTAAGCACAGGCAAAAATTCTTCTATAAATTGTCGGCCGTGCCGAGATCTTTCAAACAAAAAAAAAGTTTTTGAAAATTGGAAGAGATTTACTCGAGTTATGTACAAAAAACACGAAGGGCCCTAAAAAGACTTTTTTTTAGTGCCCTATCTAAGTCCAAAGACTCAAATCGAAAAATGTTTCTTCCACAAATCGGTAAAGATTCACTTGAGTTATGTACAAAAAACACAAAGAACCCTCGCAGAGACTCGTTCTTAGTGCCCTAGCTAAGTCCAAGGACTCAAATTTAAAAAAAAGTTTCTTCCATAAATTGTCAGCCATGCCCAGAAATTTATGAAAATCAGAAAAGATTTACTCGAGTTATGTGCAAAAGACCAAAAACCACTTAAACGGACCTAGCTCGGCGGCCCTTGGGCCGACAGTGCTCAGATTCAATCCCATAAAATATTTTTCGACTACCTTTCAGAAAAAAAAAACGTTTTTGAAAATCGGTCAAGATTTACTCAAGTTATCGTGTTGACGGACAGACAGACAGGCCGACAGACGGACATTCCCGGGTTCGAATTCGCAATGTAACAAACGTGGTAGTAAGCGCATCAGACCTACGTACTTCGCACGGGTCTGAACATTACAGGTCAGTGATTCGATCAGACGATGTTGTTGACAAATTATGTAAACATTTACAAGTATTCTATTCTTTACTAAAGTCTTGTCCTCAGTTTTTGCTGTTGTAGCTAATAATAAAAGAAACAAACTTAAGGTCTAGTAACAAAACAAAATAATACTAGGAAGCTAAAGTTTTATGTAAAGTGATTTAGACATCATAAACAAAGTAATTGTTTACAATTCACTTCCTTGAAACATTATTGTATTCAGCAAGAGAGGCCTACACATGTGTCCACCTGTCCAATGAATCTTATTTAGGAAACCACTTATTTTTAGAGAAACAATTTTATGTTACACTCTAAAGTGTTTAATTAATCACAGCCGCTTTTCTTTAAGATACACAGTATTCCAGGCAATTCCAATAAAATAGTAATGGATGTGCTTGATTGCTGTTTTAATTTATAACAAAAATAAAATAAATAATCTCGTCAAATAAAACTGTTTTATTGTTCTTTGCACCAAAAGAAATCGGTTCATGTTTACAGCATTCCTATCATTGTATGGTTCCACATATATTTACCATTTAAAAAAAGAATAGAAACGAAAAAAACAACGAAATAACATCAAAAATATTATACGGTAAATGGAATCCATAAGCCATGTTACATGTGTTATTTACACACATTGTTAAGCGAATATTTTCATGACCAAATTTGATATCGAATTGCGCGTTATTTGGGATTTTCTGTAATATTCACCCATCATTTGTCATTTTTTATTAGTGTGCAACAAACAACCCTAACTCTTAATAATTGCCCTTGTGGTATTTTAATAAAACGAGATGAGATTTGTTCATAAATCATGTTAACATTTATTTGTTGTTTGGTTTTTAATGTTAGACGTTACAGATAGCAGTAAAGGTATTTTTTAATCATGAAAACACAATTCCATCATAACGTAGTAGCACCTATCATTGAACGGGCCCCAAACATTGAACAAATTTAAGTAATTCTTTTGGTAAAATAAATCTTATCTAAAAACTTTGGGACATAAACGATTCCTCGTGAGATACAAAAGAAAATAGGAAAATTATGATATTTCTTTGGTGAAGACCAGAAAAATTGAGAAAAATACAAACGAAAATAAGTTTTAAATAGGCGCAAAATGTTCAATAACCGCTGCTTACTTACTTACTTACTTTACCGGCACTACAACCCATTAAGGGTCTTGGCCTTCTCCAACATGCTTCTCCAACCGGGCCTATCTGCAGCTAACGGCTCCCAGCTGGTTACTCCCACAGTTCTTAAGTTGGCAAAAGCAGCGTCGCTCCACCTGGACTTGGGTCGCCCTGCACTCCTTTTGCCTTCAGGTTTGGACTTCAGAATTTTTTTTGGAATACGATGTTCATTCATTCGTTGTACGTGACCGAGCCAACTAAGTCTATTTATTTTTGTTGTTCTGACTATGTCGGGCTCTCCAAAAAGCTCTATGAGCTCGTGATTATATCGTCTGCGCCATCGGTTCAGTTTTCGGTCAAATACTGGTCCAAATATTGTACGCAGTACCTTTCGCTCGAACGTATGCAGAGATTGTTCATTTTTCTGTGTCAAGCACCACGACTCCGAACCGTACGTAACTACCGGTCTGATCACAATTTTATAAAGTGCGCATTTTGAATTTCGGCTTACTGACTTGGACTTTAGAATTTTCAGCAGGCTGTAATAACTCCGGTTGCCCAAAGTTACTCGCCTTTTTATTTCGTCCGCAATGTCGTTGTTTATGTTCAGCTCTGATCCAAGGTATACGAACTTATTGACCATTTTGAATGTGTGTGTGTCGATCGTTACGTTATCTTCCCGATATCGATTCGTAGGTGGGATGATCATGTATTCCGTTTTTCCGTCATTGACCTTCAACCCAAGGTCGGTACCTTTCCTCTCCAAGGCCATAAACTTATCTTTAACAACATCCATAGTTCGGCCAATAATGTCCAGGTCATCTGCAAAACCAAGCAACTGACTGGACTTGGAGAAAATGGTGCCGCTGGAGTCTATGTCCATGGTTTGAACAGCTGCTTCGAGTGTTAAATTGAAAAGCAGCGTTGCAAGAGGATCTCCTTGACGTAGGCCTTCCTCAATGTCGAAAGTCTCTGACATTTGATTGCGGATCCTTACTCGGCTGTTAGCTCCGTTTAGTGTTAGCTTCGTTAGCGAGATCAGTTTGTTGGGAATTCCGAACTCCTCCATGACTCTCCATAGCTTACTTCTTCTAACACTGTCATAGGCTGCCTTGAAGTCAACGAACAAATGGTGTGTTTCAATGTTGTACTCCTTGCACTTCTCCAAGATCTGTCTGATATTAACCAGCTGGTCCGATGTTGAACGACCTACACGAAAACCACTTTGGTATTCACCTATCGTAGATTCCGTGTATGGATGAAGGCGCTGATATAGAATATTTGCAAATATCTTGTAAGCAATATTCAGCAGAGCGATTCCTCGAAAATTGCCACACTCCAATTTGTCTCCTTTTTTGTATATGGGACAAAGTATGCTGGTCTTCCACTCTTCCGGTAACTCCTCGTCATTCCAGATGCGTATGATGAGCTCGTGCATCTCCATACATAGCGCGTTGCCGCCGTTCTTGAAAAGTTCACCGGGTAGGTTGTCAGTCCCCGGGGCTTTTAAAATTTTGAGCTTTAAAATTTCAGCTTCAACTTCTTGCATCGTTGGTTCTTCTATGTATGGTTGCGCAGTCTGAAATGGCAATTCGTCGTTTTCGTCGTCTCGGTTGAGCGGTCTGTTCGGGTTAAGCAGTTCCTTAAAGTACTCAGCCCATCATGCGATACACCTTTCCTCATCTGCTAAGACCAATCCATGCTTGTCCTTACACAGCAAAGGTTGTTGACTGTAACCGTTTCTGGATTCGTTCACTTTCCGGTAAAAGTTCCGAGTCTCCTTCCGATTGCCAAACTTCTCAATTTCGATCAAAACTTCCTTGTCACGCTGTCGCTTTTTCCGTCGGAAGAGTTTTCTCTCGAAATTTCTTTTAGAACGGTACTCTTCCTGGCCAGCTCGAGTGAATCTACTTAGAGTTTTCAGGCGAGCTGCGTTTTTGTCGTCTATGGCCTTCTGGCATTCATCGTCAAACCAGATATTTCTTTTATTTCCCGTTCTCGTTCCCACTGTCTCTGCTGCGGCGCTCTCTACATTCCGTCTAATTTGATTCCACGCATCGTCTACGCTTCGTTGTTCGCTGACCATTCCGCCAATAATATTCGTCTCCAGCCTGTCGACATATTGACGTTTAATGTCTTCGTTCTGTAGTTTTTCCACGTCCCACCTTTCCAATGCCGGTTGTCGATTGTGTTGAACCGATATTCGAGACCTAACTGCCGCTCTCACCAGGTAGTGATCGGAATCTACATTCGGTCCTCTACAGCTTCTGACATTCAACATATTTGAACAGTGACGTGCATCTATCAAAATATGGTCAATCTGGTTTTTGGTTCGTTTATCCGGTGATACCCATGTCGCTTTGTGGATGTCTTTATGTTGGAAATAGGTACTGCTGACAACCATGTTTCTTGATGCTGCAAAATCAACCACCCGCGTTCCATTTTCGTTCGAGTTTTCGTGAAGGCTATGTTTACCGATTGTGGGACGATAAAATACTTCGCGGCCTATTTTAGCATTAAAATCTCCAAGCACAATTTTAATGTCTCGTTTCGGCGCTCCATCATATACATCCACCAGTTTCTCGTAGAATAGCTCCTTCACCTCGTTGTCGCTTTCCTCCGTAGGCGCATAAACGTTTATAAGAGTGTAATTGAAAAATTTTCCTCTTATCCGTAGAGAGCACAATCGCTCGTCAACAGGACTGAAACCAATCACCGCGTTTCTAGCTCTGCCGAGGACCATGAAGCCTGTTCCATACTCTCTTGGACTGTCGTTACTCTTCCCACTATAGTAGAACTTATAGTCGCTACTGGTCATGGTGTCATTTCCAGGCCATCTCGTTTCTTGCACAGCTGTTATGTCAATTTTTGCCGCTCTTAGCGCACTTGTGAGATATCTCAATCCTCCTGGCCGCAACAAAGATCTTACATTCCATGTTCCTAATTGTAAATCGTTGTCCTTTTTCCGATGCTTGAGTCGTTGCCGTTTATCCTGTCCGATCCGAGGCTGTGTTGGGGAATTCATAACAAGACTGTTTTTACGGTGTCTGGGAGTTAGCCAAGCGCCCAACCTACTTTCCTTCTCCCGATGACCCGTAGGGAAGTCACCAGGTGGTGATGGTAGCCCATCTGACTAGGGCTGTGTATGCTGCCGTTGTCTCTTGCTGTTGAGATCATCCGCCACCATACTAAGTCGCCATCCCATCTTGATAGCGCCTAGCTGCCTTCGGCCCTCCCTATACGTGCCGTTTAGGTACTACCCGAAGGCAGCCCCCCTCATCCTTATGCTAAGTGACCCACACTACTACACCAGGGTTGGTTACCTGATCGTTCATGCGGGTTGCTCACTATAACAGGTGTCACCACGGGTAGGATAGGATGTAGGAGTAGGTGGACAGAGGCTAAGGTACATAAAGGAGTACTATATTACGCTTAACACACCATTTGACACCTTCAATAACCGCTGCTACTACGTTACAATTATTAAAAAATCGGACCTTGCTCTTTTTCTTAGTCTTTTCTCTAAGAATTTGGTCGTTGACAGTTTTTCAATAATACGCTTCGCAGAATCGCGCAATCCATATAAGGCAGGGCCTATTTTCGCGAATTTGGTTTCGTTAAATTCGTGAAAGAGGAAGTCCAAAAAATGACAAAATTTTTCCCGTTTCGTCACCCTTAAAATTGTAGTTGAAATTAGTTTCAAATGAAAGTATATTGTGTGATGTCGATGTTCCTTAGTTTTGAAGATGATCTGACGCCAGATGCGCTGCAATTCAAGATGGCTTCGAAAATTAAAAATTAATCTTAAAAATAGATTATTGAGTCGATTTGAGTAATTTTTTTTTCTAAACTTTTCCGATCCGTTAAAATTACAAAGTATAGCTCCCCCCTTCCCTTATATTTCCTCCCCTTCCCATATAGCCCCTCCCTCTTCTGTTTTCAAAGCTTCACAGAAATATGTGCAGAAAAATTCATTAACCGAATCTCTAACAGTTTTGGATTTATCGACCAATACGAAAATATGGTCGTTCTTCGAGCTTCGAAATCTAGACTTCATATAAGCTTTAACAAGCACAGGGTCAGAATTCTTATCTTTTTATCTGTCAAATCGTATGGAAATTGACAATATCATGTAGACGGCTCTCATATGGTGTGCATAGGAATTACTCGCGTGAACATTGACAACACCATCAAAACAAACGACTTTCTAAAGTCGTCTATACCACATCCCTCTGTTGTTTTTCTATTAAGGATATATTTTTATCGAATGGGGCATAGATCGAAGGGAATTTTAGAAAAAAAATTACTCAAATCGGGTCAATATTGGATTTTACACATCAATTTTTAGTTTTTGACGCCATATTCAATTGCAGCGCCATCTAGTGTCAGATCAATCTGAAAAGTTTGACACATATATCTACTGCACACTACGCTTTCGTTTAAAACTAATTTTACCAACATTTTGAAGGGTGATCATAGAGAATAAATTTGGTCTCTCTCTTTGCGAAATTCGTGAAATTCGCGAAAATTCACGAAACATGCAAAAAATCTCAACTAAAATTATTATATTTATTAGTTTTTTGGCCCGTACGAGGAACCAATTTCTTCGAAAAACGTCCTGCTGCGTTTACCACGACGTTTGTAACCAGTGCAATTTCGACCCAGAAGTTGGATAATTTCTTGTTTTGTGGTCTAAGTAAAACAGATTTGCAAAAAAAAATTTCCGATAACTCGAGCAAAACTTCACCGATTTCCAAAGTTTTTCATTCCTGAAAGGTAATCGAAAAATGGAGAAATTGATTTTACGATTAAATTTGGTCGTTGTTGGTCGAGCTATTGCCGTTTAAATACTTTTTTTTATTTAATATTTCCAAATACATTATAGGCATTTAGCCCGTACATGTTACATTTTAAATCTATTTTAATGTAGTGAACCTTTCACATATGGCAAATAAATCAAATTACAGGATAAGAATCGTAAGATTGTGCAACTTTTCGTTTTAACTCGTTTCACCGAAAAGCCGAGTTTTACATGCACAAAATGCAAGCGAATACGTCAAAAAAGAGATAAAAGAGAAATAAGAAAGATGCACAAGCTTATGATTCTCTTCCTGTAAAATCAAAGATCAGAAGAAGAAGAAAAAAATAAAAAAATCTATAAATCTATAAACATATAAATCAAATTAAAACAGAAAAAAAATGTCTTCACAATAACTGAGATGTGAATACGAGTTCCACTATTACAACGATGTTTGATGATTTACCAAGAAACGTGGTATTCGCAAGAAGTTACGAATTGTTTTAATAAATGATCCTTCAGTTGCATCTTAAAAGAAGCTAAGCTGGGAATATTTTGAAGTTTTGCCGGGAGCCCGTTAAATAGCCGATAGCCATGGAACGTAATCAAGTGTTGTCCAAGCAAAGAGCGGGAAAGAGGTATGCAACAGACTACTAGTTCTAGTAAAATGCTCATGAATGTCTGAGTTAGTCTGAATAGGCAAGTCTTTTTTTATTAAGCCATTCTTCAGAGAAAACACCAGAGTTGCTGTTTGATACATGATAAAATAATCAATCGGCAGTATCGAAGTGTTAAAATACGTCTTAACAGATTGTTTGTAACCGAGACCATATAGATTGCGAAGTTCTACACCGGGTTCAAGTAACTCAAGTGTGAGTGTACGAACGAGAAGTAGATATTGAACAAGGCTGCTTTCGGAAGAAACCACCTCAAGCGCCTGATAGCTCCAACAACCGGAGAGATTTTCTTCGTCAACTTGCAAACATGATTGTCCCACGTAAACTGATCATTAAGTGTTAGTCCCAGATACTTCACCACCTTCACTCGCTCTAAAGTCGTGCCATCCCACATCAACACAAAGTCAGCAGGCATTTCTGTTCTAAACACAATATAGTTGGTCTTCGCCTCATTCCCAAACATTTGATTTTCGGTTGACCACGTACGAGGGGCACCCTGAAAGTTTCGGGAATCGGCTATTTCTGACGCGTAAAAGCATTTGGCATGAATTTTATTAGAAAGTTTCAACATTTTTAAGATAGATTGATCGGTTAGATCGAATAAAAAGGATACCCGTTTTACCGTTACGTGTACCGTTTTAGCGTTAGTCAGCAATATCACGTTTTTAGCCGTTCTACCAAAGTTTACTACTGTTTGGATGTTATTAATGATGTGACAAAGGATGTGCTCCATTTCATAAACACAAATATATGTCCACAAAGAATCCTAACTCAATTCATTACCTATATCGGGAGAAATCGAAGGAATTAGAGTCACATGAAATTTTACAAGGACACACACTCAGAGATCAATGATTTTATCTGTGAATTGACAATTATTTTACAAAAATTTGAACTATTCGGGTAGTTGAGAGTCCAACGTAACGCCAACAATGATTTATTGATAAAAATATATTTTCAGATAGGTCTTAGGAACGTTTGATCCGTCAGGGGTCGATATTTTTGAGCTGACTCATTACCAAGATATGTCAAAATTTAAAGTTCGCCTATATAACTTAAAAATATCTAGATTGATCATACTTTCCACGTACATACATAAAAACCTTCTATAAAAATTAAACTTCAGAAAAAAAATCGAAAACTAGCAGAAGTTCAAAAAATTTTTTTTTCCATTTTCAAAAATGGCCGACACATTTTTTTGGATAAATTCATCAACTTACAATGAATAATTTCTTCATGATGTTAAGTGTGCAATATACTTAGAAATGATGAAATTTTCCAACAAAATTCATATCAAATGCTTTAACGTGTCAGAAATAGCCGATTCCCGAAACTTTCAGGGTACCCCTCGTATTCAAAAGGGAGAGATCTTTTTGCATCAATTGATGAAGTTCATCAATTGATGCTGCTTTGTATAGCAATGCTGTGTCATCGGCGTAGAGGTACAGGTTTCCTTTAAAGCCCATCTTGAAGAGATCGTACAAAAAGACGACAAACAACAATGACGACAGAGTTGATCCTTGTGGAACACCACTTACTACTTTGAGCGGAGGACTAACGACTCCATTAACACTCACAAACTGATTTCTATCACTCGGGTAACTATTAATGAGATTGTACGCTGTTCCATTGAGGCCAAGACTCCGAAGCTTCATCAGCAGAATACAATGATTGACTACATCAAACGCCTTCCTAAAATCCACAGAAAGGCAACTGACGATCTGTTTGTGATTTATGTCATCCCTAACATTCGTCAATAGGTCAAGGCAGCATGCCAAAGTATTTGATCTCATTAGAAAGCCAAAATTTTCATTTTAAAAAAATTAGTCGATTATAGCTTTGAGTATAATTGCTCATACAGAACTTTTTCTAAGAGTTTGGAAAGAGAAGACAAAATCGATATAGGCCTATAGTGGCTCATATCTGTCGCAACACCTCCTTTTGGCAAAACGACAACCTTCGCACATTTTAAGACATCATCGAAGTGTGACGTATTAATACACTTGTTTATCAATCGGGCTATACAGTTGGACAAAAGTTGTTTATGCCGCTTTAAAATCTTTACACTGATACCATCACAACCTGCTGTGGCTCCTGTCCGCATTTTTGTGTCTTCTGTACATATTTCGGGTAAATCTTTTACTATTTTCATAAATCTTTTTTTAATCGATAGGACCTTAAAAATGAATCGATACTAGGAAAAAGTGATCAATTTTTAGTATTTCAGAATTATGTGTTAAGTTATGGTAGATTGAGCATCGGTTTCTTTGGTAAAGTCTAAGCGTTTTGTGAGATGGACGGACCGGTATTAGCGAAATTGGTCGGGCAGTTTGAAAAGTGGTCAATTTTTAGGATTTTAGAATTATTTGGGAAGTTGTGGTAGACAGAGAATCGGTTTCTTAGGCAAAGTCTTAGAGTCTTGTAACTAAAAGAGGCCGGTATTCGTGAAATACATCGGACAGTTGGAAGAGTGAATAATTATTATGGTTTTGGAAATATTTCTGGTTCTACGAGTTGTAAAGACTTGATTCAGGGTTTTTGGGTGCCTCAGATCTGAAATTATCGAAAGTTGGAAAAGTGCTAAATTTTCAAAACAAATAGAGTGCTTCTTTGGATGGGCTTTTCAATATTGTCATTTCGGAAATTTCCGATACAGATGTATACATAATCACTAATTCAATACAACGTCAAGTGTGTCAAAATAAAGTTTCGTCTAAAAATATTTCTCTTGAAATTTCAAGAAAGACGATAAATCAAAAGAAGAGTAAGTCCAAAAACGTTTGTGAAATTGTAACCAAAAGGATCTTTCAATTGAAGAGATTGGAGATTTCGAGTTCAGGGCCGTAGCTAGCGACCATTTCCAGGCGGGGCTCAAGCCCCCATCTTAAGAAAAGACATTAGAGTATGTGAACACCGCGAGCGGAGCGAGCGAATTTTTTTTTTTTGTTACCTCGTGAAATGAAATGCTTGAACTATTCAGAAATGTTAACTTTCTTGACGCTATGGATTTTGTAGAACATAAACAAAAACAATAAAGTTTGTAGTTCGCCTCTATCGTAATTTTGTACAATGTACATAGTGATTCCGCACCCAAGGTATAACAAATAACAAAACTTTTTTACGAAAGTTGTGTAAATTATTTATCACTTAGTTCATTTTAATTATGGTTCGGAATGGGTCGGTTCAGGTCGGACCTGTGAAATTTTCAGGTCAGGTTCAGGTCGATATTTTCTCAACCTAAACCTGACCTGATGATATCAGGTCGAACCTGAACTGACCTGAACCTGACCTGATTGACCTGAAATCATTTGAATGCTTTGAATATTCTACAAAGGAACCAAAAATATTTAGAGCTGACGAGATGAGAAAATTTTGTTGTAATAGATAATTTTATCTCAAATGTAGACGAAATTGCATTGTATATACACAGAACCCCTCCTCCCGTCACACTACCTCTAACACCTTCGATGTGTGACAAAAAAATTTCATTCCTCTTTCAACGATAGAATTTACTTGGAACACTACTTCAACTTCATAAGTTTTTAGACCCGTACGAAGAACGAAGTTCTTCGAAAAGGGGTCTTATGCGTTTACCACGACGTTTGTAACCAGTAGAATTTCTACCCGGTAGTAGGGAGCAGCGATCATGGTCCTAAGATAACGAATCAGCAATAAAAAAAATGTCCGTCCGTCTGTCAACACGATAACTCGAGTAAAACTCAATCGATTTCCAAAAACTTTTTTCCCTGAAAGGTAATCGAAAAAGCTTTTTTGAGATTGAATCTGGGCACTGTCGGCATAAGGGCCAATGAACTAGGGCCGTATAAGTGGTTTTTGGTCTTTTGTACATAACTCGAGTAAATCTTTTCCGATTTTCAAAATAAAAATTTCAATCGAAAGGTCTGGGAATGCCCAACAATTTATGGAAAATTTTTTTTTACTGGACCTAGCTAGAGCCCTAAAGCGGACCCACTAGGGCCCTTCTTGTTTTTTATACATAAATCGAGCAAATTCCATCCGATTTTCGTGATTCTTTTTCTATTCGATATGTTGTGAGCCTTAAGAGCATCCAAGGAAAAATGTGGACCCGGCCGAATCTAAGATGGTCGCTAATGTTAGGGTGGATCGATCTAGACAATTGATTTTGGAAAAATTCAAAAATTTTGAAAACTATTAGAGTGTCAAAGGAGGAAAAATTGTTTGGTTTCGGTGATACGCATGTCATGATGCCTCCTAATATGGCCGCTAATGTTAGCGTAGATCGATGTAGACAATATATTTTCGAAAAATACAAACATTTTGAGAACTATAAGTGATAGAACATCGATGCGATGTCAGTGGCAAACTTTTTTGTCTATGGAAGTATGGGTCAGAGGCCTTTTCTGAATGCTCTAGGTCGGTTCTAATATCGGCGGTAGTACAAATAACATTTTTTGAAAATATGTCTGAAAAAAAATTTTTACTTTTTTTCGAAATATTTTGCCTTTCGTTTATTTTGACGGTTGCTTGAATATTTGGCGAGACTTTTACACCGTTCTTCGGGCGGGTTTTTCAATATTGCCCTTTCGGCAATTTCCAATCCAATTTAATGTCGACGTATTTTCATACACTTAAGAGTTAAGGCAACATTTACTTTGATACGTTCGAGTCTTTTTGCAACATCTATTCTGTTTGCCACATCTATTCTGGTACGTACGGGTCCCCTGCATATGTTTTATTAGTGGTTCTTGTAAAAAACGTTCCCTTAACCACCTCCACAGCATATTTTAAGTTTTTGTAGGCTTAATGCACTATAGGTTAGCACGGATCCACCTGTATTGGTCGTCGCGACTCCCCGATTCGCGATTTTCACATGAGAATTTCGAAAACATCAGTCAGGGCGAAAGCTGTATCCGCCTTGGCACTTTGCAAAGATTTTTACTGTCCACATTATTCAATGATATTTTCTGAATATAACCTGTGGGTTTCAGGTCAGGTTACAGGTCAACCTGATTAAATTTTTCAGGTTTCAGGTTAGCCTCAGGTCCGACCTGAAATTCAAAATCAGGTTCAGGTCAGAAATCAGGTCATGACCTGACCTGAACCTGATCAGGTCGTCATGACCTGTTCCGATCCTTAATTTTAATTTTGGCTTCGCTTTGAAGAAGTTTTGATCATAGCGCCGCAGGCGAAATTTTTACATTGAATGGAGTCGTTACACTATTAAATCAAGTAAAATTGAAACATTTCTTCCCTAATTCCTTTGAATACTAATGTGTTATAGCGCCGCAGGCGATAATTTTGAGATAAAAAGCTCTTTGAATGCAAGATATTTTATAACATAACAGAGCAACAATGTTGTTGAAATTGTAAAGTGATTGACGGAAGTCTAAAATCAGGTCAATTTTCTGAGTGTCAGGGGGGGCTCAGTAGTAGACCAGGGGGCTGAGCCCACCCTAGCCCCCCGTAGCTACGGCCCTGTTCGAGTTTTACAGCTTGCTGTAGGAGCAAAACAAACGATTGTTGTTGAGCAACTTCAACATAACTACACATATGGATGTAAACAAATCATTAGGAGACACATTAGCAGTTAAAAGATATGATAGCCGGAAATTATTGTGGAAGATCATTTTCGTGACATTTTTACTCAACTCAACTGCATTGACTGACCGGATGATAATAGCCTAGAGCCCGGTCTAAAGCTCGAATTTTGAACTTGAGCTCATATAATATTATCGCTTTGGCGCTGCATCTGTTCATTTTGAACCTCGCAACGATAACGTTATTTGAATCAACAATTTACGAAGATGCTGACAAATCAAACTTGTGATGTCTACAAAACAATCAATATCGGTCGTAGTCTGATCGTGATGCATTTTAACATTGAGGGATCATCAGTAGACAATGAAGAATGATTGTTTATGTTTTTATAATTTATTGCGATTAAGTAGCTCATTTTACTATTTTTGAACTTCTACGACATAAAAAAAAATGTTTAGATTTTTTTATAATTCAAATTGCAATTTCGTGTTCGAATATTTTGCGCCAAAAACATTTCACAGCACATAATTCTCAATAACGATAGCACCACCAAAGAAAAAATAAAAGCACAGGCAGCAACATTTTCTTTATAAGAAGTTCAGCGTCACACATACATTCTTATGTAAATTCATTTGATACGAATAAAAGCACCAAGACTAAGTGGAGAGAATGGCGCAGTGGAATTATTTTGGCTCAGTACGCTGAAGTTTTGAGGTGGCTTGTTTTCGAATCCTGTTCATAACTTTTTTTTTTGTGAAATCAAGCTACTTATGATTTTTTTTAGTAGAAAATATCACTAAACACAAAAATCATTTCACTGCATTCTAACTTCGCATAGATAGACAAATATTTTATTTGCCGAACTGTTTACAAGTAAACAAATTGTTTGTCCATCTATGCCAAGTTCAATCGCAATGAAATTTATTTTGTGTTTAGTGATATTTTTATGAATGCTTATTCCACGAAAAAAAAAGTCATAGGCAGCTTGATTTCAAAAAAAAAAAAAATCGTGAAAGGGATTCGAAAACAAGTCACCTCAATACTTCAGCGTACTAAGCCAAAATAATTCCACTGCGCCAATCTCTCCACTTAGCTTTGCTGCTTTTATTCGTATCAAATTAATTTACATAACAAAATGCATATGTGTGATGAATGATGATTTATGTAAATAGATGTAATGCCAACTTAAAAAAACTTTTTGCATCAAACTGACGACAGGCTGACAGCAGGCAAATGAGTTTTTGAGAGCTCAAAATAAATCGATTTCGGGATTCTTAAAACTCATTTATAAAATAAATGATGGACTCTAAGTTTTTTCCTTTGCTGTTTACTCGATTTATACAACCTAAAGAATGATTTAAAAATATAAAAAAAAATCATGTTTCTCGTTTAATTCAGAATTTCTAAGTTATGTGGCACATGATAATCGAGTGGATGTTATCGCTCTTCAAGAAACGCACATAAATGAGGCGTCGGATTATAATCTTCGTGGTCATGTCCCTGGCTATCAAATTGTCGCTTACTTGACGCACTCAGCGTATGGTATAGCCACATACGTTCGGGCTGATCACTTTGACTACAGTGTGATACACACGAGTCATGAAAATGACATATTTTCCATAGTCGTTGATGCTCATTGAATAAAGGTAACGAATGTTTACAAACCGCCTAATCAAACGTGGACTGGAGAAGTTCTGAAATGTCAACCACACCCAGCAATTTACGTTGGTGACTTTAATAGTCATCACACGCTGTGGGGCTATTCGAGTAATAATGAAAATGGTGAAAAGCTACAAGGATGGTTCGAATCATCAAATCTTTTTTTGGTACAAGACCTAAAAGGTCTCACTACATTCCATTCAGCACGATAGCAGAGTGGCACGAACCCCAATTTATGCTTTGTATCCAGAGACAGGCATGACAGACCTCTGAAAGTCACACGAACAGTTTTGAAAAAATTTCAGCGGAGTCA
>CM055403.1:98022984-98033726 GCA_029228625.1 Pseudolycoriella hygida
GGGGGGGAAGTCAAAAAGTTCCTGTATATATGTTCCTTAGTCTACGAAAAAATTTCTTGTGAATTTTTTGGCGTGTAAGACTTTCGTCACGGGCGCATTGCTACCGCGCGCCCATGATTACTTTTTAGGGTTTTAGAATTATATGAGAAGTTATGGGATATGAAGCATTAGTTGCTTCGGTTAAGTATAGGAGTTTTGTGAGTAGAAGAGGCCGGTATACGTGAAATACAAAAGCAGTGATCAATTTTCAGGGATTTAGAACAATGTAGGAAGTTATCGGAAATATAGCATCGGTTTCTTCGGCAAATTTTTAGAGTTTTATGAGTTGGACCAACCGGTATTGTAGAAATTTTTTGGGCAGTTGGAAAAGTGACCCATTTTTAAGGTTTTGGAATTATGTGTGAAGTTATAGATTGAGTTTATTGTTCACAGAATTTAGCTCAAACAGCAAACAGCACTCAAAAAGCACTAAAAAAAGTCGGTGACAAAACGTTAAATTTGTATGGGGAAACTTCATTTTTTGCGAATTATTCAGTTCGTATTTTGTGTCATTCGAACCAAGTCAATAATTTTAAAGTAGAATTAAATGAACTGCTGTCATTACTCATTTGGTCCGCTTAATTAAAAATAAAAAATGAATAAATCACAAAAAAACATGTTCTCTCATACAAATTTAATGTTTTGTCACCGACGGAACGGTTGAAACTTGGGCAGTATTACTTGATCAGACGCTGAGTCAAAACACAATCTATGGGATATAGAGCATCGGTTCAATCGGCAAAGTCTTAGAGTTGTGTTAGTTATATCAGCCGATATTAGCTAAATTTGTCGGACAGTTGCAAAAGTGATAAATTTTTAGGGCTTTAGGGAAGATTCAAATAGTGCGCACGCGGAAAATTGACCTTTTTTGACCCCCCTCCCCCCTGTGTACGCTTTCGCATGCCTTTGGAAACACCCCCCCCCCCCCTGCAAGGCGTACACAAGTCTACCTCACAAACAACTATACGGACATTGCGAAAAAAAAAATTTCTATAGGAACAACCGCTGCGGAGAAAAATATAAACGCCAGCCGTACCTAAAATGAAGTTTATTTCAATCGGCTGCGCTCGCACCCTGGATTAGATCTTGCACTACGCCCAGTTGACAGTCTTCTTGCATCTCCAAACGAACCTATCCGCACGCTAACGTCTCCCAGCTACTTACGGTCAAACCGATCCGGTTGGCATAGACATGGCTTCGCATTTCGAGTGTGGTACACCTTTTAACATTTCACATCGCGAGGATCGATGGCCAATCTCATTAGTGCTCATTAAAAGTCTGGAGATGAGACAAACTGACGCGCGTAAGCATATTATTGGAACACTTAAGACACACCACCAATGTTCCCACTTTCGCTTGGTGGATAGTGTGACAATATTCTAGGACCATCCCTTTCCACGAACCTCATTTGAGCTTAGAAATTTTATCGGAATCGAAGAATGGCTATTTAAGCTTTTTTCCACTTACTTGTCTTACCCATCTTGTCCCTTGCAATTAAACGGAAGCTTAACCAAACAGATTCGCCTTCTCACACGGTGCGCCCGTTCGGCTGATACCCTCCTCCCCTTGCTCGCTTTTGCCCGCTTTTCGAATTTCATTTTTTGTGTCCTTTTATTCAAAAAATTGCGCTTTACGCTGACTCCTGACTCTATGGATTCCGTTTCGGAGGCTATGGGAAGGCAGGCTGGTGCTAAGATTCTGCTTATGCCGAATGGAAGGTAATAATATAAGACAATATTTACGGTAATCATCAAATTGGCACCAGCGTGCCTCCATGAGTTCTAGCTCAAAGAATTCAAAATCTGTATGGGGGCTATGGGAAGGCAAGCTGGTTCTAAGATTGTGCTTATGCCAAATGAAAGGTGTTACTGTAAAACATATGTTCCATAAATATCAACATGACACCTGCCTGCCTATTCGAATTCCCTTTTTTAGGGTGAAAAAATTCATACAAAAATTCAAACATCTTTTTGGGGTGAAATACAATTTTTAAAATTCTGAAAAAAAATTGCACAATATACATCTCTCTACTACAACTCTACTATAACTCCATTTTGGAGTTTCATATTCTACCAAAAGTAGCCAAAAGTAGGCCAAGACGCTTCGAATGATGTATTACGGGTTGATTCTCGTTATTTGTATATGGGTTTTTAGTGGTAAATACATGGTACGAATTAACGAGAATCAACCGTATACGCTTATTCCGTGCGAGGGCACTTCTCCCATGCAAACCCCCATAGGCCCTTTGACATTCTATCATTTTATCAATAAAAATTGTGGGTATTTTTAAGTTACAATAGCTAAAAACGAGATTTGAATTTCCCGGGAAATTTCACGGGAAATGTTTTTCATTTCCCGTTTCCCGGGATTCAAAAAATTCCGGGAAATTGCATTCCTTACGCACGAATCCCGTTGCAAGGATTCCCGTTTCAGGAAGTCCGGCTGTAAGTATTCCCGTTGCAAGTATTCCCGTTGTATTTTTTTTGATCATATGACAAAACGTTTATTTTCTTAACAACAGAGTTTTTTGAAAGTTATTACAGATTTTCACTAAAACATTCAGAGAAGATTGTTCAGAAAACCCTTCCACTTTCAAATTTCAATGTCCAAATCGTCAATCCAATTTATTGACTCAGTTGTTACTTCATTGAGGGTATGCAGGTCCCCACTGAATTTTCGAAGAGGGCAATGCTTCAAGACATGTTGTATCGTCTGTATCACACCATCTCCACAGTCACAATGTGGAGAATCTTTAAACTTCCATCTATACATTTGTCTCCTGCACATCCATGTCCTAAACGGAAGCGATTCAAAATTTTCCATTGCCACCGTTGAAGATTGAATCCTTACAGTTTTTCGTACGGGTTCTCGATTAGGTGTTTGTTAGTGAAATCCGGACTATCATTCCAGAGTTTTTTCCATTGCTCGCGTACGTCATATTCTGTAGATTGAATCTCTATGTCGCTCCAGATTGGCGTTCGTGATATGAGGCGCGGTGGGGGAGGATGTTGAAGCATAGTTTTAATTGGCAAGTCATAGGAACGGGTATCATCCAAACATTTCTTCCATTCTATGTGTGCAGCCAATTTTCTTCTGATTTGAGGGGGTTCTATGTTTGATAATACATGAAGCCACGGCACAGGGGTGGAGTCGACTGAACCAGTTATTGTTCGCATGGCGACATTTAGCTGAGTATCAATTTTGTTGGTATGACAGCTTCTATACCAAACCGGTGAAGCGTATTCAGCAGCAGAGTACACCAATGAAATTGCTGCTGTTCTCAGCACGTTGCCGTTAGCCCCCCAATTCGCACCAGACAACTTTTGAAGCAAATTGTTTCGTACTTTCAATTTTTGTGCTCGTTGTTCCAAAGCTTGTTTGAAAGTCAATGCCCGATCCAATGGAAGACCAAGGTAAGTGGGACTAAAGTTGTGTGTTAATCTTATTCCATCGATGTAGACATTTAGCTGTCTGATAGCTGAGCGATTATCAAGATGAAACATTGTCACTTCTGTCTTATCGTCATTTAAACACAAACACCAGCGACGATAATATGTTTTCATGATTTTCAAGTCGTGCTCCAGATTTTCTTCGCCTCGTTCAAACGTTTTGACTTGTGTAGCCAGTCCCAGATGATCAGCAAACAAGAGCTTCAATGACCGGGTCGCAGGCATGTCGCTGGTGTAGATGTTGTAATATACCGGCGCGCAAACACTTCCCTGAGGAAATCCATTGTTCAATTTTCTTGAGCGGCTGCTTTTGTTATTAATAAATACACGAAAGATTCGATTGCTCAGCATGACATTCACTAAGCTGCCGAGTTTCTTGCTAGGTATCGCGCTACACATCTCCACATCTCCACGCCACATCTCCAAACAGTATCAAATGCTGACGAGAGATCAACTAAAGCTAATGATGTCTTTAGTCCCTTTTCGAAGCCAGCCTCAATGTGTGTGGTTAACGTCAGAAGTTGTTCAACACAACTTCGGTTCGATTTGTAGGCGGCCTACTCAGCTGGAAGTACGTCATCGATCGATCCTTGGATACGATTATAAATAAGCCGTTCCAACAGATTATACATGACGCTCAGAAGAGCAATGGGACGATATTTCGTGGGATCGTCGGCCGATTTGCCAGGTTTTAGGATGGCAATTATGTTTGTTTTCATTAGCAACGATAGAAGTTTAGACATTTTTAACATTTTATTGAAAAGTTTTAAAACAAAGATTCGCACACGCTTACCCAGATGTTTCAAAAACTCTGGATAGAGTCCATCCAGTCAAGCTGCTTTACCCAGTTTGATTGAGTTAATTACTTCGTCGAACTCTTCACTGTCAGAGATTGTCTCAGTTTTCGTAATTTTGTCTCAACTTCACGTCTGAAATTCAGTTCCGGCGAAATTTTCTTTGAGTTCTGAACGATGACTGATGAAATTAAGTTTGGATTCATAATTGACTTTGCTTTTGCTGGCTTCGTAGCTCCTCCCAGGTGACGAATCAAGCGCCAGCCCTTCCGACTGGAACGTGTAAAATCCATTTCTTGTGTTTTCTGTTGGCGTGTGCTAAATGCACTGCAGTGCAAATAGTGTTCTAATAGACTATTTGCACTGCAGTGCAAATAGTGTTCTAATAGAGTATTTGCACTTCAGTGCAAATAGTGTTCTAATAGACTATTTGTACTGCAGTGCAAATAGTGTTCTAATAGACTATTTGCACTTCAGTGCAAATAGTGTTTTAATAGACTATTTGCACTTCAGTGCAAACAGTGTTCTAATAGAGCATTTGGTAATTTCTATTATTTCTTGATTATTTCTAAGGGGCCGTCCATAAAGCAAGTCCCTTGCGGGGGCGGGGGGGTTCTAAAAGCGGACAAAATGGGACAGGGGGGAGGGGGGTAAAATGCATTTTGGACGGCCACTTTTTTTTATCACTTTAATGAACTGAAGAAAAAATTATTTGAAAATTTACAATAATGCAGTTTCGTTATCTTCTATCAATTACTACAGTATAGTCGGCAATTCATGATTTTTTAAATGATGAGCGGGAAAAAGGAACAAAGGGTCACAAGATCTGTGTTCCAGACCACGAAAGTGATCGTCCCAAACTGATAAAAAATCTAGTAAAAAATAGTCGGCAAAGGTCAACCGACCGTCAAATATGTTTTGATCTATTGTTTTGCTGTCTGTCAGCGTGTAGATGAGCACACGAGCATTAATTTGTTTGTTGTATAGAGACGAATGTAAACGTTAACGAAATAGAAGACGCTGAGTAGCATCTTCAGGATGATCTAAATTTGGAAGGTGCGTAGAGATCCCAGATGAAACTTTTGCTTTGGGAAACATTGTAATATCCGACTAGTCTGCACTGTGAGTGGCAAAGCCTATTTTCGTGAAACAATTTCACGAATCTCACGAAGAGTTGACGATATTCACGAAAAAAATCCGTTAATTTCGTGAATTTTTCGCCAAATTCGGATGTCCTTGGGGAGGGTGGGGAGGGTATGGCTAAACGGACAAAGTCTGACAGGGGGGAGGGGGATGTCGAAAAAGTCGTTAAAAATGCGGGACGTCCTTTATGGACGGCCCCTGATGGAAATTTGGTTTTGGGTGCCGAGAAAAGGACAATGAAGAAAATATCGACATCATTGAATATGAAAGTTTCTATTATAAGCAATGTTGTTGTTTTTCTCAAAACTTAAATCATATTAACATACATTATTCGATCGTGGTATTCGTTTCCCGGAATTTCACGTGACATTTTGTAGAAGGAAAAGCCAGTTCCTCAATCACATTTTGTAGAACTAAAAGCTAGTTCTTCACGTGACATTTTCTTGAAGGAAAAGCTACTTCTTCACGTGACAATTTTTCAAAAGGAAAAGCTTTTTTCACGTGACATTTTGTAGAAGGGAAAGCTAGTGCTTCACGTCACATTTTGTAGAAGGAAAAGCTAGTTCTTCACGTCAAATTTTGTAGAAGGAAAAGCTAGTGCTTCACGTTACGTTTTGTACATCGAAAAGCAAGTTCTTCACGTGACATTTTCTAGAAGGAAAAGCTAGTTCTTCACGTGATATTTTGTAGAAGAAAAGCTAGTTCTTTAATCACATTTTGTAGAAGGAAAAGCTAGCTCTTCTCGTGACATTTTCTAGAAGGAAAAGCTAGTTCTTCACGTGACATTTTGTAGAAGGAAAGCTAGTTCTTCACGTGACATTTTGCAGAAGAAAATGCTAGCGCTTCACGTGACATTTTAAAGAAGGAGAAGCTAGTTCTTTAAGTAACATTTTGTAGAAGAAAAAGCTACTTCTTCACGTCACATTTTGTAGAAGGAAAAGCTAGTTCTTCATGTCACATTTTGCTTAAGAAAAAGCTATTTCGTCACATGACATTTTGTAGAAGGAAAAGATAGTTCTTTACGTGACATTTCGTAGGAGGAAAAGCTAGTTCTTCACGTGACATTTTGTAGAAGGAAAAGCTAGTTCTTCACGTGACATTTTGTAGAAGGAAAACCTAGTGCTTGACGTCACATTTTGTAGAAGAAAAAGCTACTTCTTCACGTAACATTTTGTAGAAGGAAAAGTGAGTTCGTCACGTCACATTTTGTAGAAGAAAAAGCTACTTCTTCACGTCACATTTTGTAGAAGGAAAAGCTACTTCTTCATGTCACATTTTGCTGAAGAAAAAGCTTATTCGTCACATGACATTTTGTAGAAGAAAAATCTAGTTGTTGACGTCACATTTTGCAGAAGAAAAGCTAGCTCTTCACGTGACATTTTGTTGAAGGAAAAGCTAGTTCTTTACGTGACATTTTGTAGAAGGAAAAGCTAGTTCTTCACGTGACATTTTGTAGAAGAAAAAGCTAGCTCTTCACGTGACATTTTGTAGAAGGAAAAGCTAGTTCTTTACGTGACATTTCGCAGGAGGAAAAGATAGTTCTTCACGTGACATTTTGTAGAAGGAAAAGCTAGTGCTTCACGTCACATTTTGTAGAAGAAAAAGCTACTTCTTCATGTCACATTTTGTAGAAGGAAAAGCTACTTCTTCACTTCACATTTTGTAGAAGGATAAAGCTAGTTCTTCATGTCACATTTTGCTGAAAAAAAGCTAATTCGTCACATGACATTTTGTAGAAGGAAAAGCAAGTTCTTCATCTGTAGCCATCGTAGAAGGAAAAAATAAATTGTGTTGGTGGAAGAAAAAAGCCATTAGCTTATAAAAAAATCTATCAGTAAACAATTAAGTTATTCTATTAGAACACTATTTGCACTGAAGTGCAAATAGTCTATTAGAACACTATTTGCACGAAAGTGCAAATATTCTATTAGAACACTATTTTCACTGAAGTGCAGATAGTCTATTAGAACACTATTTGCACTGAAGTGCACTTAGTCATTCCGTATTTTTGTTGTGTTTCTGATATATTTGTGATGAATTTTTTATGTATGAGAGTTGTAAAGGTTGTGTTAGTGGTGTGTTGTTGTTGTTTTGGTGTCGTATACAACCACATAACTTGTACAACACTAATACATCACCAAACAACACCAGCACGTCACCAGTACATTACTAGTACATCACTAATACATCACCAGTACGTCGATACATAATAAATTTGTACTCGTGATGTCAGTACCGTATCTACACCGCTTTTCTAGGGGGGACGCGCGCCCCAGATTTTTTTTTTGCAATTCAATGAAGTGTATGGAAAACTATGGTTATGCATGTCGGCAAATCTCGGAAGGAGATAGCTTGCAATTTAAATGGGGAGGAGCTGGAGCAGGTTTCTGAATTCAAGTATTTAGGAACCATTTTTTCAGGGCAGTTTTTAGGTAATTCGAAGAATTGCTTAATAGCCGCATTGGGTACGGCGCCACAGGCGAAAATTTTGGACTGCTTTCTATTGTTCTTTAGGCAAATCGAAGAGCGACTTAATTGCCGCAGGCGAAAGTTTTTCGTTGTAGGGCCTATTTTAAGTAAGAATTTCAATAATTGATTGATTTTGTATTTATCTAACGCCGTAGACGAAATTTTGTAGGCCATTAACTAGTTTTTTTACTAAATCAAGGTGTTTGAAATTTTGAAAATTTAGATCAGTTTTTCTTTTTTTCAGCCATAGGACGGACCCGGAGGATTTGTTACTCTACTTTAATCAGGTCTGCCTGAAAGATAGTTTCAAAAGGAATGTTGAGATTGATGATGGGCAAAATCCGTCAATTTCATTAAATATAAAGAAATTTTGCTGTGTTTCAGACTTAGTCGAAGGCTCAACAGTATTCAGGAAAAAAGTATAAAAGCGTCCTCTCCTTACGGGCAGATTTTCTTCCGAACATTAATATATATCAGAAGGGAAGGAACAAACCTCAGGGGGGGCGAAGAAAATCTCAGAGGGGCTCACCCTCGCTCGCCCCCTCCCTAGATACGGCGCTGCGTGTTGTATTAGTTATGTACTGGTGTTGTACTAGTGATATTTGGTGTATTTGGTAGTAGTGGTGGTACATCATGAATACACCAAACAAACGACACCAAAACAAAAAGAACACATCATATATTCAACCTTAACAACCCACATACATTAAAAATACATCGAATATACATCAAAGTTTTCATTTTGACAATTATCATTTTGGTCATGATTTGACTTGAAAACTTTGATGTAAATTTGATGCATATTTGATGTATTTTTAATGTATTTTTTATGTATGAGTATTTTCAAGGTTGTATTAGTGCTGTTGTTGTTTTGGTGTTGTATATTTTAAGTGCTCATGATGTTTTTGTATGACGTAAAAAATTCTACCGCCAAATGTACATCACTTGTACAACACTAATACATCACCAGTACATCACCAGTACATTACCAGTACATCACTAATACATCACGAGTACAAATTTATCATGTATCGATGTATAAGTGTTGTACAAATTATGTGGATGTATACGACAATAACAACACACCACTAATACAACCTTTAAAACCTTTAAAACACTCATATATCAAAAATACATCACAAAGACAACAAAAATACATAGAAAATACATCGAATATACATCAAATTTAGTATTTTGCCCTTTATTATTCCGCCATACACTCGCCTGGGCAGCCTGGTGCCAAAAAAGTGTCTATGACAATGCTGCAGTAGAAAACGAGTACATTACTATGCACTCGGTTCCAACTTGGCACCAGGCTGCCTACTTAAGAAGTTTAATTAACCGAAAAGAACGCAGACTAGTGCCAAAAAACTGTTAATGTCATTGAACCCCAGGTAGAGGGCAGGAGCTGCCCGGAGCCAATTTGAGATTTATGTGACGTTTAATATCCTTTACTGCCGTTACAATGAGCTTAACAGATTTTGGGCACCAAATAAGGCTACTAATACTTTTCAAGTACGCAGCCTAGTGCCGAGTTGAAACCAAGTGCACATTTATGTACTTGTTCATCATCAAACATTGCCAAAGTAATTGTTTTGCATTTCGGAATCGACCAGAGGGTGCTGCCATTAACTGAAGATAAAAGAATTTTTTTTTGTTTTTTGAAAAATTTAAAAAAAATCTAGTACAACTTTGACTATATTAGTCCATATATACCAGCTGTTTGAATGCCAACGTTCACTTTTCAAGTCGTTGTTTCCCGCGTAATCAATACAATTGCTCCAAATTTTCGAAAGAAAAAAATTGAATATCAACGACAAAGTTGCAGTCAATTTAATTGTGAATAGCATTCTTGTAAGTTTGCATTCAACATGAAGTAACTGTGATCTTCACATTTCTATTCAATTCTCTTGGTCGAAATCGAAAATCGAGAACAATGACACTTGCTACGTGTGTGGTGTGACGTTGACATTTTAAACAATGAACTGTCACCCGGTTGTGTAGACGTCAAAAATTCGTAAGTCAAAAATGTAACTAAGTTCTTAAACTCATCAAATAACACCTTTACATATGGGGAACTAACTACTGGTTAGGGCCATTCACGTAAAAAAAAAGTTGTCCGAAACCTTAACGCACGTCTATTTTTCGCTTCTGTGTGGGATACTGAACAAAAGTTTAGAACAACAAAACTTGAGAAAATGCTGTTTGGGCTGTCAGAAAGCGTCTGAAGATTATATATAGAGGCTATACATTTCCAAATAATTTTTAGACGCTTTGTGGCAGCGCTAACTGCATTTTCTCAAGTTTTGATGTTCTAGAATTTTTTTTAGCATCCCACAAAGAAGCGAAAAATAGATTTGCGTAAAAGTTTCGGACAATTTTGTTTGACGTGAATAACCCTACTATTGGTGTTCATACATACAATTACTTTCAAAGTAGGAACGACAAATTTACATTTTATCTCTAATCTTTAGGTGTAGAATCGTTTCAGGGCATTTTTAGGACCAATAAATTACATACTACATTCGACAGTACTAGATTTTTAGCCCAGAAACGCGTCTCATTTTTTTATTCAGGATCTGCTCGTACATTTGACTTTTTTCCTCAGATAGATTGAAAGGCGTTTAAGAAAAAAGAGACCAATTTGGTTTGTTTCCATCCCTTCCAACAAAATTATGAAACATAAAAACTTTGTAGCTGTTTCAGTTCATACGATACAGCTACAGCTAGTGGTTCTTACTGCAATCAATTAGCCGATACAAAATTTTACCGTTAAAATTAATAACAAAATTTTATTTTCTTTGAGTTTCCGTCAAACGTTTTGAATTATTATTTTGCTAAAAAAAAC
>CM055403.1:98034226-98070565 GCA_029228625.1 Pseudolycoriella hygida
GTGAGAAGGAAATTGTAGGACGGGAGAAACGGTTTTACGGGGAAAGAGTAGCACGGTGACAACGTTTGTACGGGGAAATTGTAGTACGGGGGAAATGTTAGTACGGGGAAATGGTAGAACGGTGAAATGGCAGTACGGGGAAATTGTAGGACGGGAGAAACGGTTGTACGGGGAAACGGTAGTACGGAAAAAATTGCACACTCTTACATACATTTTAGTATTAATGTCGCAAATCTCCGACCTAGCGGACAAGAATGCTTAATGTCCGCGTAGCCCCTAGAGGCGGGGGTATTTACTAGTTTGTGATAGATTCGTTAAAAACAAATTATATGTGCTTGACTCAACGAAGATGTCACAAATATTTTGTGTTTCAATTTTTTTTATTAACCGTGTAATATTTTGTGTTGTCATAAAATATTTGTGATTTATACGACTTGAGTTTTGTAGCCAACAAAAAATTTTATCACAAAATATTTGTGATAAGGTAAGGGACTGTGTATTCTGCGTTAAACAATTTTGTAATTATAGGCGTAATTTTCATAGAATATTTTAATTCACGATACAATTAACCTAGAGCATGAAAATATTTCGGTAGTTTTCATTTTATTTCGATAAAATGAGTAATTTAAGGTTCTACGACACATCTTGAAAATGTATATTTTGTTTCTAAATTCAATTTCAGCTTTATGCATTCAAATAATTCGCGCGAATATTCACTTACAGCATGACCATTGGTACCAACCAAATTCGATAAATTCCATACATTTCTCCAGACAATAAACTGACAAGGTGCGATCATGTGCGATTACACTGTTACAGCAAATCCCTTAACCACAATTTTTCTTTTATGAAATTAAATCAAATAGCCAAAATAGTTTTTTGAACTCAAATTACGGATAAATAAGCCATCTCCCATCATTTAATGAATAAAAAATATTTTCAGGCTCTACCTTAATTGTAATTAATCAATAAATATCTTTAAATATTTTCAATCTTTTTTCCAAAATTTTTTTTCAAATTTTTTTGCAAAACGATTTAGAGGGTAGGAGAAGAATTTGTCTTGTAACATTTTTTGATGGCTGAAAGATGTTTGGCGTCGAAGAGGAAGTTGTTGATTTCGATGAGAAGTGTGCCTGGGTTACCAGCACTATATCGGACATAGGTGTGGGACGGACTTAGTAGGTAAAATAATAATTTTTTTTGTAAGTTTTTTGATAGCCGATAGATCTAAAAATAAAATCGAATCCTAAGAGGCGGATCTTGAATAAAGTTCGTGGTCTTCGGACGGGTTTTCCAATATTGCCATTTCGACAACTTTCAATCGAGATGAATACTGATATACATAATATGTAATTTAATACAATGGGAATACTTGCAACGGGATTCGTAGGGGTCTGCGAAGCTTATGTTTTTAGACCCGTACGAAGAACGAAGTTCTTCGAAAAGGAGTCTAATGCGTTTACCACGACGTTTGTAACCACCCCAATTTCGACCTGGGAGTAGGTGGGGAGCATCGATACTGGGGACGGGTTAGCTCAGTGGTAACGTACTGGCTTTCCACCAAGAATATCCGGGTTCAATCCTGGTGAGGTCAAATTCTGTATAGGATTTTTCTTCAACGTATATTACGAATGTAACGTTCCTAAGCACACCCAAGCTTCATACATGGGTAGTTGAGATAGTTATATCGCAACGAGTTATGACGTCACCCATATTCGAAACAATTGTGTACGAAACATGCAGACTCGAATTCAACTGCTACGTAAAGGTGTGGTGTCAAAAAAAAGACAAACTTCCATACCGGTAGGGTTGTAATTTGAATCGGTTCGATGCGCGTCTAGGTGTTGCCAGATGTACTAGCGCGCGAAAAAATCGAAATACAAATCCTTCAATTGAAGGCGTGGTTCGGAATACACGTTAAGCATGTGGTCCCTAGTGTGGCTAGTCCGCACTAGCTGGCGGTTACTCTGTGTAACACCCCGGCTGTCGAACCAGTCACTTAACAGTGCTGCTCCCGACTAAACAGTGCCATTGGGATTATTATTATTATTATTATCGATACTGGTGCTTAGATCACGAAACAGCAATAAAAACGTTGTCCGTCCGTCCGTCCGTCTGTCACCTTGAATAAAACTCAACCGATTTTCAAAAACTTTTTTCCCTGAAAGGTAATCGAAAAGTCTTTTATGAGGGCCGCCGAGCTAGGGCCGTTTAAGTCGTTTTTGGTCTTTTGTACATAACTCGAGTAAATCTTTTCCGATTTCATAAATATCGAAAAATGTGTTGATATAAATGTTCAATACTAAAAGCGTATATTGAGCAATTTTTTTTTCACTCACTCTTCTATCATTTTGCGGGAGTGAAAAGTATTTCACTCCCGCATTTGTCATTTAACATGTTCTCTTTGATATAATCAATTTTCTCTCCCATTTTGAGGAGAGAAAGTACACATTTTCTCAGAGCAGTTGTGAAAAAAAATTTGGAAAAAAGATTGAAGAGATATATATTTAAAGATATTTACTTTATATGCGACGATACGCCTCACATTAAGTGCCAATTTTTGAGACGGCAAATGAGAATTTATTGCATTATTCTCAGTATTTATCCGTCTAGAGGGATAAATTCCACTGTCGAGGGCGATAAATAACCAGCTAGACTAGAAATATTAATTTAAAAAAAACCGTCCGTTTGAGAATCGAACACAGGACGCCCCGCATTCCAATGAACGATGCTAACCACTACGCCACATGATCTTATTAAATATATGAATTGCGAATTATATTATCGCAGCTAATGTGATTCAATTGAAAACTCTCATAAAATGTGTTTTCTATATGCGTAAATGGAATCTCACATGTGTGTGTGTTTAATTCGAAATTTTGTTTTCGAGTGCACATGCGCATTGTTCATTGTAACATAATCTTCGGTTGTGTTTTATATAAATATTTATATGAAATGTGCATTTAGGTTCATGCATGCGCGAAATATTTTTTTATTTCACTTTCTTCTATCTAGATGCAAAAATTTGATAATTTGAATATTTTGTGCATGAAACAAACATAAAAAAAGTAAAAAAAAATTGTCCAGAAATATTAAATTAAAAAAAAATGTTTGAGAATCGAACCCAGAATGCCCGCGTCCCAATCAACGAAGCTAACCACTATCGTACCTAATGTGATTCAATGGAAAACTCTCATTAAATTTTCTATATGCGTGAATGTGTGTATGTAAATGCATTGAACATTTAGAACATAAAAAATAATTAATTTTTGACCAAACGGATTTTGATCAAACAAAATGCCAGTGTGCAGCACTTAATGTCAGGACTTCTGTAAAGTAATTGTTTCCTCAATCGGACGAGTTTTTATATGAAAATTGTGAAGGCCAAACTGACGTGAGGACGATAAACGATCTGTCCTCCGACCACCTACCAGTGGCCCTCAAGGTAGAGCTTTCGCAATCCTTCCAAACTTACCTTTCGCCAAGGCGTTGCTACTCTTCAGCAAACTGGCCGGCCTATAAGTCCTACATTGACAGAAATGTTGACCTCAACAAAATGTCTAAAAGTTTGACCTCTACACACCTGATAGAACAATCTGTCAAACTTCTGACAAACCTGATTAAGGAGGCCGAAAACTACGCAGTCCCACTGTTAAAGCCCACCGAACAGGTGTTACAGCTACCAGACGAAGTGCAGCAGTTGATTTCTCTCAGAAACTACAAGCGACGTCTTTGGCAAAGAGGCAAGCTACGAGGTTTAAAACAGGAAATCAATTTCCTAAACAGGCTTATTAAGGCCGAGATAAAGTCCTTCAATAATGAAAGGTGGAATCTTAAGCTTGCTCGCTTGAAAAAGCACTCAAACCAACTATGGAAGGTACCGAAAATTTTGAGAAACACTGTTAACAAAATCCCCCCGATTAAAACATCCATTGGCACCCTCACGACGGACGCTGAAAAGGCAAACGAAATCGGAAGTTCTTTCTGCAAAGCACACGCGACAACATTCCATGTTAAGAGCGATCCAGCCACTGAAAGTTCCATCAATAGTTCCATAGTAAACATTAATTATTTCAACTCTACCATCACTGAATCTGCGTTGCCCACCCCCCGCGAAATCGCTCGTCTTATCCGCGGCCTAAAGATTGGCAAAAGCCCTGGAGATGATTCCATAAATAACGCCCTGCTGAAACAGCTTCCAAAAAAGGCCGTAATTCTATTGATGTACATATTCAGAGCATGCCTGAAACTAACATATTTCCCAGAAGCCTGGAAATTTGCGAAAGTCGTCCCTATCCCAAAACCCGGAAAGGACTTAACTTTGGCGTGCAATTACAGACCAATTAGCCTGTTAAATTCATTAAGCAAGCTCCTGGAAAAACTCATATTAAGGAGACTAAAAGCCCACATCTCTTCCAACAATATTATCATGAACGAACAATTCGGCTTCCGTGAGGGCCACTCGTCCAATCATCAATTAGTCAGGGTATGCAACTACATACTCGAATCGCTGAGGAAAAAACACTCAACTGGCATAGTTACCTTCGATATCGAAAAAGCATTCGATAGTGTATGGCACAAAGGCCTCCTACATAAGATGTTCATCCTAAAGTTCCCACTATACTTGACGAAAATTATCCAATCCTTTCTTCTTAGAAGATCCTTCTATGTTGAAATTAACGGCAAAAAATCAAATGCTTTCACAATTTTAGCTGGTGTCCCCCAAGGCAGTGTCCTGAGTCCCACCCTCTACAATATCTTCACTTCCGATTTACATATAACCAAGAGTGAAAAAGCGTTTTTCGCTGATGACTCCTGCCTTTATCAAGCAGCAAAGTCACCCCTCAAAATTCTGAGTAAGCTTAACGCAGCCACCAGACAGCTCACCGAATATACCACGAAGTGGAAAATAAAGCTGAACGATTCAAAGACCAATGCCACCCTGTTCACCAAGAGGAGGTCACAAAAATGGCTTCCTCCTCAAGGGATTGCAGTCCGTGGCTCCGAAATAGACTGGAGGTACATCATAAAGTACCTCGGGGTCACTCTAGACAAGACTCTGACCTTTAAGTCACATGTGGATCTGATATACTGTAAAGCTTTAAAGCTACTTGGCGCACTCTACCCACTATTAAACAGAAACTCAAAGCTGAGCACTGAAAACAAGTTATGTGTCTACAAGGCAATCATTCAAAGTGTCTTGCTTAGTGCTTGCCCAGTTTGGGGCGAATGTGCTAAAATCCACATTGCGAAGCTCCAACTATTACAGAACAAGTGCCTGAAGATCATCTACCGCTTGCCGCCGTACTACAAAACCGCTGACTTGCATGATCTCGCCTCTATACCAATGGTCCACCACCAAATTTCGAAGATCAACTTGAACTTCAAGTCAAAAATTTTAAGCTCAGTTAATCCCATCATCAGGAGACTGAACTGAACAACCTTTAACTGTGATATTAGTCCTTAGTTCTTAATTAAAAAATAAACTCATTTGAAGTTTTTTGAAAATTTTCTTCTGCCCATAAAACAAAAAACATTTCAAACAAGAATAAGATTCTAATAATGATGATAATATTATAGTTTGAAAAGCTAGAGTAAATAAGCTGAACACTAATCACTTGATCCACAGTACAATATTTGTAACAATTGATTTATTGAATAAAGAATATATATATATAACTAGGGAATGAAAATTGTTTGATGGAATAAATAAAAAATGAATATCAAAGTAAAATAATATACTTATACATTGTGGACTTTCGAATAACCGTTCGCGTGTATATTACACACACTTGCTCGCTATCGCTCGCGCGTTGTGTGTAATATACACTTGAACGGTTATTACTCGCTTACCACAATGTATAAGTAATCTTATATTATCGCTATGGCCAATGCGTACGCTTAGAGTACACAACAAGTACAAAATTTTGTGAATACATAAAATGCACAAAAAGTGTGTAACTGCGTATATATGTGTACAATTTGTGCACAATTTTTACACAACTGCGTATATGTGTGTACAATTTGTGCACAATTTGACAATTTGTGCACAATTCTTGGAAGAAGTCAGAATGCACAAATTGAACACATGTTGTGAACTCTAAGCGTCACATTGATTAATTACAATTAAGCTAGAGCCTGAAAATATTTTTTATTCATTAAATGATGGGAGATGACTTATTGATGGCTTATTGTCTGGAGAAATGTATGGAATTTATCGAATTTAGTTGGTACCAATGGTCATGCTGTAAGTGAATATTCGCGCGAATTATTTGAATGCATAAAGCTGAAATTGAATTTAGAAACAAAATATACATTTTCAAGATGTGTCGTAGAACCTTAAATTACTCATTTTATCGAAATAAAATGAAAACTACCGAAATATTTTCATGCTCTAGGTTAATTGTACCGTGAATTAAAATATTCTAGGAAAATTACGCCTATAATTACAAATTTGTTTAACGCAGAATATACTGTCCCTTACCTTAAAAATAGGTGACTCAGAATGTCAATCCTGGCACAATGTTTTTGATAAGCTCCTTAACGATGAACATCTGAATACCGAAGCATTTGACGAAGACGTGAGTAAGTTCCAAAAATTCCTATTTCAGGCAAACCAACGCCTCCCGGGTCCACAACATCCAACAGTAAAGCTCTACCGTCTCCGCCAACAAAATAAAAACCGAAGAATCAGATCGGCACAACAATCGCGGTCATCTAATCTCCAGCGCATCGATTCTCGAAGCAAGCAGCGTAGGCCTGACAAATTTCAATATGATCTCGCCAATATTGGTATTATAACCAGCGAAAAAAATCTGTCAAAATGCATTCATTACCATTTTCGCTGATTATGACGAATTATATGAAACAGTGTAAGATAAAAATGGACACCCTCGAAAACCACTTTAAACACATTTTTGAACGAACTAATGACAATTGCCTAGAATCATATCCTACGAATGAACCCAACGAAAATATATCACTGAGCGAAGAGGATATTGCAGTGCAAATAAAAAAAGTAGCTCTAGATACGTCCGCACTGATAAAAACACTACGGCAACTAAACATTTCCAGCTCCATAGCAGCAATCGAGAACATAATGCTGCGCTCATCATTCGTTCCCACAGGATTTCAAGGCAAACTTATCCTTAGTGACAAAAAAGGTGATGCCAGCGTAATAAGCAACTGGAGACCGCATACAATCTATTCCATACTGAGACGAATAATTGAAAAAGCATTAGATTCAAAGCTACGCTCACAAATAACTATCAATTGCAACAGCCGAGGCTTTGTCACGGGAATTCCGTGCTGTCATGTCAATGCGAGGCTAATCAATGCATGTCTGTTGGATTCAAATTAATGTAAAAAGAACTGCGTGACGGCATTCCTTGATATGACAGAAGCTTTTGATAAAATTGGCCATGCGCATATATCAAAAGCGCTGAAATCAAAGGGGATCTAAAACAACTTTCACGACCTGATAATGAGCCTATTCTCTAACAACAGTGTAATGATATCATCAGGTAAAGAATTATCTAAACCGGACTTTCGGACTGCGTCACACTTTACCTTTTAAGAGGTTTTTGTTGTGATTATATATATATCAATGACACGAAGTGTTCCGACGGTAGCCGAAGGTAACACGAAGTGTTGCGAAGGTAGCCGAGGGTGAATGAGTGTTCCGAAGGTGACACGTTGTGTTCCGACGGTTGTCGTAGGTACCACAAAGTGTTCCGAAGGGAGCCGAAGGTGACACGAGAAAAATTTTTTTCGGAGAAAATTTTTTTTAAGGAACAATTTTTTTGGAATAAATTTTTTTTTGAGAAAAATTTTTGTTGTAGAAAAATTTTTTTTGTAGAAAAATTTTTCTAGAAACTTTTTTTGGAGAAAACTTTTTTTGGAGAAAATTTTTTTCGAAAAAAATTTTTTTGGAGAAAATGGAGAAAAATGAATTTTATTTATAACAACTGAAAACTTCCAAAATGACTGATATCACAACAAAAACCTCTTAATAGGTAGAGTGTGACGCAGTCCATAAGTCCGTATCCAAAATTAATGATATCGCTTGAGGTGACGTTTACGCTGAAAATACGCAAAAAATGACGATGCAAAAAAAACTTTTAAAAAAAAAATTCAAATGTTTCTGTACTTTCAGTTTTTACATAGCAAAAATCTGACTTTATTGATGCCTGGCTTTTGAGAAGAATTTTTTTACTGAATTCTTCGAAAACGTTTATGTAGCTGGCAATGAGAGTAGTTCAGACTTATCGGAAAAAATGTACTCCATAGAAAAGCGCATTGACATTGGATCCACTTCTTTTGAGATGCAAGACGTTCTGAACCATTTGAGTAGTATAGACACTAGTAAGGGTGAAGGTCCAGATAAAATCTCTCCAATTTTATTAAAAGCCTGTGCTGAGAGTCTGTCATCTCCACTACTTCGCATTTTCAACTTATCCCTCTCAACTGGGAAATCTCCGACAGTATGGAAAACATCTTATATTATGCCAATTTTTAAAAGTGGTTTTAGAACTAATGTTGAAAACTACAGAGGTGTAGCTATTCTACCAACAATAGGGAAATTAAGCTAGAGTATGAACATATTTTTTATTTATTAAACGATGTAAGATATTCTATTTATCCGAAATTTGCTATCAAAAACTTAATTCGGCTTTTATTTCATTTTATAAAAATTAAAAACTGTGGCTGAAGGACACTAAAGAATTTTGCTGTAACACCATACTCGCACATGACCGAACCTTGTCAGTTTTCCTGTGTGATAGAAATAATAACTTTTTTAAGGTGGCAAAATTGTGTTGTCACAACGTAAACATTGTGGCAGTTTGACATTTTTTGGCAAACATTATACGGATTGTTTTTAAATTGAAAATAAGAGTTCAAAAGTATGTATGAAAGTGATTATTTTAATATTATGTGCAACTTAATGTTCATTTAACTTTTTTTATAGTGGCGTCGTCGAAGAAGTGTTTTGTGCCTGGATATCCCAACAAAAAATCGGGAAAAATATTTCTTTTGGTCTCCAAGTGATTTCACTCGAAAGCAACTTTGGATGTTCGCTGTGGGAAGACAGGTAACCGATAGCACCAAATTTACCGTATGTCAAGATCATTTTAATGTAAGCGATGTGAATGTATGTAATTTATCTGCATGTTAAACAATCAAACTTTTACAGATGAGAGAAGATGTCCGAGATTACCACGCTCACGATGCTCGTCCAGTGTTACATGATAATGCGGTTCCTCAAAGTTCGTATAATAAATTCATGTTATTGAAGAAAATGTTTTGTGTTTTGTGTCGATTGTCAATAACCAGTGTCTGCGTTTATTTCGTTCTTCGTGTGTAATGTTTTCGATGTAGATGATTTTCGTTATTTTTGTTCCACCACAAGCATTCAAATCCATTTTCACTTTTCGTTTCTTCAAATTTTCTAAATTAACTACTTCATCAATTCAAACACGATTCAATCCGAACGTTGACTTTCTGACGTTTTGACGTTAAAAAGTTCATATTTCAAAGTCACAACATGGCTTCATGAAGCGTAGATCTACAACGGCAAATTTAGCTGAGTTTGTTAGCATCAGTTAAACGTCATATACACTGATTTCAGAAAAGCATTCGATAGAGTCAATCATTCGATTCTTTTGCATAAGTTGAACCAAATGGGTGTTCATTCGAACCTGTTAGCATGGATTTCCTCTTATCTGAATGGACGCCCACAATTTGTCAAATTAGCGAATTGTTCATCTCGAACGTTTAACGCTACATCCGGCGTTCCTCCGGGTAGCCATCTGGGCCCTCTCTTGTTCACTTTATTCATGGACGATGCCACAAAAGTCTTCTTTACTTCAGCTTACTTAATGTATGCTGACGACTTAAAAATTTTCATTAAAATTAAAAATGTTCTTGACGCAAGTGCTCTTCAACGTGACTTGAACAGGTTTCTACAATGGTGCAGAATCAACTAACTTTATTTGAACGTTGATAAATGTGAGGTAATCTCCTTCACCCGAAAGAAACCCAAAATTGAGTTCGGATACGTTCAGTAAACACATTGAATATATAATTGCTAAATCTTACTCAATGCTTGGCTTTGCTATGAGAACATATATAAGGAATTTAAGAATCACAAAAAAACCCTTTTAAAGGGGAAATGTGACGCAAGTCCTTGTTCCTTCTTCTAAAACAACTGATATCAATTTGGGTGACGCTTAACGCTTCGAAAAGCAAAAATTCTGTCAAAATATTTTCACATTTGATTAAAAAAATGCGTCACAAATGCCGGACCCACCAGTGTTATGGTTTTTCTGTTCTTTCTGCTTTCATACCGCAAAAACTTGACTTGTATGTAGGAATGTATGTAGTATTTTTGTACAGGATATCTCGCAGGAAGTCCAATTTTTGCGTATATAATAACCGAAAAATATCAAAAACTCTAATGGAAGTTGAATACCTCACTTACCCAACCGTGACACACATTATTTTATATGGGATTTGTATGGGAGCTTCCAGGAGCCCTAGAGCCCGAGCGAGGCCGGTGACCCCATTTATTCAATATCCTAGATGGCGTAGAATGCCTATCCGAAGGTCCCTGCAAAATTTAAGGAAGATCTGACCGCCAGTTTAAGAGAAATCGCCAAAAAAGTCGTTTTTCATACAAATGGCTCTGGAACTACTAACTAACTAACTAACGTAGGATATAATTCATTTTCTTTGGCTTCAATGAAGCAGCACATTTAGTATGGAAAATGATGATTTTCTAAAGGTCATATCTTCGAATCCACTAGACCGATTTTAATGAGTTAAGCTGTTAAAATTTAGGGGTTTCCTCACATTGTTGTTAGGGAACTTTTGTTGTTGGCCAAAGTAGAGATAATTTTTGAGTGCCAATCGATAGTGGAGGCTTGGGACAACAAAATTGCTGAACAATGATGGGTGAAAAAGTTTCATACTCCCGAGCTATAGGTCATTATTTGGCGATTTTGTCCAGAGCTAGAGCACTTAGTAACCTATATCTCGGCCGGAAGTTGTCGGAATGAGGCCAGTGAGGTGTCAAATGAAAGGTTTCGACAGTGTGAAGGTAGCGGAATTGGATATATTCTTTTCTAGATTTGAATGGTCTGAGACGTACTTCGGTAGGGCCTTTGACATTACCTTATGGATCTGTGAAACTCTTACAGTTATGAAAGAACATAACGTTGTATTGTTTGCTTATTTGTATATTTAGATACGTTCGAGTCTTTTTGTAACATCTATTCTGTTTGCCACATCTATTCTGATACGTACAGGTCTTTGGTTATGTTGTTTCTACATAAATCAAGTAAATCTTATCCGATTTTCAAAAACTTTTTCTTTCCTGAAAGACAAACACAAAATAATAACATGATTGAGTTTGGGAAAAATCGGTAGAGAACTTTCAAAGTTACGGTCGAAAAAGTGGTAAAAAACGTGGTTTTTTGAAGGTTGGTGTAACTTTTTCACTTATATCTCTGCAAAGTTAGTACGGAAATCGCTTTTCGAGGTTTTGTATGAAAGATTTAGACATCAGTATATCGCGGAAATTAAATTAGCAAAAATTTGTTGAATGGTTCGGGCTGTAGAGTCCAGACTAGAGAGCCGAAAAATTGTCAACGGCGGCGGCGAGTTGTCGAAAAAAGACTGGCGGCCGGCGGCTAGATAGCCTAAGCGCTAAGCTGTTCAAAATAATGTGGCGGCGTCTGACCGTCGCCGCTGTCGAAAAAGTCGGCTGGCGGCGGCTAAATGACAAATTCTTTTTTCAAAAAAATACAAATTTATTGACAACTCAATAAAGAAAAGTCGAATAAAAAGGAAAATTAAAGCAGATTAGTGTCTTTGCTGAACTATCAAGCAATGTATTTCCTAATTTTATGTGGAGAAAAACTAAATTTTTTTTTTTCATTTATTGCCAAATAATAAAAATGAGTTTATGTGATTATCCCTGTCATCTACATCATTTTAATTCCTACTCACTGAAAGTATGCTTATTAAGGGAATTATCGAATGGCATATGTCGTGCTGTGAGATAAACGTATGTACAGCGAGTTAAAGCGATAAAAATGACTGAGATGTTAACATATCCCATTTCATAGTTTTTCTTACATCAAAAGAAAGTAAATCGTTTAATGTTCTTGAACAAAAGTTGAATAAAACTCGTTCAAGTTAAAAGCAGTTTGGCTGAAATTGAAACTTTAATTTTGGCGTTACAGAAACATTTTTCATTTTTGTTGTTTGAAGCAAAAAAAGAGCATCGAAATCATCAATGAATGATGAATTTTCATGAGCCTCATTATTTACATATTTCGTAACATTTAAAAAAAAAATATTTTTTTAACCAATGAAGATCTTGAAAGTGTATTCATTTTGAAGAAAAAGTCGCAGATTTATTTCCTTATATTAAAACGAAAATACTCCAGCCGCCATGTCAGCCGACTGAAATCCTGGGCGGCGGCTAACATTCGCCGCCGTTGTTCAGCCGTCAATATAACGACACATTTAGCCGCCAGCCTCCATTTTTCAGACGCCGAAAATCGGTGGCTCTCCAGTCTGGTAGAGTCCTTAGTGTGTGACCAACTCACGCTACACGACCTTGCACGATACATGGTGCTTTTTCGTGAATATTTCTTTTATGATAAGGTTTTTTGTGCAGTGTTGCAGAGAAAAAAAAGCGACCATTTTTGTTCATTGCCTCTTCCTGCCATTTTTTTTTCAAATTTTTTCCATTTTTTAATGTGGTGTTTATTTAAAAGGTTTGAAGAGGTTTTTAGCGACGTTGCTTCGGACGTGTTTTTCCCTTTCGGCAATTTCCAATCCAATTTAATGTGAACCTAATTTCATAAGGTTATATTTATTTAGATTTAGTTGAAACGTCTATTCGTATAACGTCAGCGTACTTATTATTGAACTAGTTCCTATTGTTGAACGTTTGAACAAATCATAGCTTGCCATGGAAGCTGCGGGAGAGAGCCCTCCAATTGCAAAATTCAGCGGAATGTAGTTCATGTCGAATTTTCGATTAAATTTCAATAGATTGCTAACATTAAGAAATATTCATAAAAAAAACAATTCTTTTATCAATGGTCATATGTTCGCCCAAGTTCGAGTTGAAGAAATATGAAAAAGAAGAAAATGATGCTCTTGCATACCCAAACCAAATGTCGAAATTTATTCTGTTTATTTCTTCAAATTGTCATTCAAAACTAAATACATTTTCATCCTTGTGAATTAAAACAAATAAATTAAAGTATCCAAAATATGTTGCAATCATATTCATAGGTGAACGAAAACAGTGTGAAGTGAAATAACGTGTTTCTAAAGACCGCCATCAAACAACCACAAAACAGTCGTTGTCGTCGACCGATTTAGAAAACATTCGTCGACTGTTTCTGAAAACAGTCTTCTCGAAGGGTCGTCAAGTTAAAATTTACTTTCTATTGGAAACGTGTCAGATGGACAACTCGTAAGATTGGACTTGTTTTTAGCGAGTTGTCCCATAAAACTTATATTTGTAGAAGAAAATTAATAAATGCCGTGTTTATTAAAACAGTCGTTCCCTTGACGGTCGCCGCGGTAACGACTGTTTTCATTGTCTTGTAAGTTGACAATTTTCTTCTACAGATATTGGTTTTATGGGACAACTCGATAAATCGAGTGTTAATCTTAAAATGTATGCAGCTAAGACGCACAAATTTTTGTCAATTTTAGCAGAAACTCAATTTTAAGTTGACGACTCTTCAGAAGGCTGTTTTCAATAACAGTCGATCGACTGTTTTCGGAAACAGTCGACGACTGTTCAGTGGTGGTTTTCAAAAACATGTAATTTTACTGACAACTATTTAAATTCACACATTAATGTTATCGCAACGTATTATGGTCACTTCAATGAATTTGTTATAATCCACAAGAATGAGAACAAAATTGGATTTAATTAATCATTCGGCAAAATAAACCGATTGAAGTCTGAAATTTGATCTGCGTTCACATATTTTTCTTCTTTTCCATCTTGCCTCTACTTCGAACTCAGGGAAACACATATGACCATTGATAACTTATTGATTTGTTTTATTTTCCGATTATTTTGTTTATCCCAGCGACTTGTTTGTGTTAAAATATATACATTCCATTAATTTATTTAATTAAAGGCCCTCTACCGCAGCTTCATGCATTTGAAATGTCAAAAGTCGCACGTTTAACAATGGGTATATGGTACATTTTTTAATGTTTTTATTGTAAATTGTTTGAATAATAAATCGAATTACTCTTTCCATATCTAGAAAAACGCAAAAATAACTAAAATATTAAATAAATATAATTGTAGCCACGCTTTTTTACAGCTTTAAGCCAAGCGAGCGGTCGAAAGTATAAACAAATAAGACGTTCAACAATAGGTACACTGACGTAATCTCGGAAAACATCTAACTCACAAACATAAAACCAAACTTGGAAGACAGATTTGACCATAGCAACATTTTTTTGTTGGATGGTATAGAGCTCCTCGTTCACTGTTCTGAGCTGGTATTTTTCTTCTTCTATCAATAATGTCGAAAGAAAAAAAACTCACCGCAAGCACAAAATTTTGACGATTTTCGTGTTTCTTTCAGTTTTCGAACCAGCTAAATCCCTTCGGATCGAAGAGGCTCAGTAGAGACTTTTTATCACTGATTGATAAAAATAATCTTTGGCCGAATTTCAACGATTTCAATGGAATGGAATGTAATGACCGGGGAATCCGTCACAACTTCGCTTCATCTTAACGTATGAAAAATACTATCATGGCTTCTCTATGTATAAGACAAATATTATGAACTTTTTTCATGCAAACGAAATAATCTGGGATTTGTACACATACCTATTGAAATTGAAAGCTCTTTAGTATTATGGCATAAACTAATGATGTAAACAATGTCGTAAGAAAGTTCACGGCCTGATTGTTTTAATAACCCCGTACTCTTAAATTGTTTTTAAAGTTAGTTCTTAAATTTGAGCAGGAATAATTTTTGCGTATCGTTCTAAAGCATTGTATCCAACAAAATCTGACATTAATCTTTCGTGACTTTCAACTATAAAATAACTACCGACTGCAGTAGTAAAAAATAAAATCCACATAAATCATACTAGCTACAGAAAGACTAGTTTCTAGTCAGACTTGTTTTTTTGTAATGCAGACACTATTAGATCCACCATTAATTCGTTATACCAACCACATGATGTAATATATTTTGTCTGCACATACAATCCACTTATATAAAAAGCACCATATTTATTAAAATGTACTGAAACTACAACTGACACTCGTACCATAATGTTCATAAACCATTCTTATAAGATAAGCATATTAAAAACCTGATAATTGTTGTTGCCCCTCCTTAAATCCATTGGATCGCAACGTGAAAAAAGAATACATTCTGAATGAACAAAACATAAGCCTTATGTTTATATTTTAATTCAACAAATTCTCAACCGAAAAACGAAGTATATGTACATAACATTTTTAAACGCCGCCTGTTCTTTGCACTGTAATCCCTCCTTCTATTCAGTTCGAACTCGCGTGCGCGTTGAATGAAACGAATTCGGGAAAAGGAGGACAAACTTTATGTGAATGATGCGAAGATGCATTTAGTTGAACTCAGGTGTTCAAATGGTTTGCGTTTGCATTTTAGTCGCGTCAGAATTGTAGATATATTAAAATGAGTGCAATTTTGGTAACCGAATAATGAGAGAATTTCATTTCTTGTTGAATTTCGAATGCGGTTCACATTTCAATTATTGTACTGTCGTATTGCGTGAAGGTGTTAAACGTTGTGGAAAAATGATTCTACTTTTATGAAATTTTTCTTAGTTATTTACATTGCATCATACCACATACACTGAATACGAGAAATTAAAGAAAAAACCTGACAAATGTTTCGTGTGTAATTTAAGTTGTATTTATTTGTGTTATAAATTATTTGAGATGTATTTAAATTGAATATGAATGGAATATAAAACCGACGTTAAAGTGTGCAGTGACAACTCAGTGTTATAATGTATTTATGATATTTTTTTAAGCATTTAATACGTGAAGACTGAAGAGTTTTAGTGGGAAAGTAAAAGGAACCAATAATATAGTTCCTTTCAAACTAAGTAAATGTGTGGACATCAAACAAAACAATAGAAATATGGAAGGTTCAGGGTATGGATCAGCTCATTTACCACCACCAGCTCTAGTTGTCTTTTCACAAGCGGCTGGAGGTTTAAGCGAAGCCTTGCGTATACAGAGGCCTTTTCACTCGCAGGTTCGTTGCACTTCATTTACCAGACTATAATTTTTCAATGAAGAGACTGAGACTACTCTCACCATAAACGTCCACAAAAACAAGACTCACACAAAATCGTTATTTAAGGATATTTAAGTCGAATCGTTTGTTTTTTCGGATTGATTTTCCCAAGTAAAAATAATAACTTATTATTATTATTATTATAAATAACTTATTGGTTAAAATAACGTCTTCATAACGTTGCCAGGACCGTTATTTAACCGACCGTCATTGCCCAGACATAAAAAGACCTAAGTTATTTAACCATAAAATAACGGCTATTTAACAAAAAAGTTTTTCAAGGAAACTTATTGGTCAAATAACGGTCTGTTGACGGTTGAATAACTTAGGTAACTGGGCAATGACCTTTAAATAACGGTCCTGGCAACGCAACGTTATAATGACGTTATTTTAACTAATAAGTTATTGGTTCTTAAATTGTTACTTGGGTTAATTTAACTTTCGATCTTGTTGGAATTTCTCACCTTGGATTCAAACTTCTTTCACACGCAAGATTGCTAAGGTTACGTTAAAACCCTTAAGATCCCAAAATCCGAAAAATGTTAATTTTGTATTTGTGAGAATCCTCAAATAGCGATGAAATATTCATAACTCTTGAGACTCGTGTTGCTAAACTTGATGATCAAAATTTGTTGATGATCACATAAATTGATTTCTCAAAATCAAATTTTTTTGATGATGAAAATCAATTCAGTTTTGATTTAATTTGATTTGATTTTTAAGTTGAAATCAAAAATCAACTTAATCTGAAAATGTTGCATATGAAAACAAGTGTGGAATGAAGAAGAATGGGATCAAAAAATACTTTTGTACTTTGTATGAGTCTAAAAATGCGACGAATATAAATTGTTGTTTTATTTTCACTCCAGGTTTGTCCGCAGTATCTTCGAACGGGTTTTTCAATATGTCGACGTAGTTTCATGCACTTAAGGCAACATTTACTTAGATCGAGGGGCCACTCTCTTCAATTTAATCCATATAGTCCATTTAATCTATTTAGTCCATTTACTCCACAAAAAAATTTATGGCCTAACCAACAAATTTGGGCCGTACATACGCGTCAGAAACTAAACAATTAATTCCGAATAATAAGATTCGGAGAAGTTTGAGGTTGTTTAGACACTCCTGTGATTAAAAAAATAAATTGGAATAAACTTGGAATAAATCTATTTAGTCTATTTAAACCCATTTACACCAAATACCCCTGAATACGCTAAAATTTGTGATATTTCGTTTTTTGAGATTAAGTAATGAGTTGTTATCTTTAAATTTAGTCTTTTGGAGCGTTTTAGCAGATATGAAAACAAATTAAATTTTTTGATTTATTCACTTTTTTAGTCCATTTAGTATTTCAAGTAATTCAATTTTAAATTCATATAGTCCATTTAATTCACAAATGTCGGAAGTAAGTCACCCCTCGACTCAGATACGCTCGAATCTTTTTGCAGCATCTATTCTGTTTGCCACGTCTATTCTGATGCGTACGGGCCCGCTGTATATGTTTCAATATCCTATCGGCATTTTCCATTCCAATTTAGTGTGAACTTAATTTGATACACGTGAGGCATATTTATTTCTTATCTTTTTTCATGCCAAGAGAACCGAAAGTACTTTCAGTCCTCTTAGCAAGCATGAAAAACTCAATACGTCACGCGAAAACGAGTATTCCTTGTGATGTAAATGACTATTTCATTTCACCAACTAAGAATATTGTCATTTTTTCTTCCCAAATGACAACCAAAAATGAAAAAATTCAACTCTTGCTTGGTAAGGGAACCGAAAATATCAAATCAAATCAAATTTATTCATCTAAATATGCATAAGGCGATTTGCCTTGTTTCGCAAATTATCAGCAGTTATAAAATATCATACAATTAGGAAAAAAAATAAAAATAAAAACTACAAATTAATTAAGACTCTTCCTTTCAGAAAATTCTAGCAGGAAAGTGAAAGCTCTATCGTAAAAGCTACAACTAAAATTAAATCAAATTAAATTAAATTCACAAAAACACTTTATACGGACTAAAACCTTCACGGTTCTTAACTGGTGAATACCCACTGATGATACATCACCGAATCATCTAAGCCCACAGTAGAATTCGGTGAGCTGTCCCCTAAACTCACCATGCGTAACAGCGCGACGAAACTGAACAGGAAGATAATTATACTCGTGAATTCCTTTAAATAAAAGTGAATTGTGTGTGTTAGCATGTTAGCAATTGTGGTCCTCGCCGGTATAACCGTTAATGGCCACTTCGAACGTCCTAAGCAAACTTTTTCAAAAAGATATTCGGGGGAGCCACTTCTAATCATTTTATCGAGGAACAGCAAAGCACGATATTCGAGATATTTTGGGTTCTCTAAATGGGAGCCGAAAATAATAGAGAACCGAAAATAATTTTTTTCGGTTCTTCAAATTCAATTTAATATGACCTAACTTTGATCGAAGCGTATGCGCCAGTGCTTAGATTTAGATTTACGAAATAACGATGTGAGTTTCAGGAAGGAAAAGTTCGGAAACATAGCTTTTTTTTAAATATCTATTTGAAAGTGATATTTCAAAGGGTACTTTGAATTAATTCCAAAAAGAAATTCTTAGAGGCATATCGCAGACCAATTTTTTTATAAGCTGAATAACAATTCAGAAACGATATGATTTTTTAGAATGGGTAACAACAGGCTATCGAAAAGGATCTTGGAAGTACAGGTCCCGACTGTTAGGCCAAGTGGTAGACCAAGGAGAAGGTTTATAGAGTCGATTAAATCACATTTAGAAGTTAGGGTACTTTCGCTGAGCTAACAAACCATCTCAATTCAGATAATTTTTGTTGAGTAAAGCCAACTGTGAAAATTCATTCGATAGATCATTAGAAAATATCAACATTTCGGCAGCAGTAATCATTTCCGTTACGGTTCGCTAGTCCAATCAATACCTCTAAACGAGACAAATAGATACGTCAACACTTTGTTCATCACGACCATCAGCATGTCAAGTTGCATGACTTGACTGAAGATTGTCACTACATGCCGAAATGCTGATCTCTTCTAATTATCTCCATATTGCAACTGTTCGATGCGTTAATGTTTAAGCGACATGTCAATGACAAAATAATTCAAATAAGAGCTTATAGGTAAAGTAATATGTTTGTTTGTTTGTTTGTTTGTTGCGTCAGAAAGACCTCACTACAAAGTTTGATGATTGTGGTGCTGACTAAGACCTCTATTAGAAACCGATATTTATAACGGATGAAACGTTTTCACTGTTTCGAAATTTTTTTTTGAATGGGAATACTGATTTGCTGATAGTCGTATGGCGTCATTAATTGTTAGTTTGATAACAAAAGGGTAATAAGGCTCCTTCAACAAGAATGAGTCGCACTGAGATCTTTTTGGTCTCGAAGTTAACTAAATGAATTTGCCAATTGTCTCAAATATAACCTCAATTAACAATCTTTTATTATCTTAGAATAAGATTACCAACCCCATAACTCTATTTGTAAACCAAACGCAATTTTTACTGTTGAATCTAAAATGTTTTGGCCAGTATATGGGTAGTTCCACAGTGTAGTTGGAACGTAGGAACGCTCATATCACTAAACTGAAACGTGGAAATTTTACTTTTAATTTTCGATCACATAGACAAGTTGGTTGAGAATTTTTATTTTGAATTATTTTGTCATTGTAATGACGCTCAGATTGAACTCAACTAGAACAGTTGTGTTCTTGAACATATTAGAAGCATCAACATTTCGGCATCCAGTGCCAATCATCAGTCAAGTCATGCACATTGATATGCTGATATGGGGTGAAACTAGGACTAGTGAATTATATCTGAGAATGAAAGCATAACTACATCTATCGTCAAAACTCCAAAGTTAATCCTAACTCAAGCACTGAAACTCTTACTGTGTCATAGCCGATTAGTGGCGGATCCGGTGGTGGAGTTAAAAGTCAACTTGGAAGTCGAGCGCATCGAATTTAAAAGTAAGATACTATTACCGCGTTTTGATGATTTGTGACGACGACCGACCTCTTGTATTCATAAAATATTTTTTATCTGAACTAGTTTGCAATGAAAACTTACATGCAGAAATCCATTTCTCATTTTCCAATAATTTTCACTTTTTACTCATCAAACATTTTTCACTTCTAATTTTTTTCCAATTTTCAAACTACTCGCTCATTTGCCGTTCTTCATTCCTTTCCCGCTTTTTATTAAATTTACCTTTAACATAATTAATTTGAGGAAATAAAAACTTCATTTGAAATAATAAACGTACGTAGATAGAGTAAATCGAACGAGACCTTATTGGAAATGAGAAAAACGGACAGAAAGCACCAAACTGAGAAAACAACAGACTGTCCTGTTTATACTTTAAGTTTTACTTATTTAGCTTTGCAGCAAGTCATAGCTTTAAGATTATTGGCTCATATGGTTCCGAATTCGAAGAAAAAGTAGAGTAAAAGTGAAATTGAACGTCTATTCTGCCCTTACTTCAAGGTAAACATTTTGACTTACAAAATCTCTCAATAAAACCAAAATTAAAAATCTAGGCGGCGGCGGCGGCGGGCGCTCGAAGCAGATACGTTTAATTCGAAAATCAGAAAAGACTTTAAGGACAAGACCTTAATCCTGAAACCTCGAAGTTTATTCATTGGCGAAATTTCGCAACCATCTAGTACAATTTATATTTCGGATAAAAGTTATGCTATCGAAGATCCAATAACTGCTTTCGACATTTTGTTCAAATCCTTTTTGGCGCTCGACAATTTGTAGAAAAAGTGATTTATGAAGCTGAAGTTACGATGGGCAAAAAAATTGCCACTCTCGATGCTTTCATCCACGACACAAAAAGCTACAGAATTTAATTTTTTCTATTAACTTTCTTTGTCAATTATTTGAGATTTGTTCGTTTCTTTATCTTAACACAGTATAAGATGTTCACATGTAAAAAATTCAATCATATTCTTAATTCTGTAAAAGAGTTTTTCAGTCACATTAAACATCGACATCCTAATCTTATTCAAATACAATGTCCGCATAAGCTTTGTTGTCGCGTATATTCAAATCGAGTTTCCCTGAAAAATCATTTGCATAATCCAGCTTTTTATTTGAACGAAAAAAATAGGGAAGATAGAGCTCATGAATCGTTGGTTGAGGACGAAAAACAAACAATATTCTTACCTGAAAATAACTGTAACGATGAAACTCATAATGAACTAGAGATCATCTCAAATTTGAAAAAAGAAATGATGAAACACGCTGTTTCCTTACTTTCGGAAGATGCAATATCACGACAGAAATGTATAGAATTTCTCAAAAAAAGCTTCGAGTACTACTCCAAGGTTGTTTTGAGTTATCGTGGATTTGTTAAAAACGAAAGTTTTGATGAATTCTGTGAGTTTTTTGATGATCCGTCATCACTTCAGGAAGCTGCGGTAGAGGGCTTTTAATTAAATAAATTAATGGAATGTATATTTTTTAACATAAACAAGTCACTGGGATAAACAAAATAATCATAAAATAAAACAAATCAATAAGTTATCAATGGTCATATGTGTCGAGGGGCGATAATCGTAGAAAATCCTTTGTCAACCTGTCTGGAAAATCCCATACGAAAAAGAGAAACTCCTCGAAAATCCTCCCTCAGATATTAGAAAATGCCATACAAAATAGAAAATCCTTTGTCAACGAAAATTATGATTATCTGCCCCTCGATATGTGTTTCCCTAAGTTCGAAGTAGAGGCAAGATGGAAAAGAAGAAAAATATGTGAACGCAGATCAAATTTCAGACTTCAATCGGTTTATTTTGCCGAATGTTTAATTAAATCCTATTTTGTTCTCATTCTTGTGGATTATAACAAATTAATTGAAGTGGCCATAATACGTTGCGATAACATTAATGTGTGAATTTAAATAGTTGTCAGTAAAATTACATGTTTTTGAAAACCACCACTGAACAGTCGTCGACTGTTTCCGAAAACAGTCGATCGACTGTTATTGAAAACAGCCTTCTGAAGAGTCGTCAACTTAAAATTGAGTTTCTGCTAAAATTGACAAAAATTTGTGCGTCTTAGCTGCATACATTTTAAGATTAACACTCGATTTATCGAGTTGTCCCATAAAACCAATATCTGTAGAAGAAAATTGTCAACTTACAAGACAATGAAAACAGTCGTTACCGCGGCGACCGTCAAGGGAACGACTGTTTTAATAAACACGGCATTTATTAATTTTCTTCTACAAATATAAGTTTTATGGGACAACTCGCTAAAAACAAGTCCAATCTTACGAGTTGTCCATCTGACACGTTTCCAATAGAAAGTAAATTTTAACTTGACGACCCTTCGAGAAGACTGTTTTCAGAAACAGTCGACGAATGTTTTCTAAATCGGTCGACGACAACGACTGTTTTGTGGTTGTTTGATGGCGGTCTTTAGAAACACGTTATTTCACTTCACACTGTTTTCGTTCACCTATGAATATGATTGCAACATATTTTGGATACTTTAATTTATTTGTTTTAATTCACAAGGATGAAAATGTATTTAGTTTTGAATGACAATTTGAAGAAATAAACAGAATAAATTTCGACATTTGGTTTGGGTATGCAAGAGCATCATTTTCTTCTTTTTCATATTTCTTCAACTCGAACTTGGGCGAACATATGACCATTGATAAAAGAATTGTTTTTTTTATGAATATTTCTTAATGTTAGCAATCTATTGAAATTTAATCGAAAATTCGACATGAACTACATTCCGCTGAATTTTGCAATTGGAGGGCTCTCTCCCGCAGCTTCCAGTCTGAATATAAGTTGAAAAAAGCTTTAAAGCATGCTGGCGTCTATATAGAATCAAAAAATCATATCTTGTCAAGGAAGCTTGATTTGAAATATGTCAATAGTATTCCCAAATTAATTACAGACAAACGTCTTGCAAAATGTTTTAATGTGACTGAAGTTCTTTCTAAATTCTTAAACGTACCTGGAATGGTAGAAAGCATTGTAAAATTTATAAAATCTAATGAAGAGCGGAAAGATGAGTCGATATCCAATATTATGCAGTCACCTTTGTAGCGTTGAATGGCGTTGAGTGTAGAAGGAATAAGTGATTACTAATTCGGTGACCTTATGCAGCAATCACCTTTTTCCATTGAAGAACAATGGTAAAAGTTGGTTAGTGCATAAAGGCGTTACTAATTATAAACGTCTAATGTCTGTCTGTTTATCTATGTGTCTATGTTTCTATTCGTCTATTCGTCTATTTATATATTTATAAGTCTGTCTGTCACGATCCCGTTATTTTTTCGTTTAATTGCGTTTACACTGGCGAAGAAAAAAAAAATACTTTTTGATATGTTGTTGAGGATGGTGCAAAACGTCGAGAAAAGATGTTCCGGGGTTAGATATTGTTCTGAAATAAGGGAGTTATGGGTCAAGAAAGGGTCGAAATTGAAAATCGGCCAAAAGTCAGTTAAGATGACGTCTTAGAGATTTGGTCGGGGAAGCAAAGTCTTAGAGTTTTTGATGGCCTACAACTTTGTAGGAGAAAGTTTTTTGATCCGACTTCATGCGGAGGAGTTAGGCAGCGAAAACTGTTAAAATTTTGGGGTTTCCTCACTTTGTTGTTAGGGAACTTTTGTTGTTGGACAAAGTAGAGATAATTTTTGAGTGCCAATCGATAGTGGAGGCTTGGGGCAACAAATTTGCTCAACAATGTTGGGTGAAAAAGTTTCATACTACCGAGCTATAGGTCGTTCTTTGGCGATTTTGTCCAGAGCTGGAGCACTTATTAACCAATATCTCGGCCGGTAGTTGTCGGAATGAGGCCAGTGAGGCCAGTTTGCGTTTTCGCTGAATATCTTGGCCGGGAGATCAGCCCTAAACGCAGGGTTGGTCTCAATCGACAGCCCTTAATAAGCCCCTTTGGAATAGCTCGAGAACAGTCTACAAATAATGACCAGACAGTAGAAAACACATTTGACATGATTCGACCCATTCAACCATTAAATGCTCGAGTCTAGTAATAGCCCTAAACTTGGAAGTTGCAGCCCCGTTCAGCCCTTAACCAGCCCCTTTCGTTTTGAGCCCTCCCAAAAAAAATTAAGGGGGTGGTGTTACAGCGACATGTACCTGAGATATCGAGGTTTGAAAATGACAAATGGAATTTCGATTTTTCTATTATTCTCATCATTATGAAAACTTTTTTTCTGATCTGTCGGTTTCTATCTATGTATCTATCTATGTTCTATCTATTAATAATTTTCGATCTCGAGAACTAGACAGCCGATCTTCCTGAAATTTTCAGGGAAAGTCAGTCTCGGCCCTAAATGAAAAATTTTATATGCCGCTTTTCCGGGAAAATTCTGGAAAAGCCGTGGCATGTGAAAAAGTGGTCAATTTTGAGGGTTTTTTAGGTAATGCTCGGAGTTTTCCAATTTTAGCTCCGGAGTGACAATAGCTAGAAGTTGGCTTCTTTGGGAAAGTTATATAGTTTGGTCAGGAGAATTTTTTGGGATCTTAAGAAAATGGCTACCAGCAGTCAAACCGGCGCCATCTTGAACTTTCCTAAGCAATAAATTAGGTTTTTTGGTTTTTGAATTTTAGCTTCGGAATGACAACTACTTAGAGAGATTGGTTTCTTCGGAAAGTTATAGAGTTTCATCAGGAGATTTTTTGGGATCATAAGAAAATGGCTGCCAGCTGTCATAGCGGCGCCATCTTGGATTTTCGTTTATGCTTTTTCGGTTTTCGAATTTTAGCTCCGGAATGATAACACTTGCAGAGTTGGTTTCTTCTAGAAAGCTATAAAGTTTCATCAGGAGAATTTTTTGAAATCATAAGAAAATGGCTGCCAGCTGTCATAGCGGCGCCATCTTGGATTTTCGTTTATAATTTTTCGGTTTTCGAATTTTAGCTTCGAAATGACAATACCAAAAGAGTTGGCTTCTTCTGGTAAGTTGTAGAGTTTCATTAGGAGAATTTTTTGGTATCATTAGAAAATGGCTGCCAGCTGTCATAGCGGCGCCATCTTGGATTTTCATTTATGTTTTTTCGGTTTTCCAATTTTAGCTCCGGAATGACATACTTAGAGAGATGGTTTCTTCTAGAAAGTTATAGAGTTTGGTCAGGAGAATTTTTTAGCATTTTAAAAAAAATGGTTGCCAACTGCCAACTGGATTTTTTGCTAAATTCTGAATAAGAATACCTAGACAGTTAGTTTCTTCAGGAAAGTTATGTGAATCACTGAAAATTGGTGACGCGAAGTGTTCCGAAGGTCACACGAAGTGTTGCGAAGGTAGCCGAAGGTGATACGAAGGGTTTCGATGGTAGCCGAAGGTATTGGAGAACAACTTTTTTCGGAAAGAAAATTTTTTTGGAGAACATTTTTTTTTTTTTGGAGAAAAATTTTTTTTGTAGAAATTTTTTTTTGGAGAAAAATTTTTTACGGAGAAAATTTTTTTGGGAAAAATTTTTTTCGGAGAAAATGTTTTTTTTCAGAGTCAATTTTTTCCGAAGACAATTTTTTATTCGGAGAAAATTTTTTCAACGACTGAAAACTTCCAAAACGACTGATATCACAACGAAAACCTCTTAAAAGGTAGAGTGTGACCCAGTCCGAAAGTCCGCTTCCAAAATTAATGATATCGCTTGAGAAGACGCTATCGCTGATAATACGCCGAAGTTTGTTTGAATGGAACCTTGTGTTCAAAGTTCTTATTTACTGAAAAAATTACAGCTCTTTTTATAAAACAAAATTACGTTGTGTTAAAAAAAATGCGTCACAAATGCCGGACCCAACAACGAAATAATTTTTCTGTACTTTCAGTTTTTGCGGTGCAAAAATTTGACTTTTGTTTCCTATTGCGTACATTGTTTAAGGTAAATTAAAATTTTTGCGTGGGTCCGGCATTTGTGACGCAATTTTTTTAACACAACGTAATTTTGTTTTATAAAAAGCGCCGTAATTCTTTCAGTAACTTAGAACTTCCATTCAAACAAACTTCTGCGTATTATCAGCGATATCATTAATTTTGGAAGAGGACTTTTGGACTGCGTCACACTCTACCTTTTAGGAGGTTTTTGTTGTATTTATTTTTCGATGATTTCGAGCCGCAAAATGTAATCGGTTCACATTCAGGTGCGTACAAGATAGGTTCTATATATATGGGCGTACCATTTCTACCGGAGGACATGGTGTCTATTCTGAAATTTATTTTCACAGTTTCTCTTTTTTTTCGGAAGATCGTGAATTCTTTGGTAATCAGAATGTATTCAAGCCCGTAATAGAAATGCTAAACGAGCTGTACTTGACTGGCATCAATGTAAGCTATGGGAAAATTCGGAAAATTGAATTTATTGTAACTCTGATACTCGGCGATAATTTAGGTTTAAGCGCTATGTTAGGTTTTACCGAATGTTTTGTAGCTAACTTTTATTGCCGTTTTTGTAAGTCTAAAAAGGATGTGTTGCAAACACTATTGTTTGAAGATGCTGATTCACTCAGAAACTATAAGAACTACTGGTAAGATATCGCTTTGAGTAATTTGTCAAAAACAGGAATCAGAGAAGAGTGCGCAGCGCATTTAATAATTTAGTTAAATTTCACGTAACCAGAAATTTAAGCGTAGACATTTTACACGATTTTTTAGAAGGGGTCTGCCATTATGATTTATGCAACATTCTTATCAACTTAATAAATAAAAACTATTTTACTTTAGAGGAGTTATATAGTAATATTAGGTATAACAACTACGGCCCTATTGCTAAGAACAAGAAAATAGATCCAATAACGGTGCGTCATTTGGAAAGCGTTCATTTAAAAGCTTCCGGTGCTGAAATGAAGAATTTGTTTCTAAATTTAGGATTGATTATTGGCCATCGCGTAGACCGTGATTGCTCGGAATGGAAATTATATCTTGTTGTACGAGAAATTTTGACGATTATAAATGCTAAAACTGTTTATTGTCGCGCTTATCAATTATTAGCAACTCTTGTAAGCGAACATCACGAACTTTATCTCAAAATCTTTCCATATGACACTTTAAAACCGAAACACCATTTTATGATGCACTGAAACACCTACCCAAGGATTATGCAAATCATAGGACCTATAAGTCTAATATCGTCGATTAGGTTCGAGTCCTATCATAAAAAATATAAAAATGTCGCCAACGTGATAACATGCAGAATAAATTTACTAACTACCTTTGCGCAGAAAACGGAATACCAGATTTCTAATTTTTTATTAAACTTCAGATTAACACCGGAAATCAGAAAGATTCGACAACAAACTTTACAACAAAGCTATAGGCTTTCTGATAGTTTAAGGGACATCAAAATAGTAAGTTGGGTCAAAACAGCCGGATTTCTCATTAAACAAAATTGCATTGTACGAACCGGATTTGAATTAGATGATTCTTTAACATTTCCGTTGGTAAAAGATATTATAATTATAGATAATTCAAAAATATTTCTTGGTTGTAAACAAATAAATAATATCGGATTCGACTACCATTTTTACGCTTATTCTGTAGTTGATGAAAACAAATTACAGGAAGAGAATCATAAGATTGTGCAACGTTTCGTTTTAACTCTTTCCAACGAAAAACCGGTTTTACATGAGAAAAATTTTAGCGAAATACGTGAAAAGAGCGATAAAAGAGAAATTAGCGAGGTGCACAAGCTTATGAATCCCTTCCTGTATTTTTATTTGCTGCTCAAAATGTACATGATACATAATACTAGTTATTTGTTCAATTGACACAACAAGAAATTTGTCCCTCTTTTTTAAAATTCATTGTGTGGTTTTTAAAGATTTAGTTTAAATAACAAAGGAACATATCCAAGAGAAAAAAAAGTCTCGAGCTTTCAATTTCCTCTCGTCAACTAAAATTGAAAAAGGTACAGCAAATAACAAGAAGCTGTTTCGCCGACCAGTGCACGATAGTCGTCAATTATTTCCATGCGATTGTAAAAATTAAATTTTCAATGGATTATAAGGAAAAAATTATTCCAAGTATGGTCGACCCAAATATGAAATTAAATAGGAGTCATCTGATACTTAAAGGATCTTAGGAATACGCACAATACGATCTAGTGCCATAGTGTAGTTACAGCAATCCACTTAATCCCACGGTGACCGATTCCTGGCCGATTTCGAACATGTGCGGAATTTCGCCCTCTCAATAACGCAAAGAAAATTTGACGGCCTCTCCCGTCATCACAAGTGGAATTAAGATCTATGTATAAATCGGGCGATATTGATTATTTGTGGTGAATATTTTTTCATTTCTCATAAATACATAAAGTAAAATCAAAAGTGTATTTCACTTCAGCTGCAGTCTATTTGAGACCATTACATAGTATGACTATGAAAGACGGCGAGAAACTTAACGGTTAACGAAATTCGTGAACGATATTCTGACGACAAAGAGCATCCCCAAGGAGTTTCGAAAGAGCAAAGTTATTGCAATCCTGGAGCCGAACAAACCCGCAGATGACCCTGCGAGTTACCGCCCAATTTCCCTGCTGTGTGTGTGCTATAAAGTCTTGGAACGCTTAATCTATAACAGAATCTACGACACCATTGATAAAGCCAATCCACCGGAACAGGCCGGTTTCAGAAAAGGACGAAACTGCTGCGACCAAGTCTTGGCGTTGACGACGTTTATAGAATCTGGCTTTGAACTGAAGCTGAAAACAGGAGTCACTTTCCTGGATCTCTCTTCAGCGTATGACACCGCCTGGATAGACGTAATTCCATGTTCAGTCATCGCGCAGCTTCTTCAAGACATGTTGACGAACCGAAAAATCAAAGTTTTTATGAATGGCCAATGCAGCAAAACAAAAACTTTAAGCAATGGATTGCCTCAAGGTTCGGTCCTTGCACCTCTCCTATTCAATTTATACATTAGCGACATGCCAGAGTCCAGCAAATTTGGTTACGCCGACGATATCGCACAGGGAGTCCAACACAAAGACCCGAAATGTATCGAGATCATTCTCATAAACGACCTGGCCAACCTGGAGAAATACTACCGGGACTGGAGACTATGCCCGAACCCAGACAAAACCGAAAATAACCGCAAAGCGCACTCGCAGCTGAACGTCAAGTTTTGTGGCAAAACAGTGAAGTACAATCCGAACCCAAAGTACCTTGGAACTCAAACACACATGCCGCATTTGGAAAAAGTTGGACAAAAACTAAAGACCAGAAACAACATCATCCAAAAGCTTGCTGGGTCAACATGGGGCTGTGACGCAGCTACACTTCGGACAGCCGCTTTGTCACTGGTCTATTCAACAGCCGAATGCTGCTGTCCAGTCTGGTTGAGAAGCTCGCATACAGACAAGATCGACACACAGATAAATGCCAGCCCCCGCTATGTCACCGGAACTCTAAAGTCAACTCCACTGCCATGGTTGCCTGTACTCCCAAACATCTTGCCATCAGAAATCCGACGTGAGTCAGCACTCGCTACTGAATGGTCGAAAATCACAAACGGCTCCTCTTGTGCCGAGACTGCAGTCAAGAAAACTGATCTGGACTGAACCATTTTTCCCGGATCAAAATTACGTGTACGATACAAAGAAGAGATGGAGAAAAAAATGGCAAGAGGCTGAAGTGCACAACAGACATCTGTTGACCGACCCGACAGTATCAGTGATCGGTATGGCCATAGAGCGAAAAATGTGGTTTCAACTTAACAGATTCCGCACCGGGCATGGCCGTTGCGCAAACATGTAACATAAATGGAACGCAAGCAGTCCTCCATCCTGCGATTGTGGAACAGCAAAACAAACAGCGAATCACATCGTAAATGATTGCGCACAACGAAATTTCACTGGTGGCATAAACGAACTCCACGAAGCCACCCCCGACGCATTGCTTTGGCTACAACGTTTGGACATAGACCTGTGACCCCCACTCGGCTTGACGCATTAATCGTATTAACACTGCCGCGAAGTAATTCTTCAAGAATCAATTTCAGAATTAAGACGTTGTAATTGTTCATTTGTTTATACCATACGAAATAATAATAATAGTATGACTTACTATTTTTTACGGTCCTATAACCAAGAAGTAATTTTTGGGCGAATAAGTTATATAACCGTCATATAACCAATAACTTAAAGAAATATTTATTAGTTGCATGACGGTTCCTTAACGAAAAACTTGCTAGCTCGTTTCTTACTTTCAACTTTTTAGTTAAATAACCGTCCTGCCACTAATAAGTTTTTGGAAATTGAATTCCACTAATAAGTAATGCGACAATCATTTAACTGAATCGTTTTTTATTTTTACGTTCTTTAAAAAATTTTCCAATTTAGATTTTAGTATTCAGTAAACCTTCAACAAGAAAGCATGCCAATTTTTATTTCAAGAAAATTATACTGAAAAACCCATCCGAAGAAACGATGTAAAAAAAATTTTCCGAAAGCACAAAATCGATCTCCAAATAGACATAAATGTTCGCCTTAATTTTCTCTACAACATAGCAAAAACAATTTTTTTTATTAAGGGCCAACTTAAGGACCGACCTAGGGTCATAAGGAAATGCCTCTGACACATACTTCCATAGACAAAAATGATTCCCTCAATCTGCTCTGCAATATGACAAAGAAATGTTTTTTTGATTAGGGCCGACCTTAGGACCGACCAAAGGCCCACTTCACCCCCAAGCACAGGCCCAAATTTGTTAATGAATATAATTCGGTACAAAGTTATCTCTCAAATAAAAAAAGAATCAACAAAATCGGTTAGGATTTGTCCGATTTATGTAAACAAAAACACGTTAGGCCTAATTTCAAGGTCCTGGCTGAGCCCAAGGGCATCTTATCAAAAAACATTCTTCCATAAAATGTGACACATTCCTAGACCTTTCGATTAAATTTTTTTTTTTTGAAAATCATAAAAGATTTATACTCGAGTTATGTACAAAAAAATTGTAGGGCCCTAGCAGAGAATCGTTTTTAGTGCCCTAGCTAAGTCCAAGGACTCAAATTCAAAAAAGTTTCTTCCATAAATTGTCGACCATGCCTAGGTCTTTCAAACAAAAATCGAAAAAAATTAGATAGATAGAGGATTTATTATGATTGACCATTTTCAACATTAATTTTCTAGAACAATAATATTTCGATTACTGTTGTGATGAAGCTGTGTCGTGAGCTTTTACAACTGAATTGTTAGTAGTAGGTTAGTATTTTTAGTGTTTTGTTTGTATTTTGTAGAAGGAAAACTTGATTGTAAAAACCTTCAAACCGAATTTATCTCTTAAAACTAGACTATAATTAACTAATTTATCATAATATTATCAGTATATTAATACGTAGAGCGATCCTAATGCTAATGGGGAAATAAATAAAATAAGACAAAAGAAATAGTAATTGCTACTTTGGAACTATATAGATGGGAGAAAATGTGGTAGGGATGGGTGGGGGTATTAATTGGTAAATGCTAAAGACCAACAATACTAAAGGAAAAGGTAAAAAAAAAGCAGTAATTCTACATTAACGACGCCGAGTCAGCCCGGTGATCAAGGGATTTTCCGAGAAGTGGCAGTTCGCCTCGAAATTCATCGTGATTTTATTAATCTTGTCATGTATAAAATCTGTATTGGTCTCGTAGTGAAGCCTGTAGGTTTTGTAGTAAAATGGCTTGCCATGGATTATTTTTAGAAGTTTGTTCTGTGTGACCTGAAGTGATTTTAAATGGGTGGCAGCACATTTATCCCAAACCGGAGCTGCATACAACATGATCGAACTGAATACACTCTTGAATATAAGCATCTTATTTCGTATGTCCAGTTTCGAGCGACGGTTTATTAGTGAGTATAGTATCTTTATGTATCTCTGTGCCCTTTGTTTAGCGTAATCAATATGGCGCTTGAATGTAAGCCTTTTGTCCAATTGCACTCCTAGGTATTTAGTGCATCTCGACCACTCAACTGGAATGGCATTGAGGCTAATTTTCGCGCTCGGAATATATCGCGTGGCCTTCCTTTTCGTGAAAAATATAGCTTGAGTCTTACTCTCATTCACTTTAATTTTCCACCTTAGGAAGTATGCATTCAGCTCTTTTGCTATTATTATTCGAGGATTTTTGTGACTTATATAAGTGCTCGTATCATCGGCGAATTGCGCAAGGCTCCACCCGTTTTTCAGTCTGAGGTCGGACATAAAGTACTGGTGAAAGAGCACTGCCTTGGGGCAAACCTGCCGGCACATTGTAAAGGCTAGAGTTGGAATCTAGCATATGCACGTAGAAGAAACGATTTGTCAGGAACGATTTTATGACTTTAATTAATACGATCAAAAACCCGAAAACATTCATTTTGTGGAGCAAGCCATCGTGCCATATTGAGTCAAAGGCCTTTTCTATATCCAATATAATCATGCCAGCAAATTTCCTCGCTAAAAATCCCTGCTTTACATGGCGCACGATTCGACACAGTTGGTGCGTCGTGGAATGTCTAGGCCGAAACCCAAACTGTTCGTTCGGAATGATACGATTCAGTTCAGAATGTCTACGGATTCTATTTAAGAGAACTCTTTCGAGTAATTTACTCGAGTTATGTACAAAAGACAAAAACCACTTGAAGAGCCCTAGCTCGGCGGCCCTTGGGCCGATAGTGTCCAGATTCAATCTCATAAAAGATTTTTTGATTAACTTTCAGGGAAAAAAAAGTTTTCGAAAATCGGTTGATTTTTACTCGAGTTATCGTGTTGACGGACGAACGGACATTTTTAGACCCGTACGAAGTACGAAGGTCTGATGCGTTTACTACCATGTTTGTTACATTGCGAATTCGAACCCGGGCGTAAGGGGGAAACTTTTTTTGTTGCCCCCAGATGACAAATCATCGAAAAAAATAATGTCCGTCTGTCGATCTGTCTGTCTGTCCGTCAACACGATAACTTGAGTAAATCTTGACCGATTTTCAAAAACTTTTTTGAAGGGTAGTCGAAAAATATTTTATGGTATTGAATCTGGGCACTGTCGGCCCAAGGGCCGCCGAGCTAGGGCCGTTTAAATGGTTTTTGGTCTTTTGCACATAACTCGAGTAAATCTTTTCCGCTTTTCATAATTTTTTTTTGTTTCAAAAACGTGGGTATAGCGGACAATTTATGGAAGAAATTTTTTTGAATTTGAGTCCATGGACTTAGCTAGGACACAAAAAACGGGCCTCTGCTAGGACTCTATGTGTTTTTTGTACATAACTCGATTTGTACATAATGTTTTCCGATTTTCATAAGTCTAATTTAAATTTAAATATTGGGAATTAATAAATAAATTAGACTGAGATTAATTGTGCCGTGTTCCGTGCATCCCTCACAAAAAGTTATGTAGAAAATACCAAAAATTACTTAAACGACCCTAGCTCGGCGTTCCTTAGGCCGATAGTGCCTAGATTCAATCCCATAAAATATTTTTTGATTATCTTTCAGGGAAAAAAAATGTTTTTGAAAATCGGTTGAGTTTTACTCGAGTTATCATGTTGACAGACGGACGGACGGACATTTTTAGACCCGTACGAAGAACGAAGTTCTTCGAAAAGGGGTCTTATGGGTTTACCACGACGTTTGTAACCAGTCGAACTTCGACCCGGGAGTAGGGGGGAACACCGATCATGGTCCTTAGATGACGAATCAGCTATAAAAAAAATGTCCGTCCGTCCGTTCATCCGTCTATCAACACGATAACTCGAGTAAAACTCAACCGATTTTCAAAAACTTTTTCTTCCCTAAAAGGTGAACGAAAAATCTTTTATGATGTTGAATCTGGGCACCTTCGCCCACCGAGCTAGGGTCGTTTAAGTGATTTTTGGTCTTTTGTACATAACTCGAGTAAATCTTTTTTGTTTTTCAAATTTTTTTTTGTTTGAAATACCTGGGAATAGCCGACAATTTATGGAAGAAACTTTTTGAATTTGAGTCCTTGGACTTGCCTAAGGCACTAAAATCGAGTCTCTGCTAGGGCTCTATATGGTTTTTGTCCATAACTCGGGTAAATCTTTCCGATTTTCATAATTCCTTTCCTGTTTGCAAGACCTGAGCATAGCCGACAATTTATGGAAGAAACTTTTTTGAATTTGAGTCCTTGGACCTAGCTAGGGCACTAAAATCGAGTCTCTGCTAGGGCTCTATGTGTTTTTTGTCCACCACTTGGGCAAATCTTTTCCGATTTTCATAAATTTTCTTTTGTTTGAAAGACCCGAGCGTAGCCGACAATTTATGGAAGAAACTTTTCTGAATTTGAATCCTTGGACTTACCTAGAGCACTAAAATCGAGTCTCTACTAGGGCTCTATGTGTTTTTTGTACATAACTCGGGCAAATCTTTTCCGATTTTCATAAATTTTTTTTTGTTTGAAATACCTGGGCAAGCCGACATTTTATGGAAGGAACTTTTTGAATTTGAGTCCTTGGACTTAGCTAAGGCACTAAAATCGAGTCTTTGCTAGGGCTCTATATGGGGTTTGTCCATAACTCGGGTAAATCTTTTCCGATTTTCATAATTTCTTTCCTGTTTGAAAGACCTGAGCATAGCCGACAATTTATGGAAGAAACTTTTTTCAATTTGAGTCCTCGTACCTAGCTAAGGCACTAAAATCGAGTCTCTGCTAGGGCTCTATGTGTTTTTTGTCCATCACTCGGGCAAATCTTTTCCGATTTTCATAAATTTTCTTTTTTTTGAAAGACCCGAGTGTAGCCGACAATTTATGGAAGAAACTTTTCTGAATTTGAGTCCTTGGACTTAGCTTGAGCACTAAAATCGAGTCTCTACTAGGGCTGTATGTGTTTTTTGTACATAACTCGAGTAAATCTTTTCCCATTTTCAAATTTTTTTTTTGTTTGAAAGATCTAGGCATGACCGACAGTTTATAAAAGAAACTTTTGCCTGTGCTTAGGGCTCAAGTGGGCCATGTCGGTCCTAAGGTCGGCCCTAGCCAAAAAAAATTTTTTTTGATTTTTTTTGATACGTATGGGTCCCTTGCATATGTTTTTTATTCCACCATGATCGGAGCTCCCCCACAATTTTTACAAGATATCTACATATATTTCACACAAGTCTTACACAAACGTAACATAAATTATCCACCCTTTTTACATAGCGGACATCATTTTCACATAAAAAGTATTTTAGCGTATGTGTAAGACTTGTGCAAAATTGATGTAAAAATCATGTTAAAATAATGGAGCACTCGAGCATATAACAAACATACATCTTTTGTGAATCTGTAAAACTGCCAGAGCTACTTGGGATTCAAAACTAGTATTCCGAAAAATCCACTAACCTTAGAAAATGTATGTATGTATCACAATGAAAATGTATGTATGAATCACAACAAAAACTCTTTTTAAAAGGGAAACGTGACGCAAGTCCTCGTCCCTTCTTACAAACAAGGGACTGCGGGAATTGCTATTAAAGTGGTCACTTTTAATCATTTATTTTTCAAGCTTCAAAAAATTCTTCTGCTGGGAAAATAAGTTTAACTTTATTTATGGAATCATTAATTCACTTACACATTTTGATTTAGGTCGATTTAGTTGAAAATTGCGAATAAAATTGACAAACAGTACGTAGCAAGTTTCAAAAAGAAAAAAATTTATTACAAAATTTACATTTCGTTTTTCCCAACAAAATTCAAAATGTAGGAGTCTTTAAACTCATTCATCTAAAATTAACGGAAAAAATACACTGACATTTGAATCAAAACAGACTAAACTACGAAACAAACATAGAAAGGACCCGTACGTATCAGAATAGATGCGGCAAACAGAGTTGATGTTACGAAAATACTGGAACGTATTTAAGTAAATGTTGCGTTCACATTAGACTGTATTGGAAATTGCCCGTAGGGCAATTTTGAAAAACCCGTCCGAAGTAACGGTGTAAAAAAATTCTCCGAACGCACAAAATTGACCTCCAAATAGAGAAAAATGTTCTCCTCAATTTTGTCTACAACATAGCAAAAAAC
>CM055403.1:98075204-98088996 GCA_029228625.1 Pseudolycoriella hygida
TTTTACACAAGTATTTGGAAAATTTTTTACCTTTGCTTATGTTTTCTCTGGTCACCCATCTAAGTACTAAGCGTGTCAACCATAAACGCCGTATATCATAGTTTCTTTGAACTGAGAAAATGGTAAAATGGTAACACGGCGTTTATAGTAAAACACTGTAGATACTTTGAACCCACTAAGAAAAAATTCGTAACGATTGCAGCGGTGGTTGTTTTTTCTCATTGAACTTTCGAGAAGTCAAGTCTTTGCTTGATTATATTTTCTTAAGGGGTAATTATATTGGACGAGCGATGCGATTTTTTTCTCCTACCATAAGCGAATATTCGCTCATATCGTTATATTGTATGAGAAAAAATCGTATCGCTCTAGCTCCAAGAAGTAACATTTTGCACACAATTTTTAAAATTATATCGTATATTAACTTTTTTTAATGAAAAAATGAAAAAATAAATCAAAAGAATTTATTTGCCAACAGACACAACAAAATTCCACGCGATGTGTGGTTATGTGACAGGCGATTTTTTTATTCGCAGAACTGTGGAACATAATCGCGAGCGATTTTTTTCTTCTTCCACATTTGACATTTCACGCAAATTATTTTATTCGCGCGATTTTTTTTTCTTTTTCGTTAATAATTTAATTATTTAAGTTTTATTTGAACATGTTTGGATGAAAACAATAAATATAATACATTTACTACTGAATCACATACACGGGACATACCTCATATTCATATTCTCTGTGCAGTAACTGAATTTGTTCGAGCGATTTTAATCGCATCGCGTCCAATATAATTACCCCTTTAGTCTATATTTCTTTTTATTTTGCCAAAACGTAGAAAAAAAATAATTTTTTCATTATTTAAATTCATGGCATACGCCAACATTTAAAATGATTGAGTTCGATGTTTGAACTAAACTTGATTTGATATGTTTTGATTTCCTGAAAAAATTACAGCGCGTTTTTTAAAACAAAATTACGTTGTGTTAAAAAATTGTGTCATAAATGCCGGACCCACCAGCGGAATAATTTTTCAACACTTTCAGTTTTCACACGCAAAAATTTAAATTTACCTTCAACAATCTACGCAATAGGAAACAAAAGTGAAATTTTTGCAGCGCAAAAACTGAAAGTACAGAAAAATTATTTCGTCGTTGGGTCCGGCATTTATGACGCAATTTTTTAACACAACGTAATTTTGTTTTAAAAAACGCACTGTAATTTTTTCAGGAAATCAAAACTTTGAACACAAGGTTCCATTCAAACAAACTTCTGCGTATTATCAGCGATAGCGTCACCTCAAGCGATGTCATTAATTTTGGAAGCGGACTTACGGACTGCGTCACACTCTACCTTTTAAGAGGTTTTTGTATGCGATATTGAACTAAAACAAATTACAGAGCTATAATATATTACGCACAATTGTAATTTTATTTTGGTGGACGTAATATTAGGCTCTGAAACTTATTTATTGTGTCCAATACTTTTATTTCATAGGCGAGAGAATATCATACGTTATTCACTCTTGCATATAAAGGAAAAACTATACATTAAACAGTGGTAGGTGGATAGTCTAGTGAAGAAAATCTGTAATTGTATAACTAGGGAAGATTTGTTTTCTCTTTGCCAATTCACTGAAAAAAACAGTGGCACCGCCGCGATTGACAAATAGTAGTATAAATTAATATAGTAAGGTCGAATTTACAAATGTCTCTCACAAATACTAACGTATTTTTCTCCATATACAACATACATGTATTTTGAGTGGTTTTGTTTACGTGAATGTTCGTTTGGTATTCGAATCGATTTTTATTTATGTCATAAATGTGATTTTCTCACAGAGCAAAATTCAAATGTCTATATAAAATTAGTAATTTCACGTGAATAAATAAAATTAAAAAAAATATTGGAAAAAAAATTGAAAAAAAAACCTGCAGCCGCCTTGACTCGAACTCATGGCACGTAGATCAGAAGGATACATTGACCCAATACGACCATTTGTTACGTATAAATTTTGTTGATACAGGCTGTTAACAATAACGAGAAGCATATAGTACATAGCGTAGAATATAGAAATGTCTCACAAACACGGTTTTCGTAGTCTTTCTATGTACAACATCTTTACTTAAGCTTAAATATTTTGAGTGCTTTTTTCTATTTGTATCGTTTTAGCTCAACTAATGAATGTGGGAAAACTTTACTTTTAGTCGTATCAGTAACAACGATCTCTTTTTGTTCTGTTCAGTTTTGTACTGTTCAAAGAACAATAAACCATAAAAAAAATCTTGAAACTAACAGGAATAGAAGGGATTCAACATCCTTTACTTTTTCCCCTGTACACTCTCTTTGGAATTGTATAATGTAAAACTTCACTTCAAACTTCTTTCTCTCAAGTGGACAATGTGGACTGGTAGTGCTTTCACAACGATTGAAACTTTATTGTACTTAGAAGTACATTAACAAACCTATCAATCATTTCAACTAAAAAGTAATGAAAGCAAGCGATAAACGTTAGCAGATCTCCATTTGTAATCCAGAATTTACCATCTATCCAAATTAAGTTCGATTTAAATCATTTCCTGAGCGAATATTCTTACAGCGCGATTTAAACTTACTACCGAACATTCAACAGAGCTATTGAATACAACTGTGACAGAGATCTCTATAAATTATAAAAGCTATTTCAGTAACGGAATAGTGCATGTGAGGTGGCCCTCATCAGTTTCTCCAGTGCAATTGCTTACAAGATAGGAGTGCAATCTCGCTTTAAATAATGATATGAGATTCGCTTACTAAAAATGTGCTATGAAAACATTATAAAAAGGTCGCATAATCAGGTTTTATTTTCGAATCATCGAGAATTTAGCGACAAACGAAGTAATGTTCATTCATTCAAATAAAATACAACAACTGCTTGTCGAAAGCTCAGCAAATAAAATTTTAAAATTCACTCAACCACGACTCCAATTAACTAAATATCATACAATATAAAATATTCAAAAATAGATAAAAACTTTTAACTTTGATCACATTTCTTGCATTGTTCCTGATTTGAAAAAATTGAAAAACATCGCGTTCTAATTTGACATTAAACGTTGCCATTGAAACTATTGTATGTCGTGCCTGTCAAATCATAAAAGAGTAGAAAATCGGATTTATCCCTCTAGACAGAGGAATTTATCCCTCTAGACGGATAAGTATTGACAATAAAGTAACGTTTATCACCTCAAAATATTGCGTTTAATGTGAGATTTACTACCTCCTATGCAATAAAAAAAATAATTTATTTTTTTTTGAATTTTATGGGTACAAGGAAGAGCGGAGATTGCCATGAAATATATTGAGCGCTTTAAAGAGCACACATTAAGTAAATTGGGCAATGAGAAGGCTGATGAGCTGGCAAAACCGGCTCGACAGCAATCACATACGGTCCCGAACCTCACTTCCCCATCCCGAATTCGATTTGCGCGAAAGGAGTGAAGGACTGGGTGAGGGCGGAAAAAAGCTGAACAGCTCACGAAGGAGGAATGCATACCAAACATTCTTCGCCACTCCAAACGAGAAGGGACCTCCTGACGATTGGTCGGTATCGCATAAGAAGAGTGGTTAGTGCAAAGACTGGACGTTGCGGACTCAGCAAGCACCTGACGAAGATGGGGATTTCAGGTGAGCCAGAGTGTTCCTGTGACCTGAAAGAGGAAACGGGCCTTCACGTTATATGTGAATGCCCTAAATTTCATCAGCTAAGATACAGGACGCTAGGAGACTATGTCGTACAACCCTTCGAAAGTGGCCGAATCAGGACCTATCATATTAGACAGATTCCTGGTGGCTGGCACGAAAAGGTTTTTAATGATTTTTTTTAAATGATGAACGGTAAAAGGAACAAAGGGTCACAAGATCTGTGTTCCAGGTCACGAAAGTGGTTTGATACTGATAAAATCTAGAAGCAAATTAGACGCTTTAAGAAGCTCTTTTCAGGGCCAACGGGTTACACGTAAGCAGCCTCCACGGGCTGTAAGTACATCCATACCCGTTTTGATTAGGATATGGGTATACTTGATTGGGCTCTGATAGGCAGCTTGGTGTCAAGCTGAAAACTATTGCGCCGGAATATTTTCCACACATTAGCCTTTTCTCCCGAACTTGACTGTAGTGACATTATCGTAATATTAAATTAATACATCAATTTGGCCTGAATCCATCTGCTTTTTATAAGCAATGACAATAACAACAATGAATCCATAAATCAAAGAAAAGAATTGAAAATTACATTGTGTTTTAGTTCATCACTTTAACCATGCAGTTGTGCATGCGGTTCGTGTTTTTCTATCAAACCGCACATATAAAATCAAAAGAATAATTCGCATGTAGCAATTTTTATCTTTGGAGGAACAACCCCATGTAATTTGTCAATAAGTGATGTTAAAGCCCAGTGGACTGATGATAATTAAATGAAATAACAGTTTACTTGAATTTCCCTTCAATATGCTCGGCTGCAAAATATTTGAATTATATCGGTTGTTTCAGTAATATTTCAACTGTTTTGTTTTGCTGTGACGATGTTTCCCAAAAAATGGCTGACCGCTTTTCTAAAATCCGACGAAATGATCATAAGCCGGTCATGAAATATCATGCCTAGGTCCGACTCGAACTCATGGCACGTAGATCAGAAGGATACATTGACCCAATACGACCATTTGTTACGTATAAATTTTGTTGATACAGGCTGTTAACAATAACGAGAAGCATATAGTACATAGCGTAGAATATAGAAATGTGTCACAAACACAGTTTTCGTAGTCTTTCTATGTACAACATCTTTACTTAAGCTTAAATATTTTGAGTGCTTTTTTCTATTTGTATCGTTTTAGCTCAACTAATGAATGTGGGAAAACTTTACTTTTAGTCGTATCAGTAACAACGATCTCTTTTTGTTCTGTTCAGTTTTGTACTGTTCAAAGAACAATAAACCATAAAAAAAATCTTGAAACTAACAGGAATAGAAGGGATTCAACATCCTTTACTTTTTCCCCTGTACACTCTCTTTGGAATTGTATAATGTAAAACTTCACTTCAAACTTCTTTCTCTCAAGTGGACAATGTGGACTGGTAGTGCTTTCACAACGATTGAAACTTTATTGTAGTTAGAAGTACATTAACAAACCTATCAATCATTTCAACTAAAAAGTAATGAAAGCAAGCGATAAACGTTAGCAGATCTCCATTTGTAATCCAGAATTTACCATCTATCCAAATTAAGTTCGATTTAAATCATTTCCTGAGCGAATATTCTTACAGCGCGATTTAAACTTACTACCGAACATTCAACAGAGCTATTGAATACAACTGTGACAGAGATCTCTATAAATTATAAAAGCTATTTCAGTAACGGAATAGTGCATGTGAGGTGGCCCTCATCAGTTTCTCCAGTGCAATTGCTTACAAGATAGGAGTGCAATCTCGCTTTAAATAATGATATGAGATTCGCTTACTAAAAATGTGCTATGAAAACATTATAAAAAGGTCGCATAATCAGGTTTTATTTTCGAATCATCGAGAATTTAGCGACAAACGAAGTAATGTTCATTCATTCAAATAAAATACAACAACTGCTTGTCGAAAGCTCAGCAAATAAAATTTTAAAATTCACTCAACCACGACTCCAATTAACTAAATATCATACAATATAAAATATTCAAAAATAGATAAAAACTTTAAACTTTGATCACATTTCTTGCATTGTTCCTGATTTGAAAAAATTGAAAAACATCGCGTTCTAATTTGACATTAAACGTTGCCATTGAAACTATTTCCCAAAAAATGGCTGACTGCTTTTCTAAAATTCGACGAAATGATCATAAGCCGGTCATGAAATATCATGCCTAGGTCCGACGAGAAAGGGGAAGGGAAGTTCTATATTCCACCGGCATATTCGACCGACATATTTTTCATAGGAGAGAATTCTCTCAATGATACATGTAATTTTTAACATGTTGGTCTCATGGAAACCGAAATGTCATTCGGCATGAGTATTCTATGCAGCACAGTAGTACCAACTTAGCATTTCTCTGTTAATATTCCTTGGTTTGGCAGATGAATAAAATGAATTAATAGAGTGTTCACTGTGGTGTTCTATAAAAATATGAAAAGCGACGGGGGGGAGGGGGTCAAAAATTTTAGAAAAACGCGGAGGTATTTTATGAACAGTCACTAATAAAATAAGAAAAGCTAGTAAGATGTTGAACTTTTTTACGAAATTATTTTATTAAGAAAAGTCTGATTACATGAACGACCTACCATCTTCTACGTAGATTGGACAAAAGGCAGATTCCAAAGAATCAGCAACGTCCAGTCTCCATAATTTTCCATCAATGTCTTTAATATCGAACTCAATACTGGCATCGAGCCCTAATTTGCATTTAAATATGTTGAATCGAGTTACAAATCTTGTAATAGATCGTTAACAGCAAAAGAAGTAAACGAAGCTCTTCACATTGTTTGGGGTCGCACTAAGCAAATGTTGAATGATAAAAAAAGAAGAAATAATTTTGTAAAATTTTTTTTCACTTTTTTTATTTCAAGATTTGATTGATTTTCTATTGCACTCATGTAGTTGTAGTATTAAGAATTCTTTGCAGTTTGCTGAAGAAATATTAGACTTAGTACTAGAGGATGAGGAGATTATGGTCTCCTTTGACGTAGAATCACTTTTCCTGAGCATTTCAATCAATCTTGGCCTAGAAGCTTTAGACGAATGGCTTCAAAAATGCGGAGTAGATTCAGCCAAAAGGGAAGTATATATAGACGTCACCAAATTATGCCTAGACGATAATTACTTCCAGTTCAGAGGAGTTTTCTACAAACTCCTTCACGAAACAAGCATGGGAAACCCCATTTCGCCGTTGATAGCAAACCTGGTAATGTCGAAAATGGAAGTTATGTTAAAAAACCACAACGTTTTGCCTCGTTGGTCTGAGTCTGAGTTGGAAAAAGTTTCTAAAATGTTAAATTCTCAAAAAGATTTCCTGACAATCAAATTTACAGTTGAACCAGAAAAGGATGGAAAACTGGCATTTTTAGACCTACAATTAATTAGGAAAAACAACAAAGTCGAAGTAGCTGTCTTCCATAAACCTACTAGCCCCACACAACATAAAACGGCTGCTTTTCATTCAATGGCGCACCGATTATCGAACTTACCTCTGTCCATCCAAAACTATAAGAATGAATCATGCCCGCAGCGGTAGCGGAGGGCGTGACGCAGTCCCCACACCCCAAAAAAAACGTCCACAAACCCAAAAAACTCCATACAAAAACCTTTGGGACAAGGAGCCATATATAGGCGAACTTTTGAATTTTTTCCCCTCGCCCCCCCCCCTCCCCCTCCAAATTACTTTTAAAATAAACTACGTCGCAGTAGCTTTCAAACAAGCCCTCACTCATCAAAATCGGTTGAAAATTGGCTGAGATATCGAGGTTTGAAAATGACACTTTTCTATGGAGAAATAATTTTTCTATTGTTCTCATCATTACGGAAACTTTTTTTTCTGATCTGTCGGTTTCTATCTATCTATATTCTATCTGTCTATCTATCTATCTATCTATCTATTATTATTATTATTATTATTATTATTTATTTCAAAATCGTTATAATATTTTTACAGGTAACAGCTTGTATTTAAAGAAAAAAAAAAAAATATTATAATTAAAATTATAAGTCAATTCCAGCGAATTAATATTCATTTAAGGAATTGACTTTAAAAGTATAGACAACAGTTGTTTGCTAATTTTGCTGGTGTTGTTGTTTTGTATCGCTCCGTTTTGATCGTGAAATATAAGGTGTTACCGATATTGTCAAGACCTGACAGCAGTCTTAGGGCAGTCCTTTGGCAAGCGTTGATTTGTTGCTTATTACGAGCAGCCAGTACCTTTGAGTTTGAACAGCGAAATTGATAAAATTTAATATCGTTGGATACAAAAAATATTGAATCGTAAACACTTATGAAACATATGACTGAGACAACTAGTAAAATTACATCGAAAAAGCAGTGCTACCAGACTCCGAAAATTCGCTGAAATTAGGCGCAAATTTTTTTGAAATAACGAATCAGTACGTGAGCAGGACCCATCGATTCTATTAGTTAGCATGGATTCTGATTCTGATGAAGAATCAAACGTTTGTCCGATATGCTCCAGAGAATTTCCTACCAAGGCCGGAGTACGTACACATTGGAGAATCCACTCAGCGGGAGAAGTACAGGCCGCGATCGACGTTAAATTACAATCACAGACCTTGTTGACGGCAACCTATTCTACTCCAGCTCCCTTTGATGATTTTCGTTGTTTTGAATGTGACTTCGACGCTCTAAATGAGCAGAACTACATTTCGCATATAAGATCACACCTCCACGACTCGACCAATGATGTGACCATGCCTGAGCTGTCGGTATCAAATCACGAATTCATCGACTACATATCGAAGCTGAAGAGTTCATACCGAGTTGTCAAAAGGATTCCGAAAGGCGCAAGGAGCGTCGTGGCCAGCGACTTGTCTCGTTTGATCAATAAGTGCGTCGCTTCGAATGATGTTCAAGATTGGAGAGAATTGTTAATTTTCGCTTTTAAAACACTTCGCCTACCCAACGACAAGGACGACTCATCGTTAGTACAAATCATCAAGCGTAACTCAAGTAAAGCTTTCGAACCGTTGCCCATGGTTGAACGTGCGAAGACCAACAGAAAATCACAGCTATCGAGCCGTGTCGAATCTAAATTGGCAGACCTTGATGTACGCGGTGCAGTCAGATTAATCAGTTCAACAGACTCCTTGGCCTTGGACTCGGAACACACCTTCAATGAACTCGAAAAGAAGCATCCACATCCGTCGAGGATATTGAACTTCCCTACCGCGCCAGACGATTCGATACAACCGCTTCAAGTCTGTTCAGAAATGGTTCATTCGTCAATTATGTCATTTTCCAATGGATCTAGTGCAGGTAGTGACGGCCTGAGGCCTCAACATCTCAAAGACATAATCTCTTTGTCGGCAGGTGAAGCAGGCAAGCGAGCATTAGAATCAATAACGAAGCTTGTTAACTTTTTTCTAGCCGGAAAGTTAGACAATGAAGTCTGTGAACTGATGTATGGTGCAACCCTTTGCGCGCTGGAGAAAAAAGACGGCGGGATCCGCCCTATAGCCATAGGCACCACGCTCCGCAGGTTGACTTCTAAAATCGCCTGCTTCTCCGTGAAAACCGACATGGTCAACTACTTGTTACCTCGTCAGATTGGCTACGGCGTGAAGTTTGGTTGCGAGGGCGCAGTGCACGCCATTCGTTCTTATATACGCAACCCGAGGAATGTCCTCAAACTAATCGTAAAGGTCGATGTTAAGAACGCCTTCAATAGTGTAGAAAGAGACATCATGCTAGACGAAATTAAGCACAAAACACCGCAACTATATCATTACTTCAGCCAATGTTATTTGAGACCGACCATCCTCGCTTTTGGAAGCAAAATCATTTTATCTAAAGTTGGAGCTCAACAAGGCGATCCCGCAGGCCCTTTGATATTCAGCTTGGCCATTCACCCGCTAATTTCGAATTTGGAAGCCGAGTTGAATTTGTGGTACTTGGACGATGGTACCCTTGGTGACACACCCGATAATGTGCTTGCTAGTCTGGAAAAAATCAAGGACACAGCGAAGTCTGCTGGTCTGGATCTAAACAGCGAAAAATGTGAAATTTATTTCGTCAATGGCGTACCGGATGATGACGTGATTAGCCAATTCGAAACTGTAGCCCCCGGTATTCGAGTAGTCCGCGACGAAGAGCTTGAAATTTTGGGCGCCCCGATCACGGAAGCCGGAATGGAATCCTTTACTCGGAAAAAGTTTGAGAAGTTAAATGTGCTAATCGGTCGGCTCTCATCCTTGCAAACCCACTATGCATATTTCATACTGAAAAACTGCCTGGCAGTACCAAAGCTGGTCTACCTGCTCAGATGTTCGCCACTTTGGAAATTCCCTGGCCTTCTACGTGAACTGGACACGCAATTGAAATGTGCTATGGAGAAATTAGTCAATGTCCGATTGAGCACCCAACAATGGCTACAGTCCAGCCTACCAGTGAATTTCGGCGGCTTAGGAATACGTTCGTTCCTTGAAATCTCTCTCCCAGCGTTCTCGTCATCGGTTAATGGAGTTAAAGATATCGTGTCTATCACAACCTTAATTCAGGATTACGAATCTGACATCCCATTTTACACCGATGCTCTGGCCAAGTGGAATGAAATTAATGACGGAATTATACCTACGAATCCGAATTCTCAATATTCCTGGGACCAGATTAACATCAAGCACATTACATCTGGGTTGACATTCCCAACCGCAATCGAAAAATTCAGATTTGACCTACTTCAGAATAAAATGTCCGGAGCATGGCTCAACGTAATTCCGAGTCCGAACATTGGCACTTTTTTAAGCGATGATATAATGCGTGTGTGTATTGGCCTGAGGCTCGGTGCGAAAATTTGTCACCCATACCAATGCATTTGCGGTACATCGGTCGAATCCAACGGGAGACACGGCCTCCATTGCATGCAGACATGCAGACTTGAATAAAATAATCCATCAAAGCCTTGCATCAATCAACATGAATTCAATGCTCGAACCGACCGGTCTTTTTCGCGATGACGGCAACAAGCGACCAGACGGCATAACCTACACCGCATGGGAGAGAGGAAGAGCACTCGTTTGGGACGCTACGTGTGCGGATTCGTTAGCACCTTCTAACATGACTGGCAGACTGCGTCCAGGTATAGCATCGGAAAGAGCTGTGACCCGAAAACATTCGAAATACACCAAAGTCAAAGCCAATCATCACTTCGTCGCCGTGGCGGTCGAAGCGTTCGGTCCCTGGTCCATGGAGGCGGTGAAGTTGTTAGACAAGATAGGCTCCAATCTCATCAGACAATCAGGTGAACCTAAAGCGCGGCTATACATTTATCAGAGGATGTCGTTGGCTATCCAGCGTGGCAACGCAATGTGTGTCTTGTCTAGCATACCGAAATGTTCTACATTAGACGAAGTTTACTCACTGTGACCGACTTGAACTTAACTTGTACTACTCTGTTCATTTTATGTAGAATGTATTGAAATAAAGACTCAACAAATTAAAATTTAAAATAATTTTGTTTTAATAATGTTTTGTTTAGTTTTTTTTTTTTAAAGAAGATCTATTTAATTAGTTAATAATTTTGATTTTGATAATTTTGTGATTTGGTCCTCTTCTAGAAGCCAAGATTTCAATTTATTTTTGAAAGATTTGATATTTGTATTATTGTTTTTTAAGTCGTTTGGAATTTGGTTATATAAAAATGGTCCTGACAAAGTTATCTTTGTTTTTGTGGTGTTAATATATATTGAATTTTCTGATCTTGTATTATATGTATGTTTAGTTTTTTCAAATTTAATTGTGTTATGTTTTTCATTACTTAAATTCTGTTTTACGTAGTCGCATGTTTGTAGGAAATATAATCCTTTAATTTTTAAAATATTAGTGTCTTTGTATAGTAAGTATGTTGGATGTTGCAATGGTAGGTGTAGAATTGCTTTAATAGCTCTGTTTTGAATAGTTTGTAGGGGTTTTAAATGTGTTAATGCTGCTGATCCCCATATATTGCATAGATATTCGATATTACAATGTATCATCGAGTAATATAATAAAAACAATATTTTCCTTGGAAGGAAATAAGATAATTTTTTTAAGACACCTACTCTACATAAAAGTTTCGTACATAAGTTTTTTACATGGGTTTTCCATGTTAAAAATTTGTCTATAATACTTCCTAAATATTTAAGTTCATTAACTTCTTCAAGAAAGACTCCTTTGTATGTTAGGTAAAATGTTGGTTTAATTTTGTTTCTTGTGTGGATGTTAATGAATTTAGTTTTTTCTATGTTTAAAGTTAATTTAATCGTTTTGAGCGTTATTTTTATTTACATTGGGATTTTTGTTAAAATAATAAAGAAAAGTGTCGTCAGCAAAAATATTTGGTGTGCAATTTAGAGGTAGGGTTCCTAAATCATTAATATAAATAAGGAATAATAAGGATGACCGTACACTACCTTGTGGACAGCCACAGACAATATCAGTCATTGAACTATTTACTCCATTTATAGAGACGTATTGTTTTCTATTAGTTAAAAATGATTTAAGTAAATTTAGTGCTATTCCTCTTATTCCTGATTTTTCTAATTTATACAGTAAAATTTGGTGATCTATTGTATCGAATGCTTTTGCTAAATCTAAAAATATGCCTAGAGTATATTCTCCGTTATCTACTGAGTTTATAATTTTTTCGATTAATTCTTTGACTGCTATTTTTGTACTAGAATTTAGGCGAAAACCGTATTGAAATTTATAAAAGAATTTATTGGAATTTAGAAACGAGTATAGTCGAGTATATATTATTTTTTCTATAATTTTGTTGATTATGCTTAAAACTGATATTGGTCTGTAGTTGCATACTAGTTTTTCATTCCCATTTTTGAAAATAGCAGATATAACTGCAATTTTCAATATGTCTGGATAAACTGCATTAGTAAATATTAGGTTTATCATTTCACTTAGAAAAGGACAAATTTCATTTAAACACGATTTTAGTATTGTCACACTTATGTTATCTATGCCTGTGGATTTTTTGTCATCTAATTTGAGAATTGTAGCTTTAATTTCTTCTTCAGTTGTTGGATCGAGGAATATACTTTTTGGCTCATGATTTATTGAATTGAAAAAATTTATATTATCATTTTTGTAGTTTATTAATTTTTTTGATAAATTTATTGCGTTCGATGCATAAAAACAATTAAATTTTTCTGAAATAAGTTTTGTGTCGAAAATTTCTATGTCGTTGTCCAAAATACTTGTAATTTCTTTTTTATTTTTGTTATTTCCTAAAATTTTATTAATTTGTTTCCAAGTTTTTTGAGAATCTGATTTGCAATTTTCGAATAAATTTTGATAATAATTTGTTTTCAAATTTCTATTTTTAGATTTCAAAATTTTACTAGTGATTTTTAATTTATATTTTAGATTATCGCAATTTATATTATTAATTTCATTTGTTTTTATTTTTTTTAATAAATTTGTTTTTTGATTATATAATTTTTTTAATTCATCATTAAACCATGGGCATAGTGTGTCTTTGACTCTTTTCTCTTGTTCTATTAGCTTTGTTGATTCTATTTCTGCATTAATGGCTTTTAATAAAAAGTTACAACTTTCATTGACATTATTTTTATCATAATAATCTTCTGATATTTTGATTTATATATATTTGATTTAATTTTGTTCTAAATTTATCATAATCAATCATTTTTTTAATTGTTTTTATTTTTTTATTTATTTTATTTGGTGTTATGTTAATATTTGAAATTATTATACTGTGATCACTAAAGTCATTGTCTATAGTATGATTTATGATTTCATATGTATTTGAGAAATTTGTTATTAAATGATCCAATAATGTCATTGAAGAAGGTCTGGTTCTTATGTTATTTGATATGTTAAAACCATAATAATTTAAAAGATTTGTGTATGTTCTGTTTTTGTTATCATTTGTGTCAATATTCATGTCAGACAGCCGATCTTTCTGAAATTTTCAGGGAACGTCAGTCTCGGCCCCAAATGAAAAATTTCATATGCCGCTTTTCCGGGAAAATTCTGGAAAAGCCGTGGCATGTGGAAAAGTGGTCAATTTTGAGGGTTTTTTAGGTAATGCTCGGATT
>CM055403.1:98089016-98124867 GCA_029228625.1 Pseudolycoriella hygida
GAGAGTTGGTTTCTTAGGGAAAGTTATATAGTTTGATCGGGACAAATTTTTGGGATTTTCAGAAATCTGCCAAAGTGACGCCATCTTGGATTTTTGTTAGGTATAAATTATTCTTCTTTGGGTTTTCGAATTTTAGCTCCGGAATGATAACACTTAGAGAGTTTGTTTCTTCTAGAAAGTTATAGAGATTCATCAGGAGAATTTTTTGGGATCATAAGAAAATGGCTGCCAGCTGTCATAGCGGCGCCATCTTGGATTTTCTTTTATGCTTTTTCGGTTTTCGAATTTTAGCTCCGGAATGACACTACCAACAGAGATGGTTTCATCTAGAAAGTTATAGAGTTTCATCAGAAGAATTTTTTGGGATCATAAGAAAATGACTGCCAGCTGTCATAGCGGCGCCATCTTGGATTTTCGTTTATGCTTTTTCGGTTTTCGAATTTTAGCTCCGGAATGACACTACCTAGAGAGGTGGTTTCTTCTAGAAAGTTATAGAGTTTCATCAGGAGAATTTTTTGGTATCATTAGAAAATGGTTGCCAACTGTCATAGCGGCGCCATTTAGGATTTTCGTTTATGCTTCTGCGATTTTCGAATTTTAGCTCCGGAATGACACTACTTAGAGAGATGGTTTCTTCTAGAAAGTTATAGAGTTTCATCAGGAGAATTTTTTGGTATCATAAGAAAATTTCTGCCATCTGTTATAGCGGCGCCATCTTCGATTTTCTGCTAAATTCTGTATAATAATACATAAACAGTTGGTTTCTTCAGGAAAGTTATATGAATCAGTAGGAAGAATTCGTGACACGAAGTGTTCCGAAGGTAGCCGAAGGTTACACGAAGTGTTCCGAAGGTAGCCGAAGCTGACAGGCAGTGTTCCGAACGTAGCCGAAGGTGACACGAAGTGTTTCGAAGGTAGCCGAATGTGACACGAAGTATTCCGAAGGCAGCCGAAGGTGATACGATGTGTTCCGAAGGCAGCCTAGGGTGACACGAAGTGTTGCGAAGGCAGGCGAAAGTGCTACAAAATATTCCGAAGGTAGCCGAAGGTGATACGAAGTCCGATGGTAGCCTAAGGTGTAAGAGAACAATTTTTTTCGGAAAGAAATTTTTTTCGGAGAAATTTTTTTTTCTTAGAAAATTTTCTTTTCTGAAAATAGAAATGGAAAGAAAATTTTTTTTATTAGAAAGTTTTCTTTTCTGAAAATAGAAATAAGAAAATAGAATAGAGAATAGAAATAGAAAATTTTTCACATGAAGTTTGGTTATAACAACTGAAAACTTCCAAAACTACTGATATCGCATACAAAAACCTCTTAAAAGGTAGAGTGTGACGCATTCCGTAAGTCCGCTTCCAAAATTAATGATATCGCTTGAGGTGACGCAATCGCTGATAATACGCAGAGTTTGTTTGAAGGGAACCTTGTGTTCAAAGTTTTAATTTCCTGAAAAAGTTACAGCTCTTTTTTTTAAAACAAAATTACGTTGTGTTAAAAAATTGCGTCATAAATGCCGGACCCACCAGCGGAATAATTTTTCAACACTTAGTTTTTACGCTGCGGCAATTTGACTTTTGTTTCTTATTGCGTAGATTGTTTAAGGTAAATTTAAATTTTTTCGTGTAAAAACTGAAAGTACAGAAAAATTATTGGGCAAAACACGGGCAAAAACATACCAGAAAACTCGAAAAAACGAACCGAACGATTTGATACAATTTTGAATTGCTAAGAAATTGTGTAAGTTGCAGAATCATATTTTAGCCAAAATACTGAATGATAGTTGTTCATACAACGAAAAATCAAGAAGTGGTTATATAATAGATCCCACATTTCGTTTCGAGATCGATGAAGATCAATCTGCACAAGTAAATGGAGAAAAGAAAGGGATCTATGAACCATGTATTCCAGACGTTAAATCGAAGCTAAAATTAAAATCAATCGGAGTAATTGGACTTTTGGTGGGAGCAAGAGTAACTTTGACAACTTTTCTTTTGGATTTCTGTTCAAAATTCAAAATCGAAAACATAGTAGAAATAATTGGAATTGAAGGAAGCATCAAAATTTACAATAACCACACTTATGATCCGCATAGACGAATTACATAATTATGATTATAGATAACACAATCAAAATTACAAGTAATCACAATTTTGTATCTAGTATACTGTGTCATAATGGCAATCGTAATGTACGACAGTGATTTATTCCTTGAAATAAATAGATTATACAACATGAATAAATTGAACGCAAAAATAATTTGTAATTATTGAATGCGAAGAGGCTGTAGAAGGCTGTTCCCGCAAGTTTTTCACGGGAATGACTGTTCCTCAACCTGTATCTAGCGTTCTCTTGCACATCTCGGCACATTTACTGTCAAAGTTTTCAGATTTGCATTGACCCATGGCAAATGTGCGACGGGAACGACAAATGTGCCACTTGAAAAAAATAAAATTTCACATTTGCGAGGCAAATGTGACTCACATATGTGAAAAGAAATGTGGAAATGTGAAAATACATGTCCACATTTCTTGACTCAGAACGAATTTTTCGATGAAAAAAGCAGACTGGCACAACAAATGTGGCAAATGTGTAAAAAATACAGCTCAGTACTTGAAAAAATGTCATCTGACTTTTTTCCGGATGAGTGTTTACGTTATTTCTCAAGAACTTAAGCTTTATGGTTTATGTTCATTTTGTTGTTTAGTTGTCATGTAAATACATTAGCTTATTATATTCTCTCTCTCTCTCTCTATTTCTAAATATATATCAATGTTTGTGTAAAGTAATGTTAAGAAATTCATGTAAGGGTTTAAACTTAAGGACATAAAATAATAAATTATAAATATTGTAAATTTTGTGTGGCATCAGAGGTAGTGATAAGGTGTTAGCCTTCTGTGAAATATTGAAATATATACATACATACATACTTGAAAAAATAGAAAAAAAAGTACGTATATTTAAAAAAAAAACACAAAAAAATACGGATCACTTAATGCTTCGACCAAATTCTTTTTGAGCCTAAACGGCCGTACGTAAAATTCATGAAACATAAATTTGGAAATGTATGTAAGAGGTTGGAATCGACATAGTGCTAAAATTTTCAAAATTTCGCAGATTGGTTGTGAAATAATGAGTTCAGACAAACATACCCGCTGAAAAGAGAACGTTTCCACACATTTGTATTTTCGAAAAACTTTTTCAAATATAGACGATATTAATGAACTGACAAAGTTCAGTAATATTTTTCATTGAAAAGTAGCATTTCCCGCAACCTCCTATATACGGGCCTGGCGTTTGATGACCTGTAACTATATGAGTGTTCCTGAGTCTTCCCATGTGCATCCCAGAGCTAGAACTCAAGGATAACAAGCATTTTACCACCTTTTTGCATATTCCTCTGGATTTGGAGAAAGATTGGGGTGCCTAGTGGTCAGTTCCTAGAATTCCATCACTCCACAAGGTCGATCTTCTTCCCAGTCCTAGAACTCAGGGATAAGAAGTACTTTCATCAGTTTTTTTGAGCTATTTTCTGTTGAACTAATGTTCACCCCTTCAGTTGACAGTGAAACGATTAATACGCGCTCTCGCAAGAAGAAATTTAGAAATTAAAATTAAAGTTACGCCATCGCCGATCGGCAGCTAAATTTAGATTCATTTTGATCGTGAAAGTGAAATACATATTGGAGGTTTGTGGAATTACAAGATATTTTTGGTATGAAAGTTCACTATAAGGATTGGACGTCATCACGTTATTCGGTTCGTTTGTTTGTCTGAATTCGAAGTGTTGATTTTGTTTTTCGTGTTTGTATTGTGAAGTGAATTAGTCGGTGGTCTCCATAGAGTCGTCTCGTATGGGCGTTCGGGATGCTGGAGTGAGTGGTTGCCTCAGACAAGTGAAAAATTAAAGTGTTAGTTGTGCGCAATTTTTAACTTGTCACTGTTGAGGTTTTTCCGATTACAACCGTCTATACACACATAGCAGCGCATATTCCCTTGGCGGTAAATTTAAACCAGACAAGACACAGTTGAGTTATGAATTAGGAGAAAGTTTGCGTATGTGACTCCCGCAGCTTCGGACTTCGAATAAACTTGTCTGATTAGCTGGGGTGGACCACAATGGATTCGGATTCAGACGGCGAAACCGATCATGTATGCCCTATTTGCCACAGATCTTTCGACACAATGGCCGGCATTCGCATTCACTGGTCTAAAGGACACTCGCCGGTAGAAATTGAAGCGGCAATCAATGTCTCTCTTTCTCAACGCCAGCTGGCCGGCGCCTCAGCAAACGCATCAATTAATCAGCTGAACGTCCCTCCAATGGGCCACACACGCGCAACTAGCTCATCGGCACAAAGCGATTCGGTCAACAGTAGAGCTACTTGTGTCGTCTGCGGTTTTATGGCGAAAAACGAACGTGGCCTAAACATCCATATGAGAACCCACAACAACCAATCTTTAACCGGTGACCCGCAACATATTCCTGCACAATTTGACTTCGACCCTCACGACACCGCTGACATTATTCAAAAGTTCGGTGAACTAATCTATAAATGTAAATGCTCCATACCGATCGTGAGAATCATTCAGAAGTCCGTCCGCTCAGCTGTTTGCGAGGAACTTACAAAATCTATCGAACAGGTCGTCTCAGAAAACGATTTATTCTCATGGTGCCGCCTGCTAAGCTTCCCTCTCATAGTGCTAAATACCGTCCCGAAGAGCTGTTTCAAAGACAATCATCGGCCGAACATTGTAAGACACAATTTGTCTATTTTCGTTAAGCTTAAAGACGTAGCGAGTCTGTTCAGTACTTAATTTATGGTCGTATGACAGGCCTAAGAAGCCTCTGAGCAACTCGGAAAAACTCATAGTCAAAATAGCTCTACGCAAAATAGGTGAAGGAGACATCAGAGGAGCGGTGCGAGTTCTTAGTTCACAGGAAGGTGTGGCAGAAAACACGCCAGAAAATGTAGAAAAACTGAAGCTAAAACATCCGCACGAGACCTTAGACTGGGAGCAAGAAACTATTGAAAACCCTGAAGCGTTCGACACGTCTAGTGAGCAAATAATGAACGCCATCAAACACTTCCCGCTCAGTTCATCGGGAGGAATCGACGGGTTGAGGCCACGTCACTTGAAGGACTTAACGTCGTTTACTTGCGGTGACGCAGCGACGAATTTGACATCTGCAATGGCGAAATTGGTGAACATCATCCGCTCAGGCGAAGTTTACGTCGACATCCGCCCGGTTTTCTATGGAGCAGCGCTCATCGCATTAGCGAAAGTCAATGGAGACATTAGACCAATTGCCATAGGCTTAGTCTGGCGCCGGTTAGCAGGTAAAATTGGAATTTTCGCAGTTAAAGAACAGCTTCCCCAATTGCTACGTCCAATTCAGAATGAGTTTAGTGACCGGGGCGGTTCTGAAGCAATAGTGCATGCGGTTCGCAAATTCGTAAAGGCTAATCATACTGACCCGACGGCGGTGCTTAAACTGGATTTCAGTAACGCCTTCAACGAAACATTTAGAAAGTTTTTGCTCACTGAACCACATCGCCATCACTGTTCCCAATGCTACAGCAAGCTTACGGAAGCCCAAGTAACCTATTCTTCGGTGACGCTATTATCCAATCAAAACGTGGAACGCAACAAGGTGATCCCTGTGCCCCAGCAGCCTTTAGCATCGGACTGATGAAATTGACACACTTCTTAAAGTCACGGTTGAATTCATGGTTTTTGGATGACGGCACAATCGGTGATGTATTCCCAGCAATTTTACAAAACATTCAGAGAATTATGGATTTTTCCAAATAATCCGGCTTGTCTTTAAACTCCGCAAAATGTGAGGTTTTCTTCATCAATACATCACCTGAGGCAAAGAAACAAATGATTGAAGATTTGAACAAGCTGCTGCCAGGTATTAAGGTGCATGAGGAAGCCTTATTCAGTCGGCTGGGAGCTCCAGTTCTAGAAGCAGGTATTAGAGGATCACTGTCAAAGGGTCTGGAAACGGTAAAGACTTTGTGCAAGCGTTTACCCTTATTGGACATCCACCCTTCACTACGACTTCTGCGAAGCTCATTGTCTTCTCCTCGATTCCAATACCTGCTCCGGTCGACGCCGACCTTTTCACATGCTCCTCAATTGTCGGAAATCGACGATCATTATCGCCAAACTTTGTAATCATTCACGAACAACTAATTCAGCGACACAACTTGGATTCAAGCATCTCTCCCCATGTCAATGGCTGGTCTCGGAATTAGGAGAGCAATAGACTTGGCGCAGCCAGCATACTTGTCTTCAGTTTTTCAATCTGAAGCGCTCTCGAACAGCATCCTAGCAAACACCAATCTGCGTATCGTCGACGAGGACTTTTCTTCCATGGTCAGGGATTACCATCCAGAGCTTACCCCGCCAACAGCCGAGGGGAAAAAAATTCAGAGTTCTTGGGATAGTTTGAGATCCAAGTCAATTTTCGATGAGTTGTTTGCTTCAAGTGATCCAACCGATCGGGCACGACTCCTGGCGTCATCCACTAAATCATCTTCGAAGTGGCTCCAGGCAGTTCATCCCATCAACTAGGACTCTTGTTGGTCAACGATTCAGCGCGGGTGACAGTGGCGCTTAGGTTAGGCAACAAAGTGTGTGAACCTTATCGGTGCTTTTGCGGCCTAATCGTCGACCTTAAGGGACACCATGGATTATCTTGTATCAAGAACAAGGGAAAGTATCCAAGACGCGGCGAGATAAATAAGATCATCTCGATGGCCTTCAGTTCCGCGGGCTTTCCGAATAAACGCGAGCCGTATTATCTTTCACGAAGTGACGGCAAACGACCGGACGGTATAACCTATTACCCATGGAGTCGCGGTAGATCATTGATATGGGATGTGACGGTGGTTAATTCGATTGCCACTAGTTATATGAACGATACCTCCCGAGTTAGTGGGTCAGCGGCTGATGTAGCGGAGCGGCACAAACACAATAAGTACATCGATTTGAAAAACTTATACAACTTCACGCCACTCGCGTTTGAAACCCTAGGCTCCGTAGGACCAGAGACGTCCATTTTCTTGAAAAAATTGGGAAAACTGATGAAGAAGAACACTGGTGAAACTCGTTCCTTAGATTATTTGCTCCACCGCGTGTCCATCGCCATTCAAAGGGGCAACGCGATTTGCATCCGTGATAACTTTGAAGACCGCCATGATTTCAATGTATTTCTATGATTCTTAAGTTAAGAGCTAAAAGTTTCAATAAATAATATGTATAAATTAAAAAAAAAAAAATATTCATGTTGGGGATCGGGCGTTAGCAGTCTAATATTGTATCGTGTATCATTAGGTAATTTAATCCGGACGTCTCTTTCATTATATATTTAATGTATTAAGAATAGATTATATCTTCTTCTTCTTCCTTAGCCTTTTATATCCACTGCTGGATGTAGGCCTCCCCCATAGATCGCCACTTTTTTCGGTCCATTGCCACTTGCTGCCACGTCGTGCCTGCCGTTCTTTTGATATCGTTGGTCCATCTTTCCGGTGGACGTCCCATCGGTCGTTTCGTTTGTGGCCGCCATTGCATTATAGTTTTCGTCCATCGATCGTCGGTCATTCTGGCAATATGACCAGCCCAATTCCACTTGAGCGACGCTATTCGTGTCATGACATCGATGACTCTTGTTTGTCGCCGGATCCACTCATTTGTCATTTTGTCCCTGAGTGTGATTCCTAGCATTGCCCTTTCCATTGCCCTCTGTGCAACTCTCAATTTGTTCGCTGATGCTTTGGTGATCGTGCGAGTCTCGGCTCCGTATGTCAGGACCGGCAGCACACACATATCGAACACTTTCCTCTTCAGACTGTTGCTCATGTTGCTCTTGAAGATGTACCGTAACTTGCCGAACGCCGCCCAACCGAGACCGATCCTTCTCTTTATTTCAGCCGTTTGGTTATCGAGACCGAGCTTCATGACGTGGCCGAGATACTTGTACGAATTCACGATTTCAATTTCCTCGTCTCCGATCTTGATTGGTGTAGCACCATCGATGTTTGTCATCACTTTCGTTTTCGACATGTTCATCTTCAAACCGATTTTTTGGGCTTCCTCGTTGAGCTGCAACAGCATCGCTTCAATCTGTTCCAGAGTCGTTGATGTCAGGGCAATGTCGTCGGCGAATCGAAGGGTGTTCAGAAACTTCCCATTTATGTTGATTCCCAGTTCACTCCAATCAAGCTTTTTAAAAACCGTTTCCAGAGCTGACGTGAACAATTTCGGTGAAATGGTATCTCCTTGACGGACTCCTCTTCCAATTCGAAATTTATCGGTGGTTTTATGCAGTTTGACGCACGACGTTGCGTGCTCGTAGATATGTTTTTCATCCGGGTATATCTCGAGTCAATCCGACAATCGTCCAAGGAGTCTAAAATCGACCATAATTCGACCGAATCGAACGCTTTTTCGAAGTCTATGAAGCATATCGCGATGATGATTTTGTATTCGTTGCATTTTTCTATTAGACTTCTCATCACTTGCACGTGGTCATTTGTGCTGAATCCGGAACGAAACCCTGCTTGTTCGATCGGCTGGTAGAAGTCTAGCTTCTTTGTGATCCGTTTCGTTATCACCTTCATAAACAGTTTGTAGAGGTGCGAGATCACACTGATGGGCCTGTAGTTTTCCAGTTTCGTGATGTCTCCTTTCTTGTGCAGCAAAGTGATGACTGCGTTTTCCCATGATTCTGGTATTTTCTCTTGTTCGAGACACTTGTTGAACAGATCCGTTGTCATTTTGAGCAGTGTGGGTCCGCCTTCTTTGAGTGCTTCGATCGGAATGTCGTCGTCACCTGGAGCTTTTCTGTTCTTCATTTCGTCTAACGAAGCCTGTACTTCGTTAATCGTTATGTCCGGCAAATCTTCGGAACCAACGTTCATTATCACCGGTCTCGCTTTTGCTCTTTCTGCCGGTAGTTTGGCTCGAACCGACGGAAAAAGGTCCTCATAGAACTCTCGCGCGATGTCCAATACCTTGTCCTGATCTGTTTGTATGACGCCCGCCTTATCGCGCAATTTAAAAATTTGTCTGTACCCGTTCGCCCGTTTCGCTCGTAATACTTTCATATTCCCATTTGCTTCGATAGCGTTCATGGCCAGGTTCACGTTGTATTGTCGCAGATCGGTTTTCATTTTCTTGTTGATGGCTTTCGTTTTGTCTCTGTATTCAACAGTGTCTCGCTTTCCACCTTTCACCAAATCCAGTCTTTCTGCTATTAGGTCTAGCGTTTCCTTGCTGAGCGTCGACTCTTTAGTGCATGTAGATCGGCATCTGGTTTCCAGGAAGCTTCTCACTGAGGTCACTATTCTTTCTGTCAGCTCATCAATCGTTGCAGTTTGTGAATTCGTTCCGTTCAGTTCGTTGTCCATAGCTTCCTTAAATGCGTCGCTTTGTTCTTTTAGGCGTTCCATGTCTAAAACGACTTTTTTCTTGACCAACTTTTCTCTCTCTGTCCGTGTGTTCAAGACGACTTTGGCTCGCACCATTCGATGATCGCTGCCTGTTGTGAAACGGTTAAGCACCGTAACATCCTTGACAATCGATTTGCGGTTCGATATGATGTAATCGATCTCGTTCTTTGTTCTGCCGTCTGCACTGGCCCAAGTCCACTTCCTCTGAACCTTACCGGAGAAAAATGAGTTCATTGCGAAAATTCCTTGTTGTTGGAGAAAATTCAGCACAGTATCTCCTCGTTCGTTCCTCTGATCGTAACCAAACGTTCCAATCGAAGTTTCTGCAACGTCTTCTCTTTTTCCCAATTTGGCATTGAAATCGCCGACTAGCAACTGATATTGAGCTCTGTTTTCTTCAATCGCTTTGGAGACATCTGCATAGAAGCTTTCAATTTCTTCGTCGTCGTGATCCGTCGTCGGTGCGTACGCTTGGATGACTTTCAAACTGTACATCGCATTTATCTTCAGCCGCACATAGATGACTCTGTCGGAGATGCTGTTGATTTGGATTATACGGTTCGACCAGCGTTTGCTGATGAGCAGTCCTACACCATGCATCGCTGTTTGGCTATCGCTTCCACGGTAGTACAAAGTGCTTCCTGATTTCAACTTCAAGCATTCTTCACCACGTCGCCTGACGTCGCTCAATCCGACAATGTCCCATTTGATCTTTTCCAGTGCCGACTCCAATTCGAGAAGTTTTTCGTTCGATGATAGCGTTCGAGTGTTATACGTGGCAATGTATAGTCCGGTGTGACAACCTATTGTAACCCAGGGATTCTTAGCACCCTCTGCTCGTCGTCTGGTCTGACCGTTGTCGGAGTCAGGGATCAACGAGCGGCTGGGAACTGAGGGCCGATTTTTCCTAGTTGTGCTCTTCATCTTCGGGGGGGTTTTAGCCGTTCAAACACCACGCTGGCCGGTGCGGGTTGGAGAGTGATGGTAGTCCTGCTGACTCGGACTTTGCATGCTGCCGTTGTCTCTTGCTGTTGAGATCATCCGCCACCATGCTGAGGTACTATCCCATCTTGATAGCGCCTAATGCCTTCGGCCCTCGCTCTACGTGACGTTGAGGTACTACCCGAAGACAGCCCCCCTCATCCTTCTGCTAAGTGACCCACACTAATCCCCCAGGGTTGGTTACCTGATCGTTCATGTGGGTTGCTCACTATGACAGGTGTCACCACGGGTAGGATAGGATGTAGGAGTAGGTGGATAGAGGCTAAGGTACATAAGGAGTACTATATTACGCATACCACACCATTTGAGACCCAATAGATTATATAGGTGGGAATATGTTATTTCTCGCTCTCTATGTTCACAATGTAGCCCATCGTCTTTAATAAGGGTCTTTAATTAAGTTTTGATTAATCTTTGATTTAATAGATAAAAAAAATATTTATATTTGATTTACAGATTTAAATTCTAGTTTTAATTGATTAATTGGGATATTATCTTCTAGTTCGACTTAAAATATTAGTATGGATTTAAGAACAGAGCATGTACAGGCCAAGAGCCTTCAATGTTAAACTTGAAATAAAAAAAAAGGGTGGAATCACAAAATACAACATTGGATTCAATCCACAAAATCTCCTAAATTAAAAAAAAATGTCAAAAAAAGTTAAAAAAACAAAAAAAAAAAAATTCTGTATTTGAGGAAAGCTGTGGGTCTCTATAGGCCAGTTCCCAGAATTAGATCTCTTCTACAGGTCGTTGATTTCGTTGTTTTTCTAATTATGATATTTTGTTGTGATTGGCTTTGAATATCAAGGTTTGCATTCTTTGTATTCCAAAAGAACTAGTATACTAAGAACTTATCTCTAGAGACCTAAAACTTTCCTCAAATTCAGAAAATGGCTCAAAAAAACTGATAAAAGTACTACTGTACTTGAGTTTTAGGACTGGGAAGAAGATCGACCTTGTGGAATGATGGAAATCTAGAAACCGACAACTAGGCACCTCAGTCTTTCTTCATATCCAGAAGATACTGCAAAAAAGTGATTAGAATGCTTATGGGAAAACTCAGGAAAACTCGTATAGTTTAGTTACAGGTCATCAAATGCATCAAGGTCTTGGGATTTTTTGAGTAACAATGCTGGAAATTATTTGAAACGGTCATTAATTCTTACATTTTGCTAAGAAAAAAATGAATGAGGAAAGTATCGATGATTCCTAGAGCTGAGGCTGATCCCATGGCATGCCAGAGCTCCGCCAGCTATCATTGATACCGTATAAAATAACCTTTCCAAAACACCTATATTTATTAAAATTTATTCAGAAATGGCCAGTATATGGTTCTAAAATCTAGCGGTTTTTTCGGGACACTTTTCCGGGAATCTTTCATAGCCCGGGCTATTTTGAACATTCACAGAAGGTTTGTTCCATGAATTTAAGGTATTGAATCAGCCCTTCACAAACCGTCGAGATGAACAAAAATATTCAGATTTGAAGGAGATATTTGAGTTTGCAGTTTTGCTGATAATTCGAGTTTAATCGGTTTTTTGAAATTATGAAATTATTCTGATCCGTAATTAGATCGTAGTAAGTTTCGTATTTAGGAGTTTTTCATGTTTTGAGTTACATATTTATTTTTGATAAATCAAATATAAAGTTCTGTTTTTGACGATATAATGGCTACGTCATGCCATTGCATCTTCGAAGCAACGGACCACCCAGTTTAACCGGTTTATGATACCCAAAAAACAATTTTGTAAGGAAACTTTGACCCCTAATAATATTCAGTAGTCAAAATTCATTAAAACTACGTAGCGAGCGAGATGACATAGCAGCATAGGACTACACTTATAGTTGCATGGACAACATTTTCCACTCGATTCTCTCCACAACATAGGAAAAAAAAATTTTTGAGACGACCTAGGACCTTAAGGAGAGGCCTCTGAATTTTTAATAGTTTTAAATGCTGAAACTGTTTTGAAAATCTTTTCTACAAATTTTTAAGAAATTCGCAAAAATTTCGCGAAATTTTCCCGAAAATAGTCCCTATACGTGAATCAGGCTGAGTAGAGCATTTGCTCCACACGCAAAGGCCTAGTTCCCGCGGCATTAAACAGTTTTCCAATTTTTATATCATAATATACTTCACTTATTGTTCGCGTGTGTATTAAAACAAGAAGCTTTTAATACCCACTTGAACAATAAAGTTCGGGCTGGGTGTCTTTCAAAATGCAAATTTTCAGAAAGCAAAAAATTACAGTCAGGGAAAAGCGAAAATCGACACAATTTTTTGTTTTGGGGCTTAATGACTTGTTGATTTCTCCTAAAGACCTATGATTTTGGTTGATCGATAAAAATGTAAGACTTTTTTCTTGAATTTTTGTTGGAAAAAATTGGTTTTAGCTACTGCCGACAATTTTACCACGGCGCTTAGGTCTGCGTTCAGTATTTGAACATAATTGAACACCCAAGCGCTCGAAAAGGTGTTCACTGTATAAGAATCGGTTTGTTATTGAAATGATTGCCTCGTAAACTCCATAAAATGCTCGCGTGTTCTACATTAGCGCAGTAACCATCCCATATTGTTTCATGTTGCTACAAAATCATAAAAGATGTGCAATAATGTCTGAAGTCTTTACTAAGTAATTGCTTGCAGATTAAATAAAGAAAATTGTGAATTTTCTTTCACGAATTTCTTTCCTTTGTGCAAGAACTAGATTTCAGGTATATAAACTCAAACTCGCACATTTTGAAATAATTTAATTTTAATAGCAATTTATATCCATTTAAAACAAGCCATTAAAAATCCGTATATTCTCTTTTAAAGTATCACCTTCGACGAAAAATTAAATTCTTCAGATTCGAGATTGTATATTGTTGTTCACTTCAAGTATTTTACGTACCCATGATATAGCATCTTTTACAACCGCTAAAAGCAGCCGCAAACATAGACCGGATCAAAGAGATGAGTTTACAGTGTTATAAACACATTAATTAATAAACGAGCAATGAAAAGGGGAATTTGCGTGATTTATGCTGATGCCCCACACAAAACAGTGGTAAAAAAGGTGGATGAAACATCTGCATCATAACTTATTCATTATTTTTATTCAACTTGCTTTTCGGGTAAACATGACATGAAATTGCTAAATTTTTATCTCCCAAAGATACAAAATCTGAAATTACATCCGACAATAATAAACTTTGTGGTCCATCAATTCATGATTCATGTTTCTGTTTATGTGCCGGACACTGAGTAGCCTTTCCTTTTGTAAATTCGGTAGTTGGAATTCTTAATTTTTTCGTTTGTGTCTGCACCGACCAATGACGTGCCGCTGAATGCAGACAGTCAATTATCACATACAGAGTCAGTTTCAACTCCTTAAGTACTTTAATTAACACTTTTGTTTCAGACTATTTCTCATTTTGTTTGTGTGGATTTGAGTAAACATTATCTATAATCGTAAAATAATTACAAGAGCAAGCTTACGTTTTTGAAACTCTTCGCTATTGTATTGGTTGTTTTATACTTCAAATAATTCTGAAAATTCATTTCATTGTTTTCACTTTATTACGTAAAATTCTGACCAGTGGTCTGTGCTGTAAGGCAGTTACAGTGAATCACTTCTCAATCTTTTTAACTGAAGTTTAGTCATATATGCCGATAGAGGTCAGTTAGTAGGAGGAGTTACGGCGCACAGAAGAAAATGATGTTCAAAATAAATTATATATGAAATTACATACATAATTTTGAACAACGTATTTATGGTTTTTTCCTAGTGTGCGGCGGCGGAAGAAACCTCGCTTCGTTTGTTTCAAAAAATACAATTTATATTCAAAACTACGAGGTGTCACTTACTATTAAAATTTACATCGAAGTTACACAGATTTTTTGGTGTTTTTGAAAGTCGACTACATTTTATAGATATCGTTTTTGTATTTTCAGCTTGTTAGGATTCGGCAACATCGACAAATGTGGAACAGTGACATTTAATTAGAATTTCTACATTACGAGTTAAACATACTGGATCCCTCAGAATTTTACTGAATAGAATTCTATCGATAAAGACTTGAGAGAATATTGAAAAATATAAAGTTTTATAACAAAAAAGACCAAAAAACGTTAATGCATAGGTACGCTAGGAGACAAATCTACTGCTAATATTTGTGCAGAATTTTTTTGCACTAGTTTCACTCCATCGGATGGGTACCTAACGGTCGAACGTTATAAAGTGTCGACGAGTTCGCTGGACAATCTTCACCTTTTTTTGTCGTATTTCTCGATGGTAACATTACGGGGAATCGAACATCAGCCAAATAAGGGATCCCCCTCGTCAATCGAATTGGAGTTGATCCGGAATACCGGACCAGTAATCGAAAATCGGAAAAACGAAATCAAAAAGTAAGCGAAACCCTCCGACTGAATCGAACTTTATCGACTTACGGCTGACAACAAAGAAGGCAACAACCAAGCTCCACCAAGAAAAAGCTCGGTCTTTGTAGTTTCCAAACCGAATGTTGCTAACCCGACGGCTGAACGCTTTTTAATGAAAACTCCCAGCCAAGGAAATTCTTCACTCATCGATATAATTTAATCCTTTTTTTGCACATCACAACAACTTTCATGACTGTAAACACGTAAGGCTTTACTTTAAGAACAAGAACACGAAAACGTAAACACTCCCGGCAAAACGATAAACACCAACAAAACAATCTTCTTCTCAAGTGACAAGACATCGAAATTACTCGTGGTAACCATATAACCAACGTCGCCGTCTCTCTGGTACTTCTTGAGGTGGTAAAATTCAAATCAACTAAACCCTTTTGTCAGAGATAATGAACACCACTTGCCTACGGATTCTTCAACAAAACGTAGAAGGAATATCGGAACTAAAATGCGAATTCCTTAGCAACTTGCTTGATGGAGAAAAATCCGATATTGCGGTTCTACAGGAAACACATCTGCAGAGAGAGAGAGAGCAATAGATCAGAGATCAAGGGTTTTACCATGGTCACCGCTCAACATCACGAAAAATTCGGCCTGGCCACATACGTAAAAGACGATCTGTTGCCGTTTGTAGAGATACTTCCAGCAACCAACCCAGCGGCATTAAGCTGAACGCATTATCTATTTTCAACGTCTACAAACCACCATCAGCGAACCTCGATAATATAGTTTTCCCGTCTTTCACCGGCCCTTCAGTAGTTGTAGGCGATTTCAACAGCCACCACCTTGTATGGGGATACAAGGACGAAGATCAAGATGGAACAAAACTCTTTGACTGGATGACAAGGGAGGACTTCTCCCTGATTTATAACGCCGGTGACCCTGGAACCTTTAAGTCAGCAAGGTGGAATCGCTCTTACACGCCCGACCTGTGCTTCGTCTCCAAGGACTCTGAAGCGAATGTAAAATCGCAGTTACATTGCTGAAACACGTAAAAAGTTTTCTCCTAATGACCATAATTCGACGTTTTTCGTTACGGCAACTACGATCGAAAAGTTAAAGTTTTTGTTAGTGTCGTTTGAGTCAGTATATGCGTCCGGAAAAGTACTTTTTCGGCCGCAATCAAGTGTGCATAGAATTGTTGTAGAGTGATTTCTATATGTTCGTTTGTGTTATTTCATACTTATCATATTTATATATGTGTATATACGGAGCAAAAAACGTTGTTTGTAACTCGTGATGAAAGTGGAATTTTTTGGGACACGTTCGTAAGCTGTCCCAAAAAATTCAACTTTTCATCACTAGTTACAAAATATACTATTAACATGTACGCACTCGGTACGTTGAGTGCGAAAAAACGAGCCTGCAGAACTGTCAATGCATTTTCATCTCCCTTCGAGCTATGGGAAATCGAAAACGCAATAGGGATGACCAAATGCGGCAAAGCACCAGGAGCAGATCAGGTTTTCCCAGAATTCCTAAAACAACTTGGTAAGAGAGCGAAGATGTGGCTCACAACTTTTATGAACGACCTGCTGGAAAATGGCGACATACCCCCTGAGTTCAGATCCTCGAAAGTAGTTGCGATTCTCAAACCAGAAAAACTAGCCGATAAACCTGAAAATTTTAGGCCAATCGCACTACTAAGCATGTCCTACAAGCTGTTGGAACGCATGATCTACAATCGCATTTACCCAGTCATCGATTCCGTCCACCCTCGTGAACAGGCTGGCTTCCGAGAAAAACGAAGCTGCAGTGACCAAGTGTGGCTTAACAGCGCTCACACAGATAAAGTCGACACTCAACTTTACGTCAGTATGCGAACTATATCTGGAACGATCTCTTCAACCCCTTTGCCGTGGTTATCAGGATTGTCTAACATTGCTCCACTGAACATCCGCCGAAATGCCGCACTTTGCAAAGAGCTGAACAAAATCGTACTAAACAAGGATTTACCGATACACAAGGACCTAGACAATGTCCGTGGATGCAACAGGCTCAAATCAAGACCCCCAATCTGAAATAATCCACTGTTCGAGAATGGAAAACGGAATGGAATTGCGAACGTTTTTCACACCAAAATCTTTTCTCTGACCCATCGATTAAGCTGACTGGCTTCGATTTGGAACGTAAAGCTTGGTCGACGCTTAACAGAATAAGATCTGGTCATGGTCGTTCTGGAGACATGCTTCACAAATGAAACGCAACTAACTCCCGAAGCTGCGACTGTGGACCACATAATGAATGACTGCTCAATTCGGCGTTTCAGAGGAGGCCTGCATGAGATAAACCTGACGATTCACTGACGATGAAAAAACAATGGCTTAGAAACTTAGATATTGAACTGTTATTGAATGTAACCGAACTGTGATAGATCTAGAACCCATTTTTTTGGGTGGTTTTTTGGTACTTAACTGTGATATTTTAAAATGGACCTAAGTGTAAAATTTCCATTTTTTTAGTGTTTTGCTGACTAATTCATTTCTCCACTTTTTTTTTGTTTTTTATGTAATCAACCTTTCTATGTAAGTATTTACTTATAATGAACACACCTACAAAATAATAATAATAAAAGGTCCAGTTCATCCAGAATGAACTTTCCTAGCTTATAGTCCTTATTTTCATAAAGAAAAAAAACTATGTTCATACCGCGATTTGAACCCGGCACATCCACATCAGCGTCTTACACGCTAATCATTATCCCACGGATTAGAAATCGATCGCTTAGTTGTAAGGGTATAACAAGGCTACTCTATTCAAAAAGTTCAAGAAGATCTTTCTATCTAGTTCTACCTTAAGCGCCTTTCTATCAATTCTCCCAATTTGTTCTTCTCGGGTTCCTGTACGGTTTTCTACTAGGGAAAGTTCCGCTGAGACAAAACTTGGTAAATTTATGATCTGAATAAGTTTCTTCATCAGCCACTTCCCATGAATGAATTCTCTCCACCAGGCTTCAGGATACCATAGTAACATCTATGCATTCCCTTCTGGCCGAGTTAACAAAAGTGGGGTTCCTGCCCTTATTCGCTATCATCAGGTCAGTAGTCGCTACAAGGTTTACTAGTTCTTCCCCTCTTTTATTTGTTTTATTACTACCCAAATGGTATGGTGTGCATTAGAGTCTGTACCTACAATAGTGGGTATACCATTCTCCCTTCCGTACTCTAGAACCTTAGCCAAGTCTCTGAGTCATAGGGCATATGAGCTGATACAACGAAATAATTCCCATCTTCCTCGATTCCAGAGCTTATCCTAACCACTACAATATCATCATTCGAGAATTGATTTAGTATCATAGCGTTTAGTTTTTCCGAGACGTGGATGGCCGTTCTCGTTCTGGTTCCGTTCCTATTGTAGAATAGACGGTTATGTAGTTTACCAAAACCATGTATTTTATTTCCTCTGATCCAAAGTTCTTGGATTAGGGATATATCTGTTTGCTCCACTTTTAGTCCATGACTTTTGTTGTAAGTGGCCTTTTTACAGTGAAGCAGATTAATTTGCGCAACCTTTAAGTTCGTCAAGACAGGACTCGACGAATTATTCTTTGTGTATATTTTTTTGGTTTTGGTTTTATCGTCCGTTGTTATGTTTTATTCCATGTTGGTCGGACCCTCCCTTGCGGGTGAGCCCTGACCTTGAATGGGTACCTTCCATAACTTCAGAAGAAGATGGTGTGGACCTGCATTTCCCATTGTTGAGGTTTCCATTATTGGAGGGAGTAAACTCCCTCGTGGAAAAGTTCCCATGTTTGGGTTTTGCATAATTTTTTTCGATGCTTACTCCGACCTTACCCAAAATCCAGTTTATCTGGCCACCCTGTCCTTCAATTATTCCGAAGGATGTTTTGTCCATTCGCATAAATAATGTCGATTTAGTGGCACCCTTGAAGCGGCGCGGCGGGTTGAAATGCGCCACTTCTCTGTATTTGGATTAGGATTGAGCTTTGCCATTGCGTTGAGGATAAATTCGTTGATCATCCGCGTGGGTAGGCTGATTATTACTCTAACCTGATCTTGCGTAGCTAGCACTGGTGGTGGGTGGGTGGGTGGTGGGTTAGATTTTAGACCTGGGACCTCCTTCTCCGCCACTTTCCTCAACCAGTCTGTGCAGGCTGAGTCTGAAAAAACGGTGTATGACCCGTCTTTACGCGAATAGCAATCATTGAAGACGGGGCGTAACTGCCATTCATAATTTCCCGTTCAATCTCTTTGTTGAGGTGCGTCTTAATCACATTCACATCTCTGCTAGTGGGAGGACGGTTGTTGAGACAGACTTTAAGATTAAGAGTCTGCTGGCAAAGGTCCGCTGAGAGCCGGCATTGTCCATAGGGGAAAGACTAGGCTTCATAACTGGAGGTGTCGAAATCTTGGCCACTTTACCAGGCTGCCCGTGGATTAGTGGATCACCTGGACTACGGACCCTTTTATTTGCGGTTTGTGGTGTGTTAGCATTTGTAGAATTCCCTTCTTGGGACACCTTTACTCTCGATAGCAAGGCGGCTAATGACCCTGCCATGTTATTTTTGCCCTTGTTAGCCTCATATTTCCTTTTGGCCTTTCTTTACTTCTGATCCTCTACTCAGATTTGTTGAAACCGATGGAATGCTCATTGAGGAGGTTTCAGCCATAGGGCTTTGGAGTTGTTGCGGGAAAGTAGCCACGGAAGCAATCAACCGTGTCTTATTCTCAACCTCAATATTCGAAGGGGGGCACTCCTTGACTGTTGTGTTAAACTCCTCTGAGTCTTCCCCACTACCTATCTCTACAACATCACCAGGTAGTGTTGCCGATGTTAAAGAGGTGTCCGTTCAATAAATCATTTCACCGTCACTATCACTGACCACTTCTTTGTTCATAATTGTAGATCTTTTAAATAAAAATATAATTTGCTATCACTATCACTATCACTATAGATTTAATCGAGTAAGAAAATAAAAAAAAGTTTGCTTTAACAACTGATAACTGCCGTTTGAATTAGTATTTTGATGCTCATTCCCCGACCATACTCAGCACTGATCTGAAGCTGTGGCCTTATCTTGAGCTCTAGGGTGCAGGTTCATTGCTATGTAGATGAAATTTAACACGCTAGGCAGTAATGGTACAACCTACGTAATGATCCATTATGGTCCAGTTCATCCAGAATGAACTTTTCTAGCTTATAGGCCTTATTTTTATAAAGAAAAAAAAACTATGTCCACACCGCGATTTGAACCCGGCACATCCACATCAGCGTCTTACACGCTAACCATTATCCCACGGATTAGAAATCGATCACTTAGTTGTAAGGGTATAACAAGGCTACTCGATTCAAAAAGTTCATAATGTACGTATATGTGTGTGATATTATGTCATTGATTTTGTTTACAACATAAAGAAAATCATGCGCGCGCGTTAGCGATGTGCCCGTGACGCAAGTCCCCATACGAGTAAAAAATTCAGAAACTTTTTTTCGTAGACTTCGGAACCATATATACAGCTAAGTTTTGACTTTTTACCCTTGCGTCGTTCCGCCCTGAGACCTATTGGATTCCTTGTAAAATTTTGATTGAAATCGATTTTTCGATCGTCAAAATCGGTCCAGTGGTTCCGGATATATATGACCTTTTGAAAATTGCAATTTCCGGTACAAAATGTTCCTTCCATAGAAGCTAAAGTAAAAAAAAATATCCTACGTTAGTTAGTTAGTTAGTTAGTTTCGTTAGTTAGTTAGTTGCGGGGCCATTTGTATGAAAAACCGTGAAAAACCATTTTTTGGCTGCGGCTCGAAAACGGTCCGAAAACTTTTCTTAAAAATTTGCAGGGACCTTCGGCTGGGCATTCTACGCCATATTAGATTTTAAAACAGGGGGGGGGGGGGGTACCGGCCTCGTTTGGGCGCCTGCGCTCATGGAAGCAAAATTTTTGGAATGTGACCTGAGGCGGCGGTGATGGTGAAATCGTGGCGGCGGTCAGTGGTGGCCGCCACCGCCAGCTATGGCAACCGCGCGAAGTGCCGTGGCGCCAAAAAAATTTTGTGAATGAGGGTTGTAGAGGAAGTGGCTGTGATCATTTTTGTAGATGTAAGTGGTGGTCGCCTCCGCCAGCTATGTCTTTCAGCTTTCACAACGCAAAAATTTGACATTATGGGATGTATGGCGTATTCTTGTATAGGAAATCAAATTTTTGCGTATGAAAGCTGAAAGCGTAGAAAAATTATTACATTGGTAGGTGACGCAATCAAAAATTAAAACATTCCAAAAAAAAATTTTGCGTTTCAAAGCTGTAAGCGTCACCGATATCAGTCGTTTTGGAAGAAGAAACAAAGAGACTTGCGTCACGTTTCCCTTTTTAAAGGGTTTTTGTTGTGATAATTAAATTTTGCCCAAACGGATTTTGGTCAAACATAATGCCAGTGTGTCGTGCGTGATCACAGGATTCCTGTAAAGTACTTAGTTTCTCAGTCGGACTAATATCTCCCGAGTAATAAGGCTTTGAAAACATGATGTCATCAATTTGTAAAAAACGTTTGATAGAAAGTCTATTCAGTGCATTTTTATAAAAGTATTTGTGTGAAAAATTAATAGACGTATTTGATGGAATGCACGCAACAAAAATGTAAAAAAAACTTGCGGCTGCAAGGATTTGAACCTAAAATTCTCGAAAAAATGATTTTCTAACACCGCTGCATTGCTTACTGAGCTACATAGTTCGTTCATTTATTATCATGAATGCATTATGGTAAATGAAATATCAAAATGAACACAACACATTGTTCTGCGATAGTTCATTTGATAACTAGCCTACTCTAAGAACTCAAATGGTGTATACACTGTATTTGAGGAGTTATTTTTTTCGTTTTCAAAATGTTTTATGTTTAATTGTTTGTTTCAGCGACCAAGTACTACTATGTTAAAGCATAGTACAACTGAGGTCATGTAAGCAGCCTGTGACACAAGGGCGATTACGCAATCTCGCCTTCGGCTCGACTTTGCAAACTTCGCACTTATGTTACCGGCTGTTTACATGACCTCACTTGTAATCTACTATTATGTGTTCATATATATCATATTAATTAAGACTTCAAAAACTTAAAATTTCATCTAATTTCGAGCAAAAGTAAAACAGTTATCCATTAATGAAATCGTCCAGATTGAGTGTGTGACATCCCTTAGATGTGTCGAATGAAAGGATTCCAATCATACCTTAGTGTTAATGAAGAACTCACACAAATATTTGTCCAACCTCACCTCTTACTTTAGATAATATTTCACTGTGAACGGTGTCATTAAAAAAAAAACAACACTCATATCCATGCAACTTCCAAAACATACTTTAGCAGCTGTTAAAATTTCTCGCCTTTACACTTCTTGTTCTCATATTGTCACCCTCAACGATTTATTTCACACTCAGTTTCATATTTTTCCTTTTTATTGTAGTATTTTTGTAATGCTGCACACATTGTTATTTGTCGTTACGGTTTTATTAGGTGAATAAGTATATTGCATCATCCACTTCATGTTTACAAATATCGACACAATTGCGTGAAATTGTTTTTGTCGTTTATTTTGCAAATATTGAAAAACTTAAAATTTAACCTATGAAAAAAGTATGACACGGTCAGTCTCGTTTTCAGTGACTGATAATCAATTTATGCGAAACAAACAGTTTACAGAAAAACGTGTAAATGTTAGATACTTCTAACTTTGAATGGAATGACACAATCACAAATCTAATTTCATTTTCCAACTACAAAAATCCTTGTATGATGCTGGTAGCTGGTTACTGCTGAATCGACGACATTAGGGAAAATTTAGGAGTTGCGTCAGTGTTGTCACGGGCACGTTTAAAGGACGGGTAATAGCAGTTTTCCAACGAAGATATTGAATGCGCGTGTCTTGGGTGCACGTATTGCCTAAAGTAACATACATTGCTTGGGACGAAAGTGGACCAGACACCCTCTGAGGTGCGCCTTGCGCCTCACTGGTGCTCGTCAGCCCCAAATGTTTGTTCATCTACAAAAATCTACATTGAGCGTAACGGTTTTTAAAAAACAAAGCAAACGAATTGACAAAGAAATGAATTTCGCTTACAGATCTATTTTGATCCAGAGTCGGCTGGCCATAGCCGACATGTGGCCACATGGCAAAAATATGTACGCGTTTCGTCGACTTCGCGCTTTTGAGAAAAAATTTTTTTGTATTTTTCAATATCGTTTTCAAAACTTTAAAATAGTGATTGCAGACCGGTTATCAATAAACTGGTTTATCGAGCAATTTTGTCAGTTAACCCACGATTCAAAAACCGGCACCCGGTTAACCAAATATTGAATTGCAGATTTTTTTAATTTCGAAATTCCGAAATTCCAATTAGACTCAGTTGGAAAAAAAGACATATTCGCCTGAGCACTTTTATTCAGCTGAGCTTTTTGTTATATGTATAGATAGAGTAAATTGTCTTAGTGTTGCTCCCTAGCGACATTCCGCTGCACCTTGTTACAAAAGTGTGTCGACAAGTAGACTCCAAAACAGTTGGGAGACCATTGGAATATCCCCCTAGCTCCCCCTTCCCCTCTCAAAGTTCCCAGTGCAGAGGTAAATTCACCGAATTATTTATGAAGCGACGATTGAATAGATTTAAGTGATCAAAGGAAAGAGGAAAGTTGATTTTTTTAAAGATCAAAAAATTTTCCGACTATTCCCTTTTCCAGGTAGTTTTCCTTACTTTAAGGAAAAACGTAACCTCAAACAACTTTTGAAAAAGAATTTTTGAGAACAACAGTTTGAGGTTGATTTAATCTATATTTAGTTCTCTACTACTCTGCTGAACGTTGGAAATGTTTATCTTGGAGGAAAAGGAACTAGGAGCGACTTTCCATTATCGGGTGAAGAATTCCAAACAACGAAAATGAACTTTTGCTGCTATTTTACCTTGCATTGAGGAAAGCGTTCCTACAAAAATTGTATGGAATCGTCCAAAGTTCAATTTTAACACATGAAAATGTGCGGGATTTCTAATGCAGAGAGTCCACCACTCATAAACGAATGAATATTAATTTTATTGTCTACTTTTCTCAAGCTGACATGGAAAAAGAGTGGCTATGACTATTGTCATAACCCTCGTTAAAAAACCATGAAAACGTTACAAATAATACTCTTAAAGTACAAAAATCACAAAACAGAAAGAAGTCAAAACAAACAATAATAATAACAAAGAGAAAGAAAAACTATGTAGTCAAAATTAAAATTGTAAATAAAAAGCACTCAAAGATTTACTTACTTACTTATCAGCCTTTCTAACCCAAGCGGGTTTTGGCTGACTCTACAACGTTTCTCCATCTGGGGCGATCCTGGGCCAGACTTCTCCAACGTGGTCGTCGTTGTTGAATCCGTCCGTTTATCCGAGGCTCATTGTAGAGTTTCTTGAACTGTGATTTTTACGAGGAAGAGGCGTTAACACTTCGCTCAACCCACTGATCCGTTTCCCCGACAACCCGTAGGCCAGTTGTCAGGTAGCACTCTTAAGTTTAGCACAAAACTCCGAAGAGAATTGAGGTCCCAGGGACTACGACGTGGACGTAAAAAGAGCACTTGATATCAAGCGCTACCCTATCTAACTACCCAATCCCCACTCAAAGAGCTTGGTCATAAAATTTAAAGCAAAAATAAAAAGTATTTCGCAAACAGCTGCGTCAAAGGTGAAAAAATAAGATAAATAAATAAATAAACGACACTAAGTATAATAATTAAGTCCACCAAGAAGGAGTCGTCAAGTTGAGCCGTAGGCGTCGTCAAATAAAATATTTCGAACAGCAAAATATCGGCCACATGAAAAAAAAATCTTATTTTCATTTTTAAAACATTTGAAAAGTATAAAAAAGTTAATCACCGGGTTAGTGCTTCCAGTTTCGGTTGTCATAGAAGTGGAAAGGAAGCACCAAGCAAGCACTATCCAACCAAACCAAATGAGCCAAAAATCGAATCATCAAGCCCATGTACTTTATTCCTGAATTCGAGAGAAGGAAGCGTCGGATCTACATGAGCAACAGCAAGGTTGAATAACCGGCAGGCGAAATTAAATGGTGAAAACTGTGAATAATCACAGTTGGTACCGGTTATCCGAATCATAGAAAATTTACGTAGTACTCTAGAGCCGTCATTCAAAATAATCTTATTGCGGAGAAACTTCGAATTCAATTAACGTTAATTAACGTCAATTAAACGTTATAAAGAAATGTCAAAGTTTTTTTTACAGCGCGTCAAAATTCAAATTCAAATTGAATGCGTTAGTTGTTTGAAATATTTGATCATGTAATTCAAGCCTGTAATTGAAAATTTGCAATCATTTTGACATGTTTTGAATGAAGCGTAGGGTAAGTTTTTTATTTCAGGAATATTTGTTGCCATAAAATAAAAAAAGAAGAGTTTTCTTATCCATTCAATATTTGAACAAAGTAAATTCACTTGAACATTGAAGTAGAATGAAATCGTGAAACATAAATTAAGAGGGTTGGAATATATCGTTGCGTTTTTAAATACAATTTTTTGTTTGTTGAACAACTGTTGACATCGTTTGGGCTCTTTCCGAATTTACTCATTTCCCGTAATAAAGACTTGCTCCGAAGCGTTAATCTTCAAAATAGAGACAAATGATTCGATAAGAGATTCGAAACAAATACATATAGCCAAGTTTAACGTTAAAAATCTAATGCTATGTTTTTATTTCATCGGTGCCAAATTTAAATCTCATGCTACTCGAATAAAACAAATTAGCGCCGATGACCCATTTCATTATTCATTCATAGTTGTTAAGAATGTTACCAAAATTGAAATGGAATATTGTGATTTGTCATGGAGTATAAAAAAGACACTCGAAAATACAATAATCCAAAATAAAAAAATAAGCAAATTTTTACATGCGGGTAATAGTTTTAATATATTTTGCCTGTCGCGGACACCAGTTTTCACATTTAAAGTATTGGTTCGAATGTTAACAATTCCCGCAACTCCCAACGGTGTATACACTAACTGATAATTATGAAATAAAGTCAATGAAAACGAAAAACTAAAGAGTACAAAACAAAAAATATCAAAAAAAAAAAGGAAGAGAGAAAGAGTAATGTGAATAATTGAAAAATGGAGCACACATTAAAAACAAAAATAAAAATTCGATGAATAGTTTTAAGAAAAAGCTCCAAAACACCATTTAAATTGTACCAAAATATTTTTATTATAACTACTTAAGTTTCGGTCCTTGCATGACCATTTTCAAGTAAATGAACTTTCCAAACTAAAAATGGTGTTTTGGAGCTTTTTCTTAAAGCTATTCATCGAATTTAAATTAATTGTGCCGGTGTTCGAGGCACTCTACAATTAGCAAAAGTTGATTGTGGAAAACTGAAAAATAAAAAATTTAGGAAATCAAATGAGAAGAACAATTCTCATATCCGAGCGCCAGGCCGGTGTCTACAAGTTCTGGAATCTTCTGGGCCAAAACCAGAGATAATTAAAATTCTTATATTTTTCAAATTAAATCCTCTAAAACTTCTAGTTTTTCGCGCTAAAATTTTATCTCCGGCCTAATTTTATTCTAAATATTTTATATTTTTTTTTTAAAAACCACGTGTGGGATAAGTTCATCCTGAAGTGAAGTTTACATTAGCCAGGCCCACTGTGCAATTTCTTTTTGTATATGTCCGGCACTCAACTACTGACTAAAAAGATTTCGATTATGGAAGCAGATAATAGTTTTTCTTGGTTCTTAAGATAATGTCGTATATAAACTGCGATTTTAGTCTTCGAGAACGACAACTTTTCTCCATGAAAATGTTTTAAGCGACGATGAAATGAGACTGATCCTTCGTCTTGTGCCTGAACACTTGTCTTATCGTCGTCTAGAACATATTCACGGAGAAAAATTACAACAAACAAAGGTCTGCATTTCAAGATGGGCAGCCTGGTTCCAGCTCGGTACCAGGCTGCCTGCTTGAGTAGCCTTATAGAAGGTCGTCATATTAATTTCAAGTCAGCAGCAGGCTGCGTACTTGAGATTTTCTATTCTTAATATAGAGGGCAGCAGCAGCCTGGTGCCGAGCTGAATTTAATGTAACGTTTAGTATTCGTCAAATGGTATGTTATGCGCAATATAGTACTTCTTTATGTAACTTAGCCTCTATCCACCTACTCCTACATCCTATCCTACCCGTGGTGACACCTGTTATAGTGAGCAATCCCATGAACGATCAGGTAACTAACCCTGGTGTACTAGTGTGGGTTACTTAGCAGAAGGATGAGGGGGCTGTCTTCGGGTACTATCCTAACGTTATGGAAATGGTCGGAGACAGCTAGGCGTTATGAGGATGGGATAACGCTTTAGCATGGTGGCGGACGATTTCGACTATAGAAACAACGGCAGCATGCAAAATCCTAGTCAGTTGGATTACCATCGCTCACCAACCCGCACTGGCCAGCGTGGTGTTTTGATGGCTAAAAATCCCCGAAATAGGGGAGGCCTACATCCAGCACTGGATACAAATGGGCTGAAAAAGAAGGTAGTCTTCTTTTCTGACGTTGCGATGACATTAACAGATTTTCGCCACCAGGCTGTCTCCTATGAGGCTATTAATACATCTCAAGTAGGCAGCCTGGTGCCGAGTCGAAACCGAGTGCATATCAATATACCCGTTCACGTATCCAACATTGTCAAATTAACTTTTTCGGCACCAGACTGCTTTCCGAAATCGTCCGGTATGACCTGTCGTTAAGAAAATTTTTGTTGCTCGCATTTTTTGTGTGGGAGAACACTACCAACTTGTTAGGACGACAATTGGTTGATTTAGTTAAACTTAGATACTGTTTCGTAAAGATAAAAAATATATAAAAATACGCTCTTTTCGTTTCCCCTTTAGGGGCACTTTAGGCACTAGGTGCAGGCCCTAGTAGAGGTAGGGCAAGAAGAAGGGTTATAGACTCATTTAAATCAGATTTAGAAATTAGGCGAACAAGCCATCCCCTTGGCAGAGGATAAGAGTGTATGGAGTAGTGTGGTCCATGATCACCGGGTTGCAGCGTAAAGACCCCACACTGAAAGGTATAAACGGTCTATAAAGTTTCAACATGATTACGATTAAAATGGTCATAACTTGTCACGCTTGCCACCGAGAGCGCGAAATTAGTTATGTTAAGTATGCCTGGAAAGGTGGTCCTTATACTCTTCTGTTGGTATACGCACCGACCTGATTGGGTCACTCGATTGTTAGCCGCGATCAATCAAGTGAAAAATAGAGTTTTACTACAACCAACCATTCAACAACGCGATTTCAAAAATGGTCAAATGTCAATGGAAATGTAGTCATCCAGCTTTTAGTATGCTGACAGACCTTATCGGGTCGCTGAATCAAGTACAGCGACCATTTACTGTGATTACAAACGTTGCGGTAAACGCATAAGTTCCCTATTTATGTCCCCTCAGCAAACACTTTTTTGAACTAATTATCCAAAAAAATCTACCCGACTTTAAATCAATAATATGCATCGATTGTTACACGTTATTTACCTTATAATCGAGTTATCACGTAAGGTGAAAAACTTTACAACTCTTTTCGGTCATCTGTCTGTTCTGTGTTCCCAACTAATTTATTCCGCATATTTTCGTCTGACCACTTTTTCATTACTTTTCATAAATTGAGATGTTCCATTGATTGTTCAACATATCGACAGTTCTTTTTGCAGCCAATTTAATAAATCAACTAAAATGTCCAACTTTCGGATTTTTCGAATTTTGTTTTTCAAGATATTTTACTGTGCCAAACAGCTCTGTTGTCATATTATTTATAACGCGTATACGTTCAACTCATAAATTTTAAAGTCTTTTTTCTGATGATTTCGTGTTTGGAACCATTAAAATAACTGTTTGAACAACGGCAAAATATTTGATTTTCATTTTTCTTTTGGTTACAGCCCCAAAATCATCGAATGGGACGGAGCCGCTAAACTTACGCATGGAGAGTGGTCATTCGATGTATCGCTTTCCATTTTACAATTCATTTAAGAATTTTCATCAACATCAATCAGGTTAGTTGCATTCGTACGTACATTCTTTTGTATAAAGGATTAATTTATTATAACAATGAAAGTGCGATTCACTTGAGAGAGTTCGGAATACATAGGGAGGTGCCGAAAACGATTGAAATTATATAATTTAGCAAACTGGGGTTGATGTACCATTTATAATCTTTCGATTTTAATAGCAAAAAATTAGAATTTTTGTTTCTCGACGTTTCGACCTATTTCAGGTCATCATCGGGAGATATCTTTATTCAAAGAGAAGAATTTTTTTACAATCTTTTTTATACAAATAACGTATATTTTTTACCTTGGATCTTATCTTGGATGTCGATTCACAACAAAAAACATAAGAGACTTTTAATCAAAACAATTTTTAAAAACTGAAAAAAATGGACGAGCAAAGTTTTGTGATGGCATACGTCCTATTACTATTTGATGATTTGTTTGATTTTTCGCGGTGTCTAATCAGTTTTGGGCGCAATGTTCAGTTATACCAGTTTTTGATCAAATAGGTCAATGTCCGTTCAATATTCATAATAATATGATTTACTTCAGTAATCTGAAGTTTTTTTTCTTATTTGAATTCCTTCCGAGAGTTTTCATATTTGGACCCGTACGAAGTACAAGAGGTCCCATACGTTTACTACAAACAAATTTATTGTAACATGGGGTAGATCGAGCTGGGAGTTAGGGGGATACATTTGTTATCGTCTAGAGATGACGAATCAGCAATAAAAAAATGTCCGTCTGTCCGTCTCCACTTTTTCTTCTAAACGGCTCAACCTATCACCCTAAACTTTTTTTTCCCTGAAAGGTACATGCCTCCCATGATCCAAGTTCGAAGATGAGCAAAATCGGCGAAGTAGTTCCGGAGATATGGTCGAAAAAGTGACCAAAAACATGGTTTTTCGGTGAAACTTTTTCGCAAATATCTCAGCAAGTGTAGCACGAAAATTGCTCATTTTCGTGTCAAATGAAAGAATTTGATGTCACAAAACTGGGAAAATGTTTTTGTGGCAATCGGGTCAGGGGTTTGGGCACTGGGACCCAAGGAATGGGCGAAATTAAATTTCTCGGCCCTATACGATAAGAGATGATTGGACCTGTACGAAGTACAAAGGTCCTATACGTTTACTACCAACAATTTTATTGTAACATGGGGTCGATCGAGGTGGGAGGGGGGGGATGCATCTATTATCATCTAGAGATGACGAATCAGCAATAAAAAAAATGTCCGTCCGTCTGTCCGTCTCCACTTTTTTTCCAAACGGCTGAACCGACTTTATTTTCTCTGAAAGGTACATGCCTCCCAAGTTCGAAGATGAGCAAAATCGGCCAAGTAGTTCCGGAGGTATGATCGAAGAAGTGGAGGCCGGACATGAAATTTTCGATGGTGATGAAACTTTTTTACAAATATCTCAGCAAGTATATAGCACAGAAATTCCTCATTTTGGTGTCAAATGAAAGCATTTGATGCCACGAAACTGGGAAAAAATTTTTGTAGGAATCGGGTCATAGGGTCTAGGAACTTCAACCAATGGAATGGACGAAATGAAGATTCTTGACCATATAGGAAAACAGTTTATCGTCTATATTTCCTTAACTATGCAATATGGAGATTTACTGTCAAAGGCAAAGTTGTAGAGAATTGAATTTAAACTAGTGTTTCAGGGTTTTGGGGAAATATGGTCCAATTCTGGTATATGGCCTATTCCATTATTGGGCAGGATGACCCAGATCTCCAGAACTATGAGAGCTAGAATGTTGGTTCTAATATCGAAGTTGTAGAAAATTAAATTTAGGCGAATACGTGTTTCAGTGTTTTGGTGAAATATGGCCCAATACTGCTATATGGCAACTTCCATAATTGGGCAGGATGACCCGAATCTCCAGAACTGTGAGAGTTAGAAAGTTTGTTCCAAAAGCGAAGTTAAATAAATATTTATTTATTTCGGCCAACGGCTATCGCTTACTGGCTAATGTAATACATTTTACAAATTTACAATGAACACATGTAAAAATAGTAAAAAGAAAAATTTTATCAAAACCGAAGATGGACTGACGACCCGGTCGACCCGTCGAAGTCGACAGCCATCTTTTGCATCTTGTCCAATTAATCACAGAGTAGCAGTAAATTGAAACTGAAAACTGAAGAACCCGTCGCGTCGATCCATGAGGCACCAACGTCTCGTGTAGCAATGGTCCACCTGAAACAAAAGGGATTAGCGGAAACTAGTCGCTTTGCCTAGTTATTTTTGCGCAAGTCGACGTGACTTAGAGTTACATTTGAGTTTCATTTGAGAGTCGTGAGACCCAATTGACTAATCAGCTGTTGATTAGATTGAGAACCAGAGGTTCAGTTTATGAAATTCTGATCTTACCGTTCAGTTTATATGTGATTCTCAATTTCCTAATAGTCGCCTTAAACGTTTCACGTGGAATGTTTTGAAACCACAGTAATGAAAAACGATTAAATGCCATGCACATGTTATTGATAGGCTCATAAAGACCATATTTAGTCCTGTGTTTGTCAACTTCGAGAAAATCATCAGCACAAGTGGGTCTGGAATTTCGCATGACCTTGCTTCTGATTTTCGGTGCGTCGATGGTTCCATTCATCAGATCGGATACAAAAAGTGCGCAGGCATTGATTCTGCGTCGGGCGAGTGTTTCGATGTTGATCGAATCGCATCTTTCAATATATGGCGGAAGCTTGTGGTTTTCATCCCGCTTCACCGTCCGCCTCAGTGCGTACATCAAAAATTTTTTCTGAATTGATTCAATTCTGTCAACAAATGTGTCTTGATAAGGATGCCAAACAACTGAAGCATATTCTAAGTAAGAACGGACATAGGCAGAGTATATACTTTTTAAAGTTTTAATATTCTTAAATTGCTTACAAGTTCTCATAACGAAGCCAAGCATTGAGTAAGATTTTGCAATTATATATTCAATGTGTTTACTGAACGTCAGTTTTTGGTCCAAGAAGACTCCCAAATCTTTTATTACCTTAACACGAGTCAACGCAACATCATCGATATTGTAACCGAACTCAATCTTGGATCTTTTTCGAGTGAATGAGATTACTTTGCACTTATCGACGTTCAAATAAAGTTGATTGATTTTGCACCACTGCAGAAACCTGTTCAAGTCACGTTGAAGAGCACTTGCGTCAAGAACATTTTTAATTCTCATGAAAATTTTCAAGTCGTCAGCATACATTAGGTAAACTGAAATAGAGAAGACTTTAGTAGCGTCGTCCATGAATAGTATGAATAAGAGAGGGCCGAGATGGCTACGCTGAGGAACACCAGAGGTCACGTTAAACGTTCTAGAAGAGCAATTCCCTAGCTTGACGAATTGTGAACGTCCATTCAGATAAGATGCAATCCATGCTAGCAAGTTCGAATGAACACCTATTTGGTTCAACTTGTGCAAAAGAATCCAATGTTTGACTCTATCAAATGCTTCGGAAATCGGTGTATATGACGTCTAATTGATGTCTAGATTCTATAACTTTGGTAGCATAGCTAACAAACTCAGCTAAATTTTTCGCTGTAGATCTGCGCTTCATAAAGCCATGTTGTGACTTTGAAATTATTCGATTGAACTTTGTGGATAAAATAGAGGTGACGATGGCTTCAAATAGTTTTCCTATTGTTGGTAGAATGGCTACGCCTCTGTAGTTTTCGACATTACTTCTAGAACCACTTTTAAAAATTGGGGTAATATAAGAAGTCTTCCATCTTGTTGGAAATTTTCCAGTTTCGAGGGATGAGTTGAAAATGCGACTCGTATCTATACTACTCAAATGGTTCAAAACGTCTTGGATCTCAAAAGAAATTGATCCAATGTCACTGCGCTTTTCTATGTGGTTCATTTTTGCCGATAAGTTAGAATTAGTATCATTGTCAGCTACATAAACGCTTTCGAAGAACTCAGCAAATAGATCACACGTTTCGTTAGGCAGCTTTCTTATTAACTCTAGACATAACTGAAGGATAGCCTGTAGTCTTTTTTCGCGACTTCACGTAATACCAAAATTTTGACGGATCAGAAGTTTAATGAATTCTCTTCAACAGTTCAAGCTTTCATTAACAAACATAAAAAATCCCAAAAATGTGCTAAGAAGAAAACTTCTGACCCATTCATTGACAACCAAGTTTTGTACGCGATTGCAGACCGCAACAAGGCCTATCGTCTAGTAAAACAATTTCCCAGCAATTATTTTTTTCGCTTAAAACTCTATAATTGTAAAAAGACGATATCCTATATGATTAGGCATAAAAAAAGGCAGTATTATATGGCACAGTTTGCTGATGCTGACAGCCCTAAAAAGTTCTGGCAAGTGACCAAAAGAGTCCTCACGAATAAGTCTCATGACCCCCTGCAGTGCCCTCGGATAATTGTAAATGGTTCAGAGATTCAAGATCCATTAGCAGTCGCTAACGAGTTCAACAAGTTTTTTGTCAATGTTGGACAAGTTCAGAATCTCGTTAGCCGAAGAAAAAAAGGTGATCTTCCAACTCTCAACCTCTTAAGAGATTTTAAATTTATGCCAGTGGATGATGCTGAAGTTTCATTACATATTGATAATCTACGCACAAATGCCGCAGCGGGATGTGATGGCATTAGTGTGCGGTTTCTTCAACGCTATAAACAATTTTTCACAGGTTGTGTCACGTCTCTTATCAACACTTGCATTGAGTCATGTCAGTTTGATGAAGTGCTAAAACTCGCTAAAGTTATCGTCTTGCCCAAAGAAGGCGATCCAACTGAAATGAATAATTATAGGCCGATTTCTCTTCTTTCATCGCTGTCGAAACTATTGGAAAAAGTTTTATATGAGCAACTGTATTCTAAACTAAAGTCAATGCGTTTTTTCGATATGAAACAGTTTGGATTTCTGAAAAAGTCAAACACCCTTGCGTGTTCTCTTGACCTATGTGATAATATTAGGAATGACATTGATCATGACTTATCTGTAGGCTGTCTGTTTATTGACTTTAGAAAGGCCTTTGACTCGGTTGTTCACGGAATCCTACTCGAAAAATTAACTAGTTTAGGCCTTAATGGCTCAGCTTTTAGCTTAATAAGAAGCTATTTGAGTAATAGAAAGCAATTTGTTAGTGTTGGTGGGGTTAATGGCAATCTGTTGGAAGTGGTCTGTGGTGTTCCTCAAGGCTCTACTTTGTCCGCACTAATTTTTGTGATATTCCTTTATGATTTGTTCAAAAAGGGATTTAAAGGTAAGCTCTACCTCTATGCAGATGATACTGCATTTCAGTACGCGAAATGCCCATTAAGTGAATTACAGGAAACAATACAGAGTGACTTAAACCTTTTGAATGCCTGGTCGTTGGATAATCTGATGTTTGTAAACGAAAAGAAATCGAATTACATGGTTTTTAAACATGATGTTAGCCAAGGCTTTGAGTTGTCTTTTAACGGTACAATCCTAAAACATGTTTGCACTGTAAAATACCTCGGGCTAGTTTTAAACAAACAATTTACATGGGATGATCATATCAATAAGATTATAAAGAAAATTTCGCCAGTCATAGGAGGTATTAAGCGTATTAGGTGTTTGGTACCTATAAAAGTCTTGTTTGATATTTATTTTTCCTATATACATTCACATTTAAGTTATTTAAATCCGATTTGGAACTGCTCTCCTCATTACCTAATAAATGAGTTGCTTTTATTACAAAAAAAAGCTTTACGTAACATCCATGGGTTGGGATTTGCTGATTCGGTTAAACACCTTTTTAATGAAACAATTTTGCCAATAGATTATTTTTCTGCACGTCAGACTGCAGAATTGGTTTATTCGATGAAAAACGGTTTAATAAAATGTACTGTCCCAACACGAATAAATTCTGAATTGCATGGTCATGACACTAGGGGGAGTGGCCTTCTCCACCCTTCCTTTTCACGCTCTCACTTCGGACAACTTGCGATAACCAATCGAGGTTTTCGCTTTTTTAATAGACTGCCATTAGCAGTTCAGAATAGTATAAGCTTGGCGATTTTCAAAAAACAGCTTAAAACGTATCTCCTACTTCGCTTTCATGCATCAAATGATTACCATCTATTATGGTGAACTTTAGGTAAAAATCGCTATCGTTTTTGAGAATAGAATAAAGGATAAAAAATTCTTATTCAAGTTTGTTCTGTTTTTTTCTACCTTTGATTCATTTAATTAATATTCTTAAGTTCATTTTTTTTCCGTTGATTACTATATTTTCATGATTCACTCGATTTTGTTTTTGTTTTTGTATAATTTTAAAATTCAATGTACGATCCAACAAATATTACAATTGATTTTATTGTACCTAACATGTACAGGCTTAAAGCCTATTATGTTTTTGATTGAAATAAAAAAAAAAAAAAAAAACATTTCTTCGGTGTTGATCAAATATTAGTTAGGAGTGAAATTCTTTACTAATGGACAAAAATTTCATTTTTAGTTTCAGTTTTTCGTCCGGGTTTGTTTCATTTTTAAATCGCTTGTGAGCTTTGCTTGTTCTATCATGCTCGGAGCGGTAGCGGAGAGCGTGACGCAGTCCCCACACCCAAAAAAAAAACGTCCACAAACCCAAAAACCTCCATACAAAAACCTTTGGGACAAGACACCATGTATAGGCGAAGTTTTGAGTTTTTTCCCCTCGCCCCCCCTCCCCTCCAAATTATTTAAAAAAAAAACTACGTCGCAGCAGCTTTCCAGCAAGCCCTCATTCATCAAAATCGGTTGAAAATTGGCTGAGATATCGAGGTTTGAAAATGGTACTTTCCCATACATCTTACCAGAATTCCATTGTCTCATTATTACGTAAACTTTTTTTCCGATCTGTCGGTTTCTATATATCTATCTATCTATGTTCTATCTATGTTCTATAAAT
>CM055403.1:98125367-98208443 GCA_029228625.1 Pseudolycoriella hygida
ATGGAGGACGATAGTTCACCAATCTGGGGTTGCGACAGAAAGACCTCACACCGGAAGGTACTAACGGTCTATAAAGTTTGATGATGATGATGATGATGATGACCCCCGTCCCAATCCAAATTATATGTTACGTCGCAGCAGCTTTCAAACGAGCCAAATCTCATCAAAATCGGTTGGAGATATGGCATCTTTTAAATTCACGAATTTCTGTCAAACTTGGACCAAAACAAGATTTTCAAACTTTAAAAATACTTCTACTTATTATACGTTTCATCGAGCATTGGAGTTTCATGAGAATTATTTTATTTTGCGCAAAAATAATTGCGGCGGCCAATAGGAGGACAGGGTTTTTCGTTAAAATAAGTTAACGATTCGTAAAAAATTATTCAACGAAAAACTCTGGCCTGCTATTGGTCGTCGCAATTATTTTTGCGCAAAATAATTTTCATGAAACTCCAATGCTCGATGAAACTTACAATACTGTGTGATTAATTTATTTATAATCATCATCCTTTCACGGATCAAGGTCTCCCCAAATAAAAGATTTCATATACAACTTTCCCGGGAAAATTCTGGAAAAGGTGAATTTTGAGGGTTTTATAGGTTTTCGAATTTTAACTCCGTAGTGAAAATACCTAGAAAGCTGCTGTAGAGTTGCTGTTGTAGAGTTTGTTCAGGAAAATTCATTAGGATCTTTAGAAAATGTCTGCCAGGTGTCAAAGCAGCGCCATCTTGGATTTTCGTAAGCAATAACTTGTGCTTTGTGTCTTTGTGATTTCGAATTTTACCTTCCGGAATGACAATACTTAGAGACTTGCTTTCTTCTAGAAAGTTATAGAGTTTGTTCATTAGAATTTTTTGGTTTCTTAAGAAAATGGCTGGGCAGCTGTCAAAATGACGCCATCTATAATTTTTGGCTATCTTCTGAATTAGATGGCTGCCAGCTGTGGCGTCATTTCGGATTTTTGTAAGCAATAAACTATGCTTCTTTGGGTTTTCAAATTTTATCTCCGGAATGAAAATACTTAGAGAGTTGGCTTCTTCCAGAAAGTTATTGCAAACTTCCAAAACGACTAATATCGTATACACAAACCTCTAAAAGTGTAAAGAGTGACGCAGTCCTTAAGTACCCTTTCAAAATTATTGATATTCGAGGATAATACGCACAACTTGTTTGAACTTAATGTTAGCCTGGGGTCAAAGTTTTATTCTTTAAAAAATGCACTACTTTTGATACAACAAAATTACGTTGTGTTCAAAAAATTGCGTCACAAATGCCAGACCCAACGATGTAATAACTTTGAGTTTTCACACGCAAAAATTTTGATTAACCCAAAACAATTTTTTTTTAACAAACAAACAGCAGAAAAGCGTATATCACATATTCACGCTTGCTATGGAACTACCAGTTCCGTAAACTTAATGCATGAACAAAAGGTCGAAGTTGAGTAACGCGATAAGTCTCAATTACAAAACTCTTGTCCAGGGCGTGGGTTTTTTTTGCAAAACCTCGATTTGATAGTAAAATATTTTTCCAATTATTTGACGAATTAACTTTTGTGTACGTATTGACGAAGTTCCCGTATATTTGATAATGGTTCCTAGTGCACCTGAAATTAAATTGTAAAAATAATAAACTTTGGTGTTTGAAAGCTTTTCGCAATTGAAAATGTACATCGAATTCAAAAATATGTTCTTTACGGTTTTTTCATTCTAAGCGCGATCGTGGGTTGAGTGCAGTAATGAATATGATAATTAAAAATAGAGCTGTTTGTAGTGAGCGGCACTAAAAAAAACTACATCACATACTGAAGAAAAACGATTTTTCTTCATAATTTTGGACATGGCTTTCACTTCTGCGGACTTCTCGAATAAACTCAAACCATACGACCTTTCGAGATGGTAAACGTACTGATGCGTCACCAGTTGTTATCCGTGGAGTTACGTTAGATCAGTGGCGCCGACTTCTATACAAACGATTTCGTTGGGTGCGCCGCTGCCAACGGAATCATGACGAAGTATTTTATATTTTTTATGTATTACATTTCCCTTAATAACAGTCCAAAAAAATCGCCTGTGACACTCCACGCTTTCATTCTGATCCTAAATTTGAGAATCTGTGACTGTACGTTTGGGAATTTTTTTTTAACTTCAATTCTTTCCTTACAATCTAATTGTTTGAAGTCTCAAAAAAACAATTCAAAAAGGTTTCAATCAGCTGACACTCACAAAATTGTACTGACTTTAGACTTGTGTCTTTTACTTTTCAATTCCAACGCCAGCTTTTTTGTTATTTTATAAAAGATCTTGCATTCGAACGGCCTTTTACCTCAAAATTTTCTCCTGCTGCGTTACAAAACATTAGTTTTTTCAAGGCATTAGCTAAGAAAATGTTTTAATTTTAATTATTTTCATAGTCTAACAATCTTAAAAAGTTGCCTGCGGCGTCTTCCAACATAACTTAAAAAAAAAGTGAAATGAACTATTTGATAAATAATCTACATAATAGAAGAAACAAAAATTGAAGTGAATATCAGTTTCTTAACATTTCTCATAGGCTACAAACGAAAAACTTTTCGCTCGCTCCGCTCGCGTAGTTTAGAACACATGATTCTTGTTGAGGTCTTGAGCCCCGGCCCTGGTTCCGATTTGTTTATTCTTGCGAGTCTGAGCGAGAAAGTTTCATTTACGATGCTCGTTTACTTTCAACGTTCTCACGTTTGTTGGTTTCAATTATTTTTTACATCGCTGCCAACAGCCAAAATAGAAGTCGGCGCTTCTGTGCTTCTGAATGTGATGGTTGCGAATTCAATAGTGGCCAGCTACTTGAAATCTATCTACTAGTTGTCCGACAATCTTTCTGAAAAAGCTGGGGAAACTTATGAAAAAGGAAACAGATGGAGCTCATTGTCTAGACTCCAGCGAGTATCCATTGCAATCCAGAGAGGCAATGCGACCTGCATTCGGGACACATATACGACGACCGTCAGCTAAACGTTTTTTGTGACTTTACTTTTATGTGATTTTTCTTTCCTTTTCGCTGCGTTCAGCCTGAATTTGATTTCTTTATATAATAATTTTTAACTGCCTTGAACAGTATTGTCGCATTTATCCGTCTAGATCATTTTCGTTTATGTCGATATATAAGTATCTAGATAACATATTGTATGCATCTCTTGCTAAAATTGTTATCTTGACTTCGTCTTGACACGTCAAAATAACAATTTTAGCAAGAGGCGCATAAATATATTATCTATCTAGAACGATTATTCGAACAAATTTACTTATCTCGATAAATCTGTTCTCAATAGATAAAAAAAATAGCATATGCACCTCTTGCCAACATTCTTATTTTGACGTGTGCGGCGTTATGAGCCACGCCTTCGGTTAGGGCCACAACTCCCCACACGTCAAAATAACAATTTTGGGAAAAGGTGCAGAATCTACTATTTATGTGATACACTCACGGAAATGTGAAAACCGACACATTTTTGTGTTTTGCGATTTACTGACTTTATTGATTTCTCCATATAAAAATACGTGCAAAAATTCATAAACTCAAGTAAAACACAAAAGCAAAAATGTGTCGGTTTTCACTTTTCCGTGAGTGTATTTTTCGAATAAAAACGAATCTTAAATAAAACTAAAAATTATCTAAGAAACTTAGAGTGGTGATGTGTGTCAACATCTCAACATGTAGAAATGTTCTTTCCATAAACAGTATACAATTCAAATTAAACGAAAATTTGTAAATTAGGAGATAAAATACACTTTTGTTTCACGCAGTCATAATATGTTTCTAGTAAACATATTTGGTTTTACAAGCATAAAACATTTGCTGTAATTATATTATGATTGCGATAATCATTAGCCGCACAAATACTCACTTTTGGGTACAATATTATTGCAGCAACCATATTTTGTTTGAGTCGACAATATTATTAAGCATTACATTTTTGTTTGAGTGCAACTTAGAATTATGCACGAAAAAGCTTGTAAGCTTGCACTTTTCAATAAGTATGTAAAATAAAATGCCAAAGTTTGGAGTCATGGTATTAAATTTAAAAAAATGGAAATAAGAGTGAAAATTAACATTATGAAGTTATTTTGACTGCACACTTTGACCTTGGCATGTCATACAATTTTTAAGGGGAAAACCGGGTTGCGGGATGAATCGAAAACTTTTTCCCAAGCTTAGTCCCATCAAAACGTACTTGGCCCTTGAAAAGTATTCATTTCATCTTTTAACATTCCTACTCCCCAAATTGAACATAACTAATGCTGGCAAATGTGCATTCAATTTTAATTGAAATAATTTAAATTTTTTAATTCATTTTTACAGGTATTACAACGATGACTACAATCAATTGACCATCATGTGAGCACACATCAAATACATAATGTTTCGTAATAGTTTTAATCAACATCATACGCTTAATAAAATGAAAAGTGAAATTTAGATTCGAAGACGTTCAAACGGGCAAAGCGAAGAAAGAAAGAAGAAAAGATCGTTAAAAATTACTCAAAGTGTAAACAAAAAAAAGTGAAACTATACTTGATTTCGAATGCAAACATTGTATATTGGAAGAGTAAAAGTGAAAATTTTTTTTCAATTTTTCTCGTATCATTTGGTTATTTTGTTAAGCACCATAACATACCATAAGTCATCGATCGATTTGTAATACACAGCTAGCCGGTACAAGCATAAGATTGAATCGATTGCGTTAGTTAAATAAATTTATGCGCTTGTGAAGTCTCTTTGGTTTTGTGTTATCGTCTAATTGAAATAATGAACATCTAGAGTTCATTAACACATTGGAAAATAAATTGATATGAATGGAAGATAAATAAGTAATTCACTGTGATATGTTCAAGTGAAAAGAAAAATATCCCAACATTACTCACAGAAATATTTTGAAAAATTAAAAAAATAATTTCACAGAATTCTTAAGACAATGTGCGAAACATAAATTGAAGTGAATGGTTTGTTCTAGCGTTAAACTGTACGATGTTAGGCCCGAACAAATGGCGGCTATTAACTATTGTTGCTGGTGTGTTATTGGCTCATGCTATTGATTCACCCGTTCGTCAATCACAAAACTATTTACAACGAAATTACAATACACCAACAATAGACCATTCCACTACAATCGAACATTTTTCCCCACGGATACCGAAAACTGTAAAAAATTTATACCAGCCATACCAAACGTTCTCCAATGTAGATAATGTTCGATACATTGATAAACGTTTCTGGACTGACCGATCACCTCGATCGACATTCGGTTCATTTCGCTATCCATATTCCGATGTTAGTCGTAGATCGGACGATTCATATTCTCAGCAACATTCCATTAACACCACCAATACATTACAAGATGTAACACTATCATCACCATCATTAACGAAACCAACAAAAGGAGAAATGATTAAACGTCCAACATACATGTTCATACCCCTCAAACAGTTCGATGAACAAACTGAACCAAAGATAAACGTCACCAACCCATCAACTTCTTCGAACGAAGAAATTCAATCCCGTACGGACAAAAATCTCTTCTCAGAACCAGTCACCGATGGCAGCATATTTTCCAGTATTGCAACAATACCCCAAGACATAGAGGGCCGTCGATCGGGTATACAATTTTCCACACAATCACAAAAGTTAGATAATCCATTCACACCGCAAAGCTATCGAGAAGACAGTCCAAACAATCCGGAATTTCAGCTACCTTACAGCGAAGAATTATCACAACCTGATAACAACGATGTTAGATATTCTCGGCAGGCACTTTATGACCAACCGTCGCGAACAATTCGTTTCCCAACATCTGATCGATATACAGGAAGCGAACCATTCAAAGACGATGTTACAAAATTTGGTGATGTCAACGGACCAGTAACAGTTCAACACCGACAGTATAGTGATTACAGCGACTTCATACGACCTTCATATGAAAGTTATTATTCATCTGATGATTACAGTAGCCGACCACCAAGACATTATTTTCCGCCAAAATCGTATGTGGAATACAGTGATTATCCGGGTCCACCTAGAAGTCGGCTAACATCACCATTCAAATCGTCCCGAACGCCGAGAGTAGTATTTCCACAAAGTGATTTAACATTCCCAGGAACATCTAGTGGAAGTAGTGGAACGAGCGCCATAGGTAGCACTTCTGGAACTGGATATGGGAATGATAATGTGGTGTTTAGGTAAGCAAATTTTATTCACTATGATCCTAGACTTGGATGAAACGGCAAATGGCACTGTTACATTACAAAATATTTATATATCATCGGAAAAATATATTTCCGAACCAATTTGACAGAATCGCAATCCAAAAGAACATGCTGAGGTGCTTTAACTAATGATGCAGTTTCAAAGGTCATCATTAGTTAACACTAAAAAAAGCATTTTTTCGTGGAAATGCAGACACATTGGTTGTTTCGTGCATCACACTTTTTATTTTATTTTTATTTATTTATTTCGTCAAATAATCCTGACTACATACATTTTAAAGCGAAAAAAAAGACTGCTCACAATGGCGCAGCCAGTAAAAATTCGATCTTTTCAAAAACAGATGTTGTACAATAAATAAAATTTAACAGTTAAACAAAACATTTTTTTAAGATGTGTTTAAACATTTAAAAACTTGTTGAATGTACTGTACATACATACATACATACATCGCTGTTCCAATTAAAATCCATCTACGCCTCTTGGGTGGGAGCGGTCTTTCATGGTTCCACCTGAAAGTGAAGGTTAGTTTTCTGTGACGTGTTACGGTCACATCGACTGCGTGAGCAGAGACTAATCAGACTTTGATTAGGTTACAAACCAATTTGCATTGGTCGAGTGAGAACCAATTTTCATTGGAACAGTTAAACCGTTTGGCAATGAGCTTTCGCTTTCAAGTTTGTCAGTTTATGAAATTCTGGTCTTACCATTAAGTTTGTACGCAATTTTCAACTTCCTGATAGTCATCTTGAACGATACACGTGGTATGTTTGGAAACCACAGTAGTGAAAAGCGGTTAAATGCCATGCACATGTTATTAATTGGCTCATAAAGACCATATTTTGTACTGTGTTCGTCGACAAGGAGAAAGTCATCGGCACGAGTGGGTCTAGAATTACGAATGACCTTGCTTTTAATTTTAGGTGCGTCGATATTGCCATTCATCAGATCGGATACAAAAAGTGCGCAGGCATTAATTCTGCGTCGGGCGAGTGTTTCAATGTTGATCGAATCGCATCTCTCAATATACCAGAGGTTACATTGAACATTCGAGAGGAGCAATTCCCTAATTTGAGGAATTGTGAACGTCCATTAAGATAAGAGGCAATCCATGCTAACAGGTTTGAATGAACACCCATTTGGTTCAATTTGCGCAAAAGAATCGAATGCTTTACTCTATCAAATGCTTTTCGGAAATCAGTGTATATAACATCTAACTGATGCCTAGATTCCATAACTTTGGTAGCATAGCTAACAAACTCAGCTAAATTTGTCGCTGTAGATCTGCGCTTCATAAAGCCATGTTGTGATTTTGAAATTATTCGATTGAACTTTGTGGATAAAGTAGAGGTGACGATGGCTTCAAATAGTTTTCCTATTGTTGGTAGAATGGCTACGCCTCTGTAGTTTTCGACATTACTTCTAGAACCACTTTTAAAAATTGGGGTAATATAAGAAGTCTTCCATCTTGTTGGAAATTTTCCAGTTTCGAGGGATGAGTTGAAAAGTAGCGGAGATGACAGACTCTCAGCACAGGCTTTTAATAAAATCGGAGAGATTTTATCAGGACCTTCACCCTTACTCGTGTCTATACTACTCAAATGGTTCAAAACGTCTTGGATCTCAAAAGAAATTGATCCAATGTCAATGCGCTTTTCTATGAGGTTCATTTTTGCCGATAAGTTAGAATTAGTATCAGTATCATTGTCAGCTACATAAACGCTTTCGAAGAACTCAGCAAATAGATCACACGTTTCGTTAGGATTACCAGCTTTCTTATTACCTCTAGACATAATTGAAGGGTAGCCTGTAGTCTTTTTTCGCGACTTCACGTAATACCAAAATTTTGAAGGATCAGAAGTTAACATTTCTTCGGTGTTAGTCAAATATTTGTGAAAGGCTTGGTCACGCAAAGAGTGAAATTCTTTACTAATGGACAAAAAATTCATTTTTAGTTTCAGTTTTTCTTCTGGGTTTGTTTCATTTTTAAATCGCTTGTGAGCTTTGCTTGTTCTATTTTTAGATTGCGTAAACGCTGATTATACCAGGGTGGATCGTTAATAACCATTTTCTTTTTGAGCGGAACAAATTTCTCTAATCCATCTAACAGAACATCGTAAAATACGTTGACTATGTCATCAACGTCAGAAACGTTTGACATCAGTTGATTCCAGTCAATAGAATGAAAATGGTTATTTAGGCCAGTATTATCGCCTTTTTTGAAGTTAAATTCACTTTGTGATTCCTCACTTTCAATATTTTCGATGCTTTCAACTAAGTCTGCTGAAATAACTATTTCGATAGGATAGTGATACAAATCAATTCGACTCATAGGAACATCAGATTTAATGACTTTGACGTTATTCGGATTGCTGTAAAAGACAAGGTCCAAAATCTTTCCATAATAGTTGCGAACGCTGTTAACTTGATGAAGGTTACCACTCATCATAAGATAGATGATATCAGCTTTCGTTCCTTCACCAACTTTAGTAGGGAGCATGACATTGCTTTCACATGATTCGTCTTGACCACTGATCAAGTCATCAATGCAGTCAATATTGTCATTAAAACGGTCAGGAATCCAATCAACAAAGTTTAGATTAAAATCTCCTAAAACACACATTTTATCATTAACATCCAGGTCTATAAATTTCAGTGTCTTTTCTAATGCATCGTGATATTCGGTGTATACTTGACAGAGGAACCAGAAGGAATGTAAAGGCAACAAACATAAAGCGAATGATTTTGAAGCTGGACTTTAACTAAGACCATTTCGACGTTATCGGTCCCAGGCACTAGAACACATTCGCTGGGAATAGATGAACTGACAGCGATCAAAACACCTCCATATCTCTGATGAACGCTGTTTAATGCAGACCGATCAGTTCTGTAAACTGAAAACTGCTTAAGATTGAGCAATTCACTGTCATAGAAGGACGGAAAACTGCTTAAGATCGAACAGTTCACTGTCAAAGAAAGACAAATTGAGCGATGTTTCAGACAGTGCTATAACGTCGTAGTCACACGTCAAGGAGTTATTGGAAAAATCATCAGTTTTAGTTCTTAATCCCCGAACATTCTGATAATACAATCTGACATCACTTTTCGAAACGGGGAAATTAGACTTAACGGGATTAGGGGAATCAAAATAAATTGGCTTATTCTTAGGTTTGAATAAATCAGAAATAAGCGGCTGAAAATGGCTGTTTTGACACAAAACATGGCTTACTAGATTGTTGGTGTGACATCCATTACCGTTTCTGTCATTTCCTGCTCCACTGGAACTTGTTTTAATGCTGATGTTGCGGTCGTATCTGATTTCTGCTCTGACGATCTTGGCGATGGGGTTTTCTGAAACGGTAAAAAAGAGTCGAAGGTTCTCTTCTTCTTCTCATGAAATTCTCCAATTTGGACATGAGCTGGCCAAAAAGAAGGGTCCAAGAGTTTATCAAAGAGTTCGACTGTGCAACCAAGACGATATGAGATGAATGTAAGTTCATCCAGCTTCTGATCTTTCTTGACTAATAGCCTAAAATTAAAATCAGTATCATTAAGTTCGGGCATTCTGCTCTTTATGTAAGAGGAAACTGATTCCACAGTGACATCCGGTTTAAGGCGCGAAACATAAATAAACTTTGTGAGCTTATTCGCTGGCCGTCGAGAAGATTTAACCGGACTACCTAATCCATGATTGGCGTCTAGACTGGTACCGGAGGTCAACTTACGTTCGCGAATCATTGGATTGACGTTCAATTTCCTGTGGTCCTCGCGCATCCTCTTAGGTGTAAGAGCGGAATCTTGCACGCGTTTACGCTTGTTAGAAGAAGTTAATGAGGGAAAGTTCATCGAAGTGTTGTTACTGCTACCCGCAGCAATAGTAGCAAATAGGGGCTTTTTAGGCTGAAAATCAACGTTCTGGCTGACTGCAATGTCTTTCAGTCCAGTCAGAACTGAAGCGTAAGTTTTGGTTTCTGCGCGGTGATCTCTGATCGACGTTTTGATTTCATTAAGCAACGATAACATTTCGTCAGATTTGTCAACCACTGAGGAAGACTGTGAGATATTTCTAACCGGCCGAGCGAAGTGAAAAACTGAAGTTTGAGCTGAATCAGCTGATAAGTTTTTAGTAGCTCTGATATTTTTCATCGTTGGTGACGCTTTCAGAGTTGAAATTGTATTTGAAGTCTTAACTTTAGAGGATTTTGATGAACACGCTATTGTTTAGAATTGAAACAGTTACAATTTGAAAACTAGCAACTTCAATTATTTGAGTGATTATTCAAAATAGGTGACAATGTCTTCCAATCCTGAGGAATCACAGACGGATCTGGTAAAGTTGTCGGGGAATGCTCTGTTTAACGAATTGGACTTAAGAATTCCAACTATAATTTCACCAGTGTTGAGAAAAATTTTAATGTTGAATGATGCTGACTGTGTGTGGGTTCTTCAAGACATGGATGCAAGTCACATCGAACTCATTGAAAATTTCATGAAAAACAACTTTATTGTCGAAATGCTGGATGAAAATGAAACAATCAAAGACTACTTGGGAATCTACGCAAGATGCCAACAACAATTTAAATTCTCAATGGGTCAGATCACTATTTTGAAACGCATCAACGATTTTTGCAAAAAATTAAATTACGGTGGATCCATTCCTCAAGTTTTCGGTATTGATTTACAAGAAGAAAAAGAACAACGTCTAGGAGAGCTCACTACTCAAGACGAAAACGAGCTTTCTCGTCACATTGGATCTTTGATGATAAGTGTTTTCAATGACGCTAAAAGAACCAGTTTGAGTGGATGGTCATGGCCTTCGCGCGTCGTCACGGCAGAATTTTCCAGACATTTCAAACTGGGACTAAATTCTTCACCGAAAGTTGATTTACGTTACGTCACGCCCGGATCTCACGCGGAACTGCTATCATACATTGTTGAAAGTGATTCAGATCGTTTCAAGAAGACATTCGCAGAATCCTTGGCTATAGGTCTAAGAGTCGATGGATCAGTAGATCGGCAGCAAAAACACAATGTCTTCGTCATGGCGCAAATTGATAAAAAAGATGCAACGATTGAAACATTGTGTCTTGGATTTAACATGGATTTAACAGGTGCTATAGGCTATCTAAATTGTTTGAAGAACATCACAAAAAAAGTCCTACCATGGGATGCTTTTTTTGCGCTTATTTCATCGCTTGTGACTGATGGAGAAAAACTGAATTTAGGACGCCTCAACGGATTATTTGTTATACTGCTGGCATTGAGAAGACTGTCTCTGCAGGGCGTTCACCATTAATCTCCATATGGTGTGTTCCACACAGAACAAACTTAGCGTGGAAATCTACGAGCAAAATCAACATTGTAGCAAAAGTCATCTCACGCGCTCGTTACTTATCAAAACATTTTCACGATTCTGGAAAACGCCCTGCACCACTTCGGTATCCATCATTTTTCGCAATAAGATGGGTCGAATATGTGTTCAATTTGCTGAACGTGGTATTGAGAAATTGGCGTATATCAATAAAGTATTTTCAATCAGAAGGTTATACCGGCCACTAGCAGTTCTGGACACAATTCAACACCATCCATTTCCTTGCGTTTCTGGCAGATGTATTAGGCCTTGCCAAAATTTTTCAAAAAGCTTGCCAATCTGATTCTATTACACTCATGGATGTCGATCGATTAAAAAATGATTTGTTTCGAAAGTTGGAAAGCGCCAAGTTTACAGAAGTTGAGAACGGCTGGGAGAAGTTGCTACTGGGCCATTCCACGAAAACTCCGTTCCAACGCTCGAAATGCTCAGTAGTTACGAAAAGATATCCATAGAAAATGGTGCATCAGAAGGATTGATCCTTCAACTAGAGGTTAGTTATTTTTCTATGACTATCATTTTGTAACTACTGAGAATTTCATGCGTTGGAACGAAATGGTCCGTGGAATTGCCCTACTACAAGAAATCGTCACTACTGGGAACAATGTCTTTCTATATGATATTCAACTAGAAAAACCATCTTCCCGTAGCAGAGCCGGCTCAAACATGTTGCCACAATTTTCTTCTCATACAAGAGAATTTATTATTCGAAAATTCATGCAACATTTGACAGTGAGATTGGAAAGGGATGCTCATTTATTGGAAGCATTTGAACCACTCGACTCCATACGTTCATCGACGTCTATTGCGACTCTTAAAAAATGCCATACAATTGTTGCTGCTGATATCGATCAAAATATATTCATCTCCGAATATTACAATGCAACAGCGTTACTAAATGATGGACAATCCCGCAATTCATTGGAATCTTTGAAAAAATTAATTGATATTAATTTGAATGGCCTGAATTCAATCAAAACATGCTTGGCAAGAATCATATCGGCGAAACCACACTCAGCTGATGTAGAACGGTTGATCAGTGAGTCTAATTAAATTCCAGAAAATAAACGCCAATGGCATATATAACAAATTCAAGACTCCAGACCGTTCCACATTCGATCGAAAGACATTGTCAGATTATTTGCACATAAACACTAATATGGAGTCATTGGAGAAGTTTGATCCTACTGCTGCAGCTAACTGCTGGATGCAAAAAAAAAAAAAAAATAGACGTGTAAAGTCCAATGTGAAGGCACATCAACAAGAATGGTTTAATGGTGTTTTTGACAAAGGCCCACAATCAACGCCAGTACTAAAATTTTAGTACAAACTGACTGCCGACTTAAAATTAATAAAATTACTCAAAATACTACTTCAAGTTAGCTATTTAAATTTAGAATTTTTTTGGAAATTTTTTGAAATTTTGGAAATTTTTCGGAAACTTTGGAAATTTTTTGGAAATTTTAAAATTTTTCTGAATTTTTAAAATTTTTTGGAAATTTTGGAAATTTTTTGAATATTTGGAACTTTTGGAAATTTTAATTTCCAAAAATAGGCCCTTCTCCAAACCGAAAATCCCCCCTAGTGGCTCTGCTCGGCGCCCAATAGTAAAAGACGGCACTGTTTAGAAGAAATTAGTTTCAAATTTTGTTTAATTTTAATTTTTTTCAGAACGGCAGATAAAACCCGAACGAAGCTGTTCTTACTAAAAATTCCTCTTAGTTTGAACATAGTACGACGCGACAGTATGAAGTTTAAATCATAAATCTCACTGGCAAAAGTAAATTGCACTTTGTGAGGTTTATACAACAGACAAAACCAACAAATTATGCCTTTGAAATTACGTTAGAAAGATACGACAATCATGTTCTTACGCCTGCCGAATCGAAGGTTTGAATTTCAATAATTACGTACCCTTCCCAATCATACCCCTTCCCTTCTCATACTAAATCGTACGGATTTGTTGACCCCACCCCTACCCTTTAAAAAAGTACGTACTTTATGGATGACCACCTAGACTAGACGATGCCCTCGGCGGGTGATAGGGTGGTGTGGAGGAAGGTGGTTCATAGCTAAAATCTGACATCTGATGATGGTGAGGAAATGTGATCGAATAACTTTTGGAAGCACTTTGGTCGATGTATTTATTATTTTTCTTATATATTTACATAGCTCAACGAATACCCTATTCAATTTATAATACTGATTCAAAGGTATTCTCAACTATAATCTTAATCACAAAAATTTAAATGAAATATTTCGCGAATAAATCGTATTTTATTTAACGGATACAAAACCACTTCATTTAATCCTCAGGCAACCTCAAAGTAAGAAAAAACAACCCCAAACCGAATTAAATTGTATTAAAATCTTCTCTAATCTTTTCATTATCACACGCTTTGCCTAATAAAAAGTGTTTCAGACGGTGAAAAGAACACCAAAAAAGAATTCAATTTGAAAAATCCCAAGAGGAGTTCTAAATTACACCAGAGGATATTACATGCCCAGTGTCATGATTGTACATGAAGCAAGCTAAAAGTAGCAATCGCAACAATTCGGTAACAATGTAGCGACGGTATTTTGTTATAAATTTTTTCTTTATTGTAAATTTGGTGTAATGAAAATTTTCTGCTCGAAATATTTCATATATAAAATCAATTCCCCTTCCCGACATCAATGAGCGCATAAAAAATCCTTTTTTTTTTGTATTTATATCTATAAATAGATCCGTTATAATGCCATTGTAATCCTCACAAAAACCATTGAAAAGTCAACAATCACCAGTTTTAAAGCAAACTACTTAGCGGCCTAGCATCTGGGTCACACAATTTTAACAAGATGACATTACCGAATTTATATGTGGGGTTCTCGTTCCTTAATTTATTGCGGTATTGAATTTACATGAATTGATCCTTTTGGGTTAAAAGGTAAAACGAAAATTGGTAGCATGCTTACACGACACATAATAGGCATGGCATATGATGGTTGTAAAGCCATCAAACCACACACAATGGTGTGTATACATTATTTAAACGCACATAGTGTTAAGTTATCGAGATAATTAAGTGTAGTAATAAATGTTTTAAGACAAACATTAAGAAATATACAAGCATATTCAGGGGAACTAATTGAGGTTTGAGGTTAACATTTAAAGTTAATTATAGTGTTATTGTTCTTGTTAAATGAGGACATTGATTCGGAAAAGATTTAAATTTAACCGTTTTGTATAATGAACCATTCAAAGGGTGATAATTCATCAGCAGTTTTGTTTGATATGTTAGGGGTACTGAATTATTATAGAGGAAGGCCGATGAACGAATTTATTTTGAAAACATGTTGTAACATAAACGTCAAAATGTTAGTTCAGTGAACTTGCTAACACTACCTTTAAACGCGCAAAATATTTCAATTTAACATAAATGATAGTAATTTAAAATAGAAACAGTTAAAATACAGAACGGTATATAAATTTTATTTGAGCGTTAGAACATGGACAAATTTACAAACGAAAATGATTCCTACAAATTCACAAAATTATAAAAAAAATCTCCTCCATTTTCTCTGACTCTTGGAATGTGGCCATGACTGATGCAGCGTTGCCTCTTTGTAAATAACACTACTCGACACTATTTTGTAGCAAATATGATTCCAAAAACCTCAGACCCGTTTTTTCTCTAGAATCAGAATCTGTTCTTAAAATTTCTCTATCACGTCTAAATTTTGAATTATATCAAATTAAAGTTGCATGGGACCTTCGAATGTTAGAAAGAGATGTTGCGAAAGTCTCTTTCTAACATTCGAAGGTCCCATGTAACTTTAATTTGATATAATTCAAAGTTTAGACGTGATAGAGAAATTTTGACAACAGATTCTGATTCTAGAGGAAAAACGGGTCAAAGGTTTTTGGAATCATATTTGCTACAGAGGGATTCTTTTGAAAAACAGCCTGCCGAAATCGGATGCATCTCCCAGCGGATTTTTTTTATACTTTCCTGAATAGGTACTGATCCCTAGAAGCCAAAAATATTTTTTAAAAAAATCATCGATGTTTGTGTGGCTATTGAGATGTGTTCAAAAACTGAAAACATGCACTTTTCTTACAGAAATTTCTCCGGCTAGAAGAAGCGTACAAGGTCGAGTGGGGGCTCGTTGGAAAGGTAATTGCACGTAGTTTAGGGCCAAAAGGGTCTTGTTGGGCCTGAAATTCATCCACAATGAGTTATGAGCAGTTGAAAGTAGGGGTAAAACTTTGATTATTTCGGCTATTATTTCGGAATTTTTATATAAATCTACACTATCTTAGCTTTGCAATGATACCCACAAAAATAGACGAAATTCGGTATCGTTTAATCAACAATGTACCGCAAGTACAAAACGTTTCTTTTGTTAGCTATGAGATAAAAATAAGGGAACATTGCCCTGTGAACTCAATTGAGATTTATTAAAACTTTAATAAAAACGGGCTGGAAAATAAGCTTTCAATTTTAAGTGAAATGTGAGTATGTTTTGGGAAGACAACTATCTCAAGGACAGCAATTATGCGACAAATGTTACACGGCGATTCGACACCAATACGACCAACTTAATGCTAATAGTGCATTTTTCGAAGACATCTGGAAGATAACTTATACTTTAATAGTCAAAAAAATTATTATTATTAGTCTCAAGCTCCATCTTCCCCCCAAAAGAGGCATTCATCATTGTGAATCTAAGATACCGAAGATTTGGTGTAGAAGAACTTAGCGTCATATTTACACCTTAAAAGCAGACCCAGCGCGACAGTACCCATATAAGTTTGGTAATTTTGGAAAGCTGGCACCAGTAGCCAACAGGAAAAACAGTTTTTCAATGTTTTAGACGCCTTACGGATGCACAGGAATGGTTTGAATTTAGCCGAAATAATCAAAGTTTTACCCCTACTTTCAACTGCTCATAACTCATTGTGGATGAATTTTAAGCCCAACGAGCCCCTTTTGGCCCAAAACTACGTGCAATTACCTTTCCAACGAACCCCCACTCGACCTTGTACGCTTTTTCTAGCCGGAGCAATTTCTGTAAGAAAAGTGCATGTTTTCGGTTTTTGAACACGAACATCGATGATTTTTTTAAAAAATATTTTTGGCTTCTAGGGATCAGTACCTATTCAGGAAAGTATAAAAAAATCCGCTGGGAGATGCATCCGATTTCGGCAGGCTGTTTTTCAAAAGAACCCCTCTACACGAAATTTTTTAAAATTTGTAACCTAGTGTAATTTATGAAAATAGATTTACTAGAGTTATGGACAAAAGACCAAAAACAACTTAGGTGCTCAGATTCAATCACATAAATATGACTAGTTGAAAAACAAAAACGGTCCTGGCGATTACCCCATCAATAATATCCTCTTGAAGCGTTTACCGAAAAAAGTTGTAATGGGTGCGACCTCTATGCTGATTGTGGTGTAGAGAAAAGTTGAAGTGGGGGATTAGGTAGTTAGATAGGGTAGAGCTTGATTGCATATGAACGGAGTGTGGTAGTCCGGGTTATGCCGGGCGCGTAACTATCAAGTACTCTTTTTACGTCCTCGTCGTAGTCCCCGGGTCCTCAATTCTCTTCGGAGTTTTGAGCTAAAATTAAGAGTGCTATCTGATGACTTACCTACTGGTTATCGGGGAAACGGATTAGTTGGTTGTGCGTGTGGTGGCTAGCCAAATTGGAATGTGGCAACTATCGAGGAATTTCTCTTTTGAATATCGCATACAAAATATTTGCGAATATTTTATACAAACGCCTTCGTCCATACATGGAATCCACTGTTGGTGAATATCAAGGTGGTTTTCGTGTAGGTCGATCAACAACGGACCAGCTGTTAGCATCAGACAGATCTTGGAGAAGTGTAAAGAGTGCAACGTTGAAATACATCAATTGTTCGTTGACTTCAAGGCAGCATATGACAGTGTCAACAGGAGGAAGTTATGGAGAGTGATGGAGGAATTTGGTGTTTGGAGAAAAACTTTTTGTAGAAAATTTTTTTTTGAAAAAATTTTTTTTCGGACAAAAAGTTTTTTTGGAAAAAAATTTTTTTCGAAACAAATTTTTTCGAAGACAATTTTTTTCGGAGAAATTTGTTTTTCTAAGAAAATTTTCTTTTCCGATATCTCAACAAAAACCTCTTTAAAGGTAGAGTGTGACGCAGTCCGTAAGTCTATTTCCAAAATTAATGATATCGCTTGAGGTGACGCTATCGCTGATAATACGCAGAAATTTGTTTGAATGAAACCTTGTGTTCGACGTTTTAATTTCCTGAAAAAATTACAGCGTTTTTTTTAAAACAAAATTAAGTTGTCTAAAAAAAGTTGCGTCACAAATGCCGACGACGAATACAATCTTTCCAATCTCGAAATTATACAATTATGTCTTTTGAGAGTTATTTTGCGGGTTTAAAACACAATGAATAAATTCCAATTCGGTGTTGCCGCTTTTGGACGAATGTATGTAAATGTAATGGCTGACGAGTAGTGACAGTTTTTTTTTTGTTGTGCACAATTATTGCTTTTACTTTTGAATTTCGCAACGTTTAAGCCAGTCCGCAGTCAGCATCTTGACGTTGAGGTACGCCCTATTACTATTAAATTGGAGTTAAAGTCTTATCGACGAGCTTTGGTAGCTAATTTGGCTGTTGAATTTCGTCACCTTGTGCAAGCCATCATAGAACAAAAGTTTGGTTAGGTTTGCGAACCACTGGTATTGAATTTACACTGGTCTCACTGTTTTGCTGTTGTCATCGCTACAAATCTTTCGTGTTCAACATTAGTGATAGTAACTACATACATTCTAATTACTATCAACTAGTGATCCGTGCTCGCTGAGTTACATTGTGGTGTTTTCTACGTTGTCCAGCAAAACAGAAATCACCCGCTTCGAAACACAAATCCTTCATTCACTTGCTGCCAATCGTTTTTTCGTACAAACATGGATGGCTTAAACCAGCCTGTGATTGAGTCGGGGCAGCGGGCGAAGCGTAATCGTACAGATACAGATATTGATGCGTCAAATTCCGATTCGGAGATCAAAACCATGTTGCTGTCTCTAGCCGCAAAGATCGATTCCATGTACGATACCATAGCTGGAAATGATGCTCGCCTTAATAGCAAATTCGATAATTTGGAGGGTGTCTTAACTGCTAAAATGGCTGAAGTCAAGAAAGAAATGGAAAACCGTATCCAGGCAGTTGCTACGGATATCAACCAACGTCTTGAAAACTCGAACATAGCCACGAACCAGCGTGTCGATGAACTTCATATGAACCATGAATCAAGGCTGGACAGGTTGGAACGTATTGCACTTGAAAAGGATTTGATCATCTCGGGAGTTCCCATTGACAACAATGATGACCCGTTTGCTATTCTCGGGGACATTTGCAGTGCATTAAACTGTGGATTAAAGCAAGGTGATTTTGTGTCAGCCTTTCGGCTTAGAAGTGACAAATCCAATTCGAAAGATAAACGTAGCCTGCCGATAGTTGTTAGAATTCACTCAGACTGGGTCAAGGAAGAACTAATGACAACCTACTTCCGTAAAAAAAACCTAAATCTCACTGACATCGGTTTCAAAACACCGTCTCGCATATACATTAATGAGAGGCTCACTTCGACGAACCGTGCAATATTTAATCGAGCAGCAGAAGCGAAAAAATCCAATTTGATTCATCGATTTTACACCAGAAGGGGCATTGTGGTTGTTCAACGCGATGTTAACGGTAAACCATATCCTGTTACGCATGTCAGTGACCTGGATTCCTTATTTCCACCACAATCTCAACGCACTAATAACACTGCACCTTGTCGGCTCCGTAATCGTCATGTGAATCGTAACTCCAAACAATCAACAGCTCCATTGACAAATATGCAACTGAAAAATCAAAGTTCATCTTCGCCATCTGATGCCTCAAACTCACCACATAGTAGCGAAAATAAACATTCGTCGAATGGCACCCAACCGTCCACTTTCTAGTATGGAACTGAAATTTCTTAAGCGTTGATGTTGTTACTCGGTGCGCAACAGAGATAAGTTGATTATGAGAGTGATTTTGTTTATTATGTTTGAATTTTCACGTCTTTTCTTTGTAAATTTAGGGCCTCAATCTGCAATAAATATTCTTGGACTGTACGATGCTTTCTTTCTTAAATTTGCTGACTTTGTTCATGTGACAATATATATTTCCCTACATTTTTTCGCTAAACGCTCAATGTTTGTATGCCTGGTAAGCTGCTATGCCTAGTGCAAGTATAAAAAGGATTTCGGCAGGCGGCGGTATGGTATGTATGCCTAATATTCTGCTTAAGTCGATCATCAGATCAGCCAACGATCGTTTAAACGTGTGTCACGTCAATGCTGGTGCTATACACCCAAAGATAGATGAATTTCGGTATGTGTTTGAAGGTGTTCCGCTGGACATAATTGTTGCCACTGAGACGTGGTTCAAGAGCTACCGATCGAACGTATCTATCAGCCTGGATAAGTATGAGGTCGTTAGGAACGACAGGTACGCTAAGAGGAGTGGAGGTGTTGCAATATACATCCGAAAAGGTCTCAATTATAAAATCATCAACGCATCTGAGCACATTGCCTCCGAATACTTGTTTCTTGAAATCATTTTCCCAGACTCTAAGATTTTACTAGGAGCCTACTATAAGGCCCCAGACGTCGATGAAATTGATATCTTTGAAGCCGCTTTGTCAGATTTAACTGTACAGTATGATGACATTATTATACTTGGAGACTTCAATGAAAATCAATATGATAGAGTCAACAATAAGCCGTGTTCCTTCTGTGTGCGTGGTTCTTGTTCAAAGTGTAAGTTTGCGGATGTATTGGAAGCTGCTGGGCTTGATTCGATTGGCAGGGTTCCCTCCCATTATCCGGTAAACCAAAGACCTTCACTTATTGATCTATTTCTCACTAACCGGCCAGAAAAAGTGCTCATGTTTAACCAAATATCGCATGGGATGTCTAAGCATGACATAATTTTTGGTTCATATTCATGCAACAAGCATACAATTGCTGAGAGGCAAAGATTTACCAGACATTACAGCCGCATGAACATGACGTCGCTGTACAATGATTTCAACGCAATATCATGGACTCCGGTTTACAGTGCATGTAATGTGAATGATAAAGTTGACAGCTTCAACTCCTCTCTTATAAAGCTTCTAAATCAGCATGCACCACTACTCCCGGTCAAAAAAAAGTCTAATTTAACTTCTGTAAATGCATGGTTCACTGACGACGTTAAAAGAGCCTTAATTGAAAGGGACCTAGCTGAAGCAGCTTATAAAGATGGTCTAGCTCCTAGAAAACACTACACTCAGTTACGTAATATTGCCACTGGCGTGATAAAACGAGCAAAGGCAGATTTCTTGAAACCAAAGCTTGACATCAAACTGGGCTCCAAAGCTATATGGCAAAACCTCAAAAATGTAGGCGTCGTGAAATCTAGCAACGGTGTTCAGCCAAGTTTTACTGCCGAGGAATACAATACTCACATTACGTCGTGTGGTTCTAATACATTGCCACATAATTCATTGAATATGACCGACCTCAATCGTACTGGTTTTGCTTTTCATAATGTATTGTGCAGTGACGTGGCGAGAGTGGTCACTTCAATTAAATCGAAAGCCATTGGACTGGACGAAATTCCTATAGTTTTTGTCAAAGCTACGTTACCATTCATACTCCCAGTTTTAACACATATCGTCAATTTTTGCTTCACATCATCGAATACACCGAAATGTTGGAAGTCGGCGAAAGTTATTCCGAATCATAAAAAAACAAGGATGCGTGGGTTGGATGATTTTAGACCGTTGAGCATCTTACCATGTTTGTCTAAAGTTCTGGAAATTCTCGCCAAAGAGCAGATAGTTTCGTATCTGGATAGCAGCAATCTTTTTGATCCTTTCCAATCCGGATTCCGGGCAAAACATAATACGGAGGCGGTATTACTGCACGTCACTGACCATATCAGAAGATCGTTTGAGCGCAAACAGTTGACCATTTTATTGTTGCTAGATTTTTCTAAAGCGTTCGACACGATTCAACACGGTCTACTTTTGGATAAGCTTGTGAACGACTTTAATTTTTCGTCGACTGCCGTCAACTTCATCAAAAATTATTTGTCAGAGCGATCGCAATGTGTTTCAATTGGTGAACATATTTCTCAACCGATTGTTATCCGCCAAGGGATTCCACAGGGCTCGGTCCTTGGGCCTATAATTTTTTGTCTTTATATCAACAACTTACCTCGCTCACTCAAGTACATGCTGCACCACATGTATGCTGATGATGTTCAGCTGTATCATTCATTCGCTGAAACTGATATCTTGGATGCTGAGCGAAAGATTAATGAAGACATCGCTGCTGTTAATGCATGGGCTACTGAGAATGGTCTAACTTTGAATGCCGGCAAGACGCAGGCCATTGTCTTCATGCACTCTACAGTTAGGCTCGATCTACCGAATATTGTCATCAATGGTACTAGTCTTTCGTATCTTGAATATGTTACATATCTTGGTGTCTCCATGGATTCGAATTTATCGTTTGACAATCATGCGAAGCAGGTCAGTGCTGAGGTGTTTTCAAGATTAAGAAGTTTATGGCCAAACTATAACGTACTAACGTGGCGAACCAGGTTAATGCTTATCAAATCACTAATTATCCCAGTTTTTACTTATTGCGATTCTGTCTACACCACAAATTTAAGTGCCACTTCTATTCGGGTTCTGGAAAACGCTTTCAAGGCATGCGTTCGTTTCGTATTTGGTATTAAAAAGGGAAATAGTGTAGACGATCATCTGAACCGCGTCCTGGGCTGTTCCTTGAACGAGTTCTTCAAATACCGAAGGGTGGTCCAGGTCTTCAAATTGCTCGTCAGCAAAGCTCCAAAATTTTTATATGACAAACTCCAACCTTCGATGCGATCAAATAAGTTAATACTACCACGCCACTCTACCGCACAATACAATAAATCTTTCTTCGTAAACGCTGTATCTGCTTACAATGCTCTCGCGCACCCTATTAAGCAATCGAAGACGATAACGGCTTTCAGGAAACGATGTCTGGAGCGATTTACTGCGTGAACTAACCTGGTACAGAAATATGTGGATGCACCCTATACTGTCGCTTCTCGTTTATAACATCGTCGGCATACAAGCATTTTTGAGTATTCTCTAACATGGGGTTGTATGTGTTGTCACATTTGTTATATTGTAATCAGTATCGTACAAGTCCATTTTTCATTTTTCATTTTTAGTTTTATCAAGGATCTCGAGTAACTACTAGCAGATGAGGTAATTTAATTTTGTAACTACTTGTTAATCTTTTATTCTATTTATGTTATTTTGATAGTATTAAAATCCATGTTGCTTGTGAACATTTATATAAGGTTAGGCCTTGTTGTTCCGAATAAATTATAATTGAATTGAATTGAAAACAAATTGGCCATGTCATGTCATTTGTCAACAAAAACACAAATCGGAAGATTCCCGTGATGATCACAAATTAAATTACATTTTTTTATTAGAAAAGTTAATTCGAAACTTCACAAAATTTTACAACTTTTTCTAAATAGATAAACGTTTCTAATAAAAACAAAATTCTCGAAAATCCACTAGAGGAAAGCGAAATAATGCTTGCAGAAGCTGGAAGTTTTAAAACACTTTTCACACGATAGAAATTAGCGATTTTTTGATGGATACACCAATCTATTTATTAAAAAAAGATTCAAAACTCCACAATTAAACACAGCACAACAAATGATCAAAACGTAATAACAATTGAAATTGTTTTAACTGAAGTAAAACAATAATTTGTGAGATACTTCACTAGAAAATCTAAAATTTTAAAAAATATACTGAAGTACTGCTGCTGTCAAAGCCATCAATCAAAACAATGGATGATAATGTAGATAAAGATGATGAAAATCAAGATACGGTTGACCCGTACGGTTATTTCAAAAATAAATTGAATTTTCAAGAAATCTAAAGTTTTTGTGAAAATTCAAAATTATCAAGAAGACATAAATTTTTGAAAAATCCCAATTCTTTCTCCAAATATAAATTTCAAGGAAATCCCAAAATTACAGGAAAATATAAATTTCAAATTATCAAAAAAATTAAAAATTTCAAAAGAATTAGACTCTCTAAGAAAATTGGAGTTTTATAAGATATGCGAATCCCCGAAATAATCGAACTTTCTGCAAAATTAAGCTTTTAGGAAATTTACAAAATTAAACAAAAAACTACATTTGCAAGAAAATTTAAATTGTTGGAGTAATTTCTAAATCCAACATTAAATAAAAAATAATGCGAAGAAACAAATATCGATCTATTCCGAAATTTGCTAACAACAGAGTCATCAAACAAATGTGCAAAAATTTTAAGTCAGAGAACGTTTGAATTTTACAAAAAAAAAAAAAAAATGCGCCAATTAACGAACTCAATGAAACTGCATTATCGATATACATTTAGCAAAAGCCAAAAGCGACAACACTAAAACTGGGTGTGGGTTTTAGATCTCAAAGAACTCGCAGAACCCACAAATCGCAAGTTTTGTATAATTTTTCATTTGGATCGATTGTAGTTATTTATGCAACTAGTTGCGAAATGGAGTTGTTTTTGTCACTAGATGTGAAGTTATCAAACGAGCGAAGCGAGTTGGATAACCACATCGTGTGACAAAAACAACCAATTTCGCAACGTGTTTCATACAAGACTTTATGCAACAACTTGTGAAACGTGAGCTTTTGAATGAACTTTGAATGAACACCCACATGGGTGATAAAAAGTTACTTTTTATCACTAGTGACAAAATGTAACTTTTTATCACCCAAATGAGTGATAAAAAGTTACTTTTTATCACTAGTGACAAAATGTAACTTTTTATCACTAGTGATAAAAAGTAAAACTAGTTATAAAACGACCTCTCTAACGTCACCGAAACGATGCATGGAAAAGTTCACTTTTCACAACGGCGTTGCATAAATAATTTTTCTGTACTTTCAGTTTTTGCGCTGCAAAAATTTGACTTTTGTTTCATATTGCGTAGATTGTTTAAGGTAAATTTAAATTTTTGAAAAATTATTCCGTCGTTGGATCCGGCATTTGTGACGCAACTTTTTTAACACAACGTAATTTTGTTTTAAAAAAAAGAGTTGTAATTTTTTCAAGAAATTAAAACTTTGAACACAAGGTTCCCTTCAAACAAATTCTGCGTATTACCAGCGATAGCGTCACCTCAAGCGATATCATTAATTTGTTATGTTACCGGCTGTTTACATGACCTCAATTGTTATATACTCTTAATTTATTTTTTATTGTTTCCAACTTCGTACCTTTCGTTTTGTTTGGACCCGTACGAAGTACAAAGGTCCTATACGTTTACTACAAACAATTTTATTGTAACATGAGGTAGATCGAGGGGGGATGCATCTATTATCGTCTAAATATGACGAATCAGCAATAAAAAAAATGTCCGTCCGTCTGTCCGTCTGTCCGCCTCTACTTTTTTTCCAAACGGCTCAACCGATCAGCCTAAACATTTTTTGCCTGATTTGATACCAAAAAACTGGGGATTTTTTTTTTTGTTGGAATCGGGTCAGGGGTCTGGGCACTGGGAGCCATGGAATGGGCGAAAATAAATTTCTCTGCCCAAAATGATAAGAGATAAAAATGACAAGGGTGAACAGTCAGCAAAAACAACTCCTTTTAAAATTTGTAGCTATTGAAACCGGTCGGGTAATTTTTTTAAAAAATAAATAGACAAATTTTAAAAGGAGTTGTTTTTGCTGACTTGTCACCCTGTCATTTTTATTGAAAATTTGTCGTGTTCCGCGCCCAGTTCGTTTTAACTCTTATCAAAACGAACAAAGGATTGATTAATGATAAGAGATAGTTTTTTTTCAGTATTTGCTTAAATACGCAATACAGAAGTTTACTTTCAAAGGCAAAGTTGTAGAGAATCAAATTTTAGCGAACACGTGTCTCAGGGTTTTGGGGAAATATGGTCCAACCCTGGTATATGGCCACTTCCATAATTGGGCAGGATGACCCGGATCTCCAGAACTGTGAGAGTTAGAAAGTTAGTTTCAAAGACAAAGTTGTAGAAAATCAAATTTAAGCGAACACGTGTTTCAGGGTTTTGAGGAAATGTGGTCCAATCCTGGTATATGGCCACTTCCATAATTGGGCAGGATGACCCGGATCTCCGGAACTGTGAGAGTTAGAAAGTTAGTTCCAAAGGCGAAGTTGTACAAAATTAAATTTAAGCGAACACGTGTTTCAGGGTTTTGAGGAAATATGGCTCAATCCTGGTATATGGCCATTTCCATAATTGGGCAGGATGACCCGGATCTCCAGAACTGTGAGACTTGGAAAGCTAGTTCCAATGGCGAAGTTATAGAGAATTAAATTTAAGCGAAAACGTGTTTCAGGGTTTTGAGGAAATATGGCCCAATCCTGATATATGGCCACTTCCATAATTGGGCAGGATGACCCGGATCTCCGGAGCTGTGAGAGTTAAAAAGTTAGTTCCAAAGGCGAAGTTGTAGAGAATTAATTATAAGCGAACACGTGTTTCAGGGTTTTGAGGAAATATGACCCAATCCTGGTATATGGCCACTTCCATAATTGGGTAGGATGACCCGGATCTCCAGAACTGTGAGAGTTAGAAAGTTAGTTCCAATGGCGAAGTTATAGAGAATTAAATTTAAGCGAACAAGTGTTTCAGAATTTTGAGGAAATATGGCCCAATCCTGGTATATGGCCACTTCCATAATTGGGCAGGATGACCCGGATCTCCGGAACTGTGAGAGTTAGAAAGTTAGTTCCAAAGGCGAAGTTGTACAAAATTAAATTTAAGCGAACACGTGTTTCAGGATTTTGGGAAGATATGGTCCAATCCTGGTATATGCCACTTCCATAAAGTTTGTTCCAATGGCGAAGTTATGGAGAATTAAATTTAAGCGAACACGTGTTTCACGGTTTTGGCGAAATATGGCCCAATCCTGGTATATTGCCACTTCCATAATTGGGCAGGATGACCCGGATCTCCAGAACTGTGAGAGTTAGAAAGTTAGTTCTAATTGCAAAGTTATAGAGAATTAAATTTAAGCGAACACCTGTTTCAGGGTTCTGAGGAAATATTGCCCAATCCTGGTATATGGTCACTTCCATGATTGGGCAGGATGACCCGGATCTCCAGAACTGTGAGAGTTAGAAAGTTGGTTCCAAAGGCGAAGTTGTAGAGAATTAAATATAAGCGAACACGTGCTTCAGGGTTTTGGTGAAGTATGGCCCAATCCTGGTATATGGCCACTTCCATAATTGGGCAGAATGACCCAGATCTCCAGAACTATGAGAGAGAAAATTGCTTCCAAGGACAAAGTTGTAGACAATAAAATTTTAGATAACACGTGTTTCTGGGTTTGAGGGAAAAACGACGTAGTCCTTGGATATAAGCTTTTCTAGATTTGAATGGTGTGAGAGGTACTTCGGTAGGGCCTTTGACATTACCTTGGGTAATTTCTATGGATCTTTGAAATTCTTGCAGTTATAAAAGAACAGAAAACGTAGGATTGTTTGCTTATTTGTATATTTAGGTACGCTTGTGTCACTTTGCCACATCTATTCTGTTTGTCACATCTATTCTGATATGTACGTTATGTCTTGTTTTGTTCTTTATTTTATTTTTCTGGTTTATGTTATTGTAATTTTACAGTGTAAGTAATTATTTTAACGTTTTTGGTTTTTTTTAACGAGGATTGTGACATTTGTCATAATTACTCTTTTTTACCATGTCAGCTAGAAGATAGTAGACAATAAAAGTAATATTCATTCATTCATTCATTCATAGTTATTATTTGAATTGAACAGATATCTCTTGGTTCATAAATCAGAACAGAAACTCTTTTCAAAATTAAGATGTGGCCAAATCGTTTTTCCAAAACGCATAACGCAGCACAAAGTGTAAGCGACACTCCAATTGATATAAGTCATTTCGCAAGAATGAACAAGTACTTGCGTCACATTTCCCTTTTAAAAGGTTTTTGTTCTGATATCAGCCGTTTTAATTGAAAAAGTTAATTAAAATAGCCGCTGAGGCTACTTTTTTTTGTCATATTTGGTAGAAGACCCAGTCGATGGTTTACAGTATAATTTGAAGTCCTGAAGGACAGTTGACGAGAAACACGTATTTTTGTCGTTTTTCATACTCGTGAAATTAGTTATTTACGTCACTAGATGGGAAAAGATTTTTTGACGAGTGTGAAGTTTGCAGCTCGAGGCGAAACCAGAAAGTAGCTGTTTTCCGTCTTAGCAATGAAAAGGATATTTTCATTAACTTTGGCCTCAAGAATATACGAAAGTGAAAAATGCTAACCTACATCTTCGGATCTAGTGTACCGGCTTTTTCGATCGAAAAGTCGATTTCAATCGGTGGCAGGACATTTCTCCGCCGCAAAAAACGCCCCGGGCGTTAATAACACCCGGGGCGTTATTAACGCCCGCACTTCGGGCGCTTATAACGCCCGGGGTGTTATTAACGCCCGCACTCCGGGCGCTAATAACGCCCGGGGTGTTATTAACGCCCGCACTCCGGGCGCTAATAACGCCCGGGGTGTTATTAACGCCCGCACTACGGGCGCTAATAACGCCCGGGGTGTTATTAACGCCCGCACTACGGGCGCTAATAACGCCCGGGTTGTTATTAACGCCCGCACTCTGGGCGCTAATAACGCCCGGGTTGTTATTAACGCCCGCACTCCGGGCGTTAATAACGCTCGTGGTTTTATTACCGCTCGCAAACCGGGCGTTAATAACGCCCAACTGAATAATTGGATAAACGCTATAAAATGGCACTTTAATAAATAACTAACTAACTAGAAGAAGTTGACTAAGGGGAAAATTTTCCTTATACAGAACGTCAATAGAAGGAGTTGAATAGAGGAAAATTTTAAAATGCGGTGAAGGTTTATTTTTCCACTTTTTGTGTAATAAGTTTTTTAAAAATATTGGAAAATAAACCTTGGACGAACTTTACTTAATCAGAATGGCACTAGAAAGAGTTGACTAAGGGAAAATCTTCCTTATACAGAATGTCACTAGAAGGAGTTGAGTAAGATTAACATTTTCCTTATACAGAATGTCACTAGAAAGAGTTGACTAAGGGGAAAGTACAGAACGTTACTAGAAGGGGTTGATTAAGAGATATTCATTTTGATAATTGGATTCAATGGTTTAAATTGTGAAAATTGTTTTATTGATTTCCAAGCTTTCGAAAACAAACAGTTTTCTTCGTCAATTGAATGAGATTTCTATGTATTTTCAAAAATGTTTGGGATTAATAGAGCCCAAGCTTGGCTCAAAATTAGACCTTTGTCCGTATTCATTAATGGGCCTTTATTGTTGAATTGCTAGACCTTCTTTTATACTACGCAGGTGGTGATTGCTTTCTTTAATTATAATTTAGGACATAAACTGTTGAGTATTACATGTCTGGCTACCGCAGATTTTTTGTATTCGTTCCTCCTTACATTTCCTTGGTGGTCTTCTTTTCTTTCATTGAATCGAAATGTTTCGCCTAGATATATTTCAGCACATGAAATGCATGGTATTTTATATATTCCGGCTGGTTCGTTTTCTTCTTTGTCCTTTAGGCCATTTAATAAATTTTGAACTTTGACTCCTGGCGTGAATGTTATCTTCCATTTGAGATTTCTACGCAAATATCCTCCTACTTTGTTAGAAATATTTCCAATGAATGGTAAAGGTACCCAGAATTCTTGTTTTTCTTCTTTTTCATTCATATTTCGGATGGTTATTGTAGAATTTTGATTTTCATTTGAAATGGTTAAAAGGTTGTTTTGATTTATAGCGTGGTTTGAAGTTGAATTTTGAGGAATATTTATTTGTATATTTTCGTGGCTTGTTAAATGCTGATTTCTCGCGAATTTATTTTCCATTCTTGAAATTTGATGAATTTTGATGGATATGAATTTTGTATTAGAATTTCAGTGATATGATTTAATTCGTCTTTTAGGTGAATAGTACTACAAATTTAGCAGGCGCGGTAAATTAAGGAATCGACAACTGATATCTTTTGTGGTTTATGATGAAATGAGTTAAAATTCAAATATCGATCCGTGTGAGTTTCTTTTCTGTACACTTTCGTTTCAATTTGTCCTTCTGATGTTCTTTTGATTAAAATGTCTAGGAATGCGATTTCATTGTTTTTCTCGATTTCCATGGTAAATTGAATATTCGGATGGAAAGAGTTTAGATTATTCAAAATGTCGTTAGCATCATTTTCATCACCTTCAATCACTGCAAAAACATCTTCTACGTAACGTTTCCAAAAGAATATCTTTTGATTTTTTGGGAGAATATGTTTTTCTAGTTTTTGAAGGAAAATATCGGCAACTGTTCCAGATATTGGTGATCCCATTGGACATCCATCATTTTGTATATATAGTTCGTTGCTATATTGAAAATATGTATTGCTTAGACATTCTGTTAGAAGTTTAATAACATCATCTGTTTAAGAGAATCATACAGAATGCCACTAGATGGAAGAATTTTTTTCTCTGCTCTTTTATTTTTAAAAAAGTTGTGAATAAGAAATCAAAAAATTACATGAAAACTTTATGAAAGTCATTGAGCACTACGATTTTGAAATTTAAAAATTTGAGTGAAAGGGATGAATAAAAACAATACAAAACGAGATGTGTACATTGAAATGTCCTAAGCTTCAGAATTTAAATAACTTTTAATTTATTCTTGAAGCTCAATAGTGACCGTGTACCGAAGTATATAGCTGGGCGTTATTAACACCTGATTTATGATTTTTCGACACTTTTTTTGGGAGAATTCCGAAACAACTTTCTCAAAAATGTAATTCTCTTTGCCTTAGGAAGTAACTTTCCAACTGCCATAGTTCTAGAGGTTCGCTAGTTCGCTAAATTTTAATTCTCTACATCTTCCAAGTTTCTATACTTAACTAATAAATATTCAACCGATTTTCACAGTTTCCAAAGTTTCGGGAAAACTTCAATCAGAAGCTTTAGTTGCAAGATTCTGGTATGGTTGAAAATATTTTTTCGGATACTATAGGAACCAACATCGATTTTCCACAAGAGGAAATGGTGTGGGACATCTAGTCCCCATAATCCTTGCTAGGACACAGGGATTAACTCTATTTTCACAACATTGAGAAAATTTCAAATTTATTTGATTACTTCAAAAGTCGCGGGTCTGGTGAGACAACCTTGAAGTAAAGTTGAAATTTGACTATAGTTCCTGAATCGAAGTTACCTTTTGCCTTACTATCCCAGATGGAACAGGTAAAAGGGCTGAAAGATAGGTGTATAAACATAAACAATTTCACAATACATGTTGCAGTTGAGATTTATTTTTGAAATGAAAATTGGGTCTGAGCTCAACTTTTATATCTTTAACTGTGCCCTACACAATGATTTATGGTCTAATATAGTAATATACAGCGCCGCAGGCCGTAAAATAAAAAAAATAATAAAAAAGCCCAATGGGGGGTGAAGGGAGGTATAGCCCCCCTTGCGGGGTCTAAGGGGCAGAGCTTCTAGCGGGGTTAGGGGCAGAGCCCCATGAAGGCATCAGTAATTGCATGGTCGCATGCAGGGTGTCTGAAATGCTCGCCGCAGGCGAAGGGTTCTAGGGGCCAGAGCCCCTTATGCTTTAACACATTACAGAGACTTATCATCTAATACAGTATTTACAGTATTACGGCGTATTAAATGCCCGCCGCATGCACGGGAGACTAGGGGGCAGAGGCTTCTACCAGGTCCGTAGTCAGAGTGACTTGACAGGGGGGGCTTAACCCCTCTCCCCCCCCTTAAGTGCCACAGAAAATATGAATTTTTTAAACGTTTCAAGAAAAGCCTGAAACTAACGTTTTCTCATAAGGGAAAATTGTTCATATTGTTAAAGAAATTATGAGTGGCGAGCGAAGCGAACGACATTTTTGGACCCGTACGAAGTACAAAGGTCCTATACGTTTACTACAAACAATTTTATTTTAACATGGGGTAGATCGAGGTGGGAAGGGGGAGGATGCATCTATTATCGTCTAGAGATGACGAATCAGCAATAAAAAAAATGTCCGTCTGTCCGTCTCCACTTTTTTTTCCAAACGGCTCAACCTATCAGCCTAAACTTTTTTTCCCCTGAAAGGTACATGACTCCCATGATTCAAGTTCGAAGATGAGCAAAATCAATCAAGTCGTTCCGGAGATATTGTCGAGGAAATGACCAAAAACATGGTTTTTCGAAGGTCGGTGAAGCTTTTTTGCAAATATCTCAGCTAGTATAGCACGGAAATTCCTCATTTTGGTGTCAAATGAAATCATTTGATGTCACAAAACTGGAAAAAATTTTTTGTGGGAATCGGTACAGGGGTCTGGGCACTGGGACCAATGGAATGGACGAAATTGAGATTCTTGGCCATATACGAAAACAGTTTTTCGTGTTGACCCAGATCTCCAGAACTAGTTAGAGTTAGAAAGTTGGTTCCAAAGGCGAAGTTATTGAGAATTAAATTTAAGCGAACACGTGTTTCAGGATTTTGGGGAGATATGGTCCAATCCTGATATATGGCCACTTCCATAATTGGGCAGGATGACCCGGATCTCCAGAACTGTGAAAGTTAGAAAGTTGGTACCAAAGGCAAAGTTGTTGAGAATTAAATTTAAGCGAACACGCGTTTCAGGGTTTTGGGGAGATATGGTCCAATCCTGGTATATAAACACTTCCATAATTGGGCAGGATGACCCGGATCTCCAGAACTATGAGAGTTAGAAAGTTGGTGCCAAAGGCGAAGTTGTAGAGCATTAAATTTAAGCGAACACGTGTTTCAGGGTTTTGGGGAAATATGGCTCAATCCTGGTATATGGCCACTTCCATAATTAGGCAGGATGACCCAGATCTCCAGAACTATAAGAGTTAGAAAATTGGTTCCAAATGCGAAGTTATAGAGAATTAAATTTAAGCGAACACGTGTTTCAGAGTTTTGGGGAAATATGACCCAATCCTGGTATATGGCCGCTTCCAGAATTTTGTTTTTTTAATGGTAATTTGTGGCAGGATGACCCAGATCGCCAGAACTATGAGATTTAAAAAGTTGGTTCCAAAGGCGAAGTTATAGAGAATTAAATTTAAGCGAACACGTGTTTCAGGGTTTTGGGAAAATATGGCCCAATCCTGGTATATGGCCACTTCCATAATTGGGCAGGAGGACCCGAATCTCCAGAACTATGAGAATTGGAAAGTTGGTTCCAAAGGCGAAGTTTTAGAGAATTAAATATTTGCGAACACGTGTTTCAGGGTTCTGGGGAAATATGGTCCAATCCAGGTATATGGCCACTTCCATAATTAGGCAGGATGAACCAAATCTCCAGAACTATGAGAATTAGAAAATTGGAAAAGTCGAAATTATAGAGAATCAAATTTGAGCGAACACGTGTTTCAGGGTTTTGGGGAAATTTGGCTCAATCCTGGTATATGGCCACTTCCATAATTGGGCAGGATGACCCATATCTCCAGAACTATGACAGTTAGAAATTTGGTTCCAAAGGCGAAGTTGTACAGAATTAAATATAAGCTCACACGTGTTTCAGGGTTTTGTGGAAATATGGCCCAATCCTGGTATATGGCCACTTCCATTATTGGGCAGGATGACCCGAATCTCCAGGACTATGAGAGATGAAAAGTTTATTTCAAAGGCGAAGTTGTAGAAAATTAAATTTAAGCGAACAGATTTCTCAGGGTTTTGGCGAAATATGGCCCAATCCTGGTATATGGCCACTTCCATTATTGGGCAGAATGACCCGAATCTCAAGAACTATGAGAGGTAGAAAGTTGCTTCCAAAGGCAAAGTTGTAGAGAATAAAATTTTAGATGACATGTGTTTCAGGGCTTTAGAGGAAAATTGCTTAGTCCTTGTATATAAGATTTTCTAGATTTGAATGGTCTGAGACGTACTTCGGTAGGGGCTTTGACGTCACCTTGGGTAATTTCTATGGATCTTTGAAATTCTTACAGTTATAAAAGAACAGAAAACTTTGGATTGTTTGCTTATTTGTATATTTAGGTACGTTTGAGTCACTTTGCCACATCTATTCTGTTTGTCACATCTACTCTGATACGTACGGGTCTTTGGTTATGTTTTTTAATAACTTTCGTTTTCACTGGATGTCAAGCTTTAAAATGGCTCATTTCTCGCCAGAATTACAAAATCTTCGCTCGTAAATTCCCGGTGCCGCCATTCTAGCGAACTGTGCAGTTTTTTTAAGTGCCCCAAATGCTCCATAGTAACTATGAAGTGTTCTGATGGCGCTAAACTTTTCTAATTGATATTAATCAATAACAGGCAAGCATAGTGAAATTAGAGGAACAATTTATTATTAGGGGCCGTGACGCAAGTCTTACACGCCAAAAAATTCACAAGAAATTTTTTCGTAAACTAAGGAACATATATACAGGAACTCTTTTACTTCCCCCCCCCCCCCCCCGAGCCCTAAGAATCCTATGAATCCTAACAAAATGTCTGCCAGCTGTCAAAGTGACGCCATCTTTGATTTTTTGCTATCTTCTGAATTAGAATAGTTACACGTTTGGTTTCTTCGGGAAAGTTGTTGACATTGATGAGCAGAATCTTTATGAATCCTAAGAAAATGGCTGCCACCTGTCAAAGTGACGCCATCTTGGATTTTTTGCTTTTAAAAGTATTTGGGAAAGTATGGGAGGCAGATCATTGGTTTCTTCGGCAAAGTCTCAGAGTTTTGTTAGTAAAAGTCACTAGTATTGGTGAAAATGTCGGGCAGTTGGGCATTGGGTCAATTTTTATGCTTTTGAAAGTATCTGGAAAGGTATGAGAGACAGACCATTGGTTTCTTTGGCAAAGTCTCAGAGTTTTGTGAGTAGAAGTCACAAGTATTGGTGAAAATGTCGGGCAATTGGACATTGGGTCAATTTTTATGCTTTTAAAATAATTTTCGAATGTATGGGAGTAAGACGATAGGTTTGTTTGGTAAAGTCTCAGAGTTTTGTGAGTGGAAGTCACCAGCATTGGTGAAAATGTCGGGCAGTTGTACATTGGGTCCATTTTTATGCTTTTAAAAATATCTTGGAATGTATGGGTGGTAGACCATAGGTTTCTTTTGCAAAGTCTCAAAGTTTTGTGAGTAGAAGTCACCAGTATTGGTGAAAATGCTGGGCAGCTCGGGGGAAGAATCAGTAAGGGGGTAACCGGTTGTATGGGAAAATGGTAGTACGGGGAAAACAGTAATGAGGAGAAAATGGTAGTAGGGGAGAAACGGTTGTACGGGAAACAGTAGTACCGTGGAAACGGTTTTACGGGGAAAACGGTAGTGCGGGGGAAACGGTTGTGCGGGGAAATAGTAGCACGGTGATAACGTTTGTGCGGGGAAACTGTAGTAGGAGAATATGTTAGTAGAGGGAAAACAGAAGTGAGGAGAAAATTGTAGGACGGGAGAAACGGTTGTACGGGGAAATAGTAGAACGGTGATAACGTTTGTACGAAGGAAATGTTAGTACGGGGAAATGTAGAACGGTGAAATGGTAGTACGGGGAAAACAGTAGTGAGGAGGAAATTGTAGGACGGGAGAAACGGTTGTACGGGGAAATAGTAGCACGATGATAACGTTTGTACGGGGAAACGGTAGTACGGAGAAGATTGTAGTACGGGGAAAAGTGTTGTATGGTGGAAACGGTAGTAAAGGTGAAACGGTAGCACGGGGAAAACGGTAGTACAGACGTAATGATAGTATACAGCAAACGGTAGTTCGGCAAAACGGTTTTGCGGGAAAATGGTAGTACGGGGGAAAACCAGATTTGCGTAAGCTTATGGTAACTACTAAAATACTACTAAATCCATTTCTTATTCATCTAAACCTAACTTTGCACACCCTTGCATACATTTTAGTATTAATGTCGTTTGCGACATTAGGAGATTTGTCTCCGACCTAGTGGACAAGAATGCTTAATGTCCGCGTAGCCCCGAGGGGCGGGGGTATTTACTAGTCCTGGTATATGGCCACATCTATAATAATTAGGCAGGATGACATAAATCTACAGAACTATGAAGTTAGAAAGTTTATTCCAAAGGAGCAGTTGTAGAGAATTAAATTTTAGCGTACACGTGTTTCATGGTTTTGGGAAAATATGGCTTAATCCCGGGATAACGCCACTTCCAGATTCCAGAGTGTTGATTCATACCTCTAGAACTATGACATCTAGAAAGTTGCTTACTAACTTACAAAAGTACTGATATCCACAAGAAACCCTCTTACAGAGGAGGTGTGACGCAAGTCTTTACAAAAGCTGTGAAATCAGAAAAGTGTGACGCATTAATCATCTAAGGTAAAACTATTTTCTTCCAGTTACAAAAGTTCTGAAATCAGTGGGTGACGCATTAAGCTTCGATTCGTAACAAAAATTTGTAAACAAAATTACGTTGAGTTCAAAAAATTGCGTTACAAATGCCAGACCCACCAGCGGAATAATTTTTCAACACTTTCAGTTTTTAAACGTATAAATTTAAATTTATCCTAAACGATGCAATAAGAAATAAAAATCAAATTTTTGCAAAAATTGTTTCGTCGTTGGGTCTGGCATTTGGGACGCAATTTTTTGAACTCAACGTAATTTTGTTTAAAAATTTTTGTTGCGAATCGAAGCTTAATGCGTCACCCGCCTCTGATTTCAGAACTTTTGTAACTGGAAGAAAATAGTTTTACCTTAGATGATTAAAGAGTCACACTTTTCTGATTTCACAGCTTTTGTAAGCAGACATAAAGACCTGCGTCACACCTCCTCTGTAAGAGGTTTTTTTGCGGTGTGAAATTACTAACGTTTGGGTCGGCAAAGTTGTTACGCGCCCTGACTTTCCCACTGTGCTCTGTGCCAAGGGGGGGGGGGGCGGGGGGGAGGGGGTCACAACTTAACAAACATACGGAGCAAAAATAATTTTCTGCTAAAGAATTTCTCCCAAGAGCGATTGGGCTTGTTGGAAATTCTGAAAAAGTAATGTTAATATTTGATGAACGCCGCTATAATCATTTTATAAACACTTAAGGTGACTTTTCTATTGTCAACACAACTTATTTGTCCATCATCTAATCTAAATTCATAAGGCGAATCAAATAAACGAGTTAGACTTTAATAATACAGCTTATGCCTTAACTCTTATGTGTATGAAATTACGTCGACATTAAATTGGATTGGAAATTGCCGAAAGGGCAATATTGAAAAAACCGTCCGAAGAAACGGTGTAAAAGTATCTCCAAATATTCAAGCAACCGTCAAAATAAAAAAAGTTAAAATAGTTTGAAAACATAACCAAAGACCCGTACGTATCAGAATAGATGTGACAAACAAATAGATGTGGCAAAGTGACTCGAACAAACCTAAATATACAAATAAGTAAACAATCCAACGTTTTCTGTACTTTTATAACTGTAAGAATTTCAAAGATCAATAGAAATTACTCAAGGTAATGTCAAAGGCCCTACCGAAGTACGTCTCAGACCATTCAAATATAGAAAAGCTTATATCCAAGGACTAAGCCATTTTCCTCTAAAACCCTGAACCACATGTTATCTAAAATTTTATTCTCTACAACTTTGCCTTTGGAAGCAACTTTCTACCTCTCATAGTTCTGGAGCTTCGGGTCATTCTGCACAATTATGGAAGTGGCCATATACTACGATTGGGCCATATTTCCTCAAAACCCTGAAACTAGTGTTCACTTAAATTCAATTCTCTACTACTTCGCCTTTGAAACCAACTTTCTAGCTCTCTTAGTTCTGGTGATTCGGGTCATCCTGCCCAATTATGGAAAAGCCCATATACCAGAATTGGGCCATATTTCCCCAAAACCCTGAAACACGTGTTCCCTTAAATTTAATTCTCTACAACTTCTCTTTCGGAACAAGCTTTCTAACTATCATAGTTCTGGAGATCTGGGTCATCCTGCCCAATTATGGAAGTGGCCATATACCAGGATTGGGCCATATTTCCCCAAAACCCTGAAACATGTGTTCGCTTAAACATAATTCTCTACAACTTCGCCTTTGGAAACAACTTTCTAACTCTTATAGTTCTGCAGGTTTGGGTCATCCAGCCTAATTATGGAGGTGGCCATATACCAGAATTGGGCCATATTTCCCCCAAACCCTGAAACACTTGTTCGCTTAAATTTAATTCTCTATAACTTCGCCTTTGGAACTAACTTTCTAATTCTCAGTGGTGGCTATGTACCAGGATGGGGCCATGGGACCATATTTCCCTAAAACCCTGAAACACGCGTTCGCTTAAATATAATTCTCTACAACTTCGCCTTTGGAACCAACTTTCCATCTTTCACAGTTCTGGAGATTCGGGTCATCCTGCCCAATTATGGAAGTGGCCATATACCAGGATTGAACCATATCTCCCCAAAACCCTAAAACACGTGTTCGCTTAAATTTAATTTTCTACAACTACGATTTTGGAACTAACTTTCTAACTCTCATAGTTTTGGAGATCTGGGTCATCCTGCCCAATTATGGAAGTGGTCATATACCAGGATTGGACCATATCTCCCCAAAACCCTGAAACGCGTGTTCGCTTAAATTTAATTCTCTATAACTTCGCCTTGGGAACCAACTTTCTAACTCTCATAGTTTTGGAGATCTGGGTCATCCTGACCAATGATGGAAGCGGCCATATACCAGGATTGTACCACATTTCCCCAAAACCCAGAAACACGCCCTACAACTTTGTTTCTCTACAACTTTGTTTGACAGTAAATCTCCATATTACATAGTTAAGGAAATATAGACGAAAAACCGTTTTCGTATATGGCCAAGAATATCAATTTTGTCCATTCCATTGGTCCCAGTGCCCAGACCCCTGTACCGATTCCCACAAAAAATTTTTCCCAGTTTTGTGACATCAAATGCTTTCATTTGACACCAAAATGAGGAATTTCCGTGCTATACTTGCTGAGATATTTGCAAAAAAGCTTCACCGACCCTCGAAAAACCATGTTTTTGGTTACTTCGTCGACCATATCTCCGGAACCACTTTATCGATTTTGCTCATCTTCGAACTTGAATCATGGGAGGCATGTACCTTTCAGGGAAAAAGAAGTTTAGGCTGATCTGTTGAGCCGTTTGGAAAAAAAAGTGAAGACGGACAGACGGACAGACAGATAGACGGACAGACGGACATTTTTTTTATTGCTGATTCGTCATCTCTAGACGATAATAGATGCATCCCCCCTCCCACCTCGATCTACCCCATGTTACAATAAAATTGTTTGTAGTAAACGTATAGGACCTTTGTACCTCGTACGGGTCCAAAACAGTAAAGACTTTTTTTTTAGACATATTTTCAAAAATTGTTATTTGTACTACCGCCGATATTAGAACCGAACTAGAGAACATAGGAAAGGCCTCTGACCCATACTACCATATACAAAAAAGTTTGCCACTGACACCGATCTTCTATCACTTATAGTTCTCAAAATGTTTGAATTTTTCGAAAATAAATTGCCTAGACCGATCCACCCTAACATTAGCGGCCATACTTGTAGGCATCACGACATGCCCCACACCGAAACCAACAACTTTGCCTTTGACACCGATCTTCTATCTCTTATAGTTTTCAAAATATTTGAATCTTTCCAAAATAAATTGCCTAGATCGATCCACCCTAATCATTAGCGACCCGGGCCCACATTTTTTCTTTGATGCTCTTAAGGCTTTCATTACCTATCGAATAGAAAAAGAATCACGAAAATCGGATGGAATTTACTCGATTTATGGATAAAAAACAAGTGGGGCCCTAGTGGGTCCGTTTCTTTAGGGCTCTAGCTAGGTCCAAGCGCTCAGATAGAAAAAAATTCCTTCCATAAATTGTAGGGAATTGCTTTATCTTTTGATAAAAAAAACGTTTTGAAAATCGGAAAAGATTTACTCGAGTTATGTACAAAAAGCACGTTTGGCCCTAGCAGAGACTTTTTTTAGTGCTTAGACGGACGGACATATTTTTTTATTGCTGATTCGTCATCTAAGGACCATGATCGGTGCTCCTCCCCCCTATTGTCGGATCGAAATTCGACTGGTTACAAACGTCGTGGTAAACGCATAAGACCCCTTTTCGAAGAACTTCGTTCTTCGTACGGGTCTAAAAATTTTGACATAAATATTAGGGTGGGTCAATTTTCCACTTTTTCTTTTTTGACGACCAGGCTCCCCCTGAGACGATTCCTTAGGTCGTATATAAAACATTTGGTTCAAAATTGGATGCACTTTATAGTCATTCATGATAGCTCAACGAGAATTTCTACTAATTTCGGAGTTTTTCACATAGTCGCTACTCTATCACTTCGCGTGACCCACCATATGACTAAATTATTCCACCAATTGCTGGAATCAACTCTTTAGGGTCCTACGACAACAAATTAACAGATTGCGTGTTGATAGACATAAAAATGTAGAAGGTCGAAGTTCAAAAGTTTCACGGAGGTCGATTTTTTTGTAATTTTTTCCACTTTTTCATCATGAAATCACCACTTTTAGTGAAACAACTTCCGCTTATCTGGCTTTTTTTTTTAGATGGAAGCTTGATTTTAGGAGAGCAGGAGTGGGGATAAAGCATGTAGTTCCAAAAACTAAACATCCATTCCAAAATCATCCATTTCAATATCATCGATTTCAATATTTCCCGCTGTCCATTAACATCCATTTATCATCCATTTCAATAAAACCCGCTGTACCTTAGCATGCATTCCAATAACTCCCGATTCAATATCATCCATTCAGTACCCCGAAGGGTCGAATTCCCATAAGGCCGAACAAGTATTAGTTTAATAGTTAACCCGTATTATGTACAGTAACAAGGTGATTGCTGCGGCGAGCCTTGTTATGCATTACTGTCGTCGCTCGACCTCGCTTTTTTATTTTTCTATTTTTTTTTTGGCTTGCAGCGCTGCTTAATCAGATCAAGCTATTTCCAACGAGAAATATAAAAATCTCAATAGCTAATTAGTACACAGAATACATTTTAAATTCGGCCTTTTGCGGCGCCACCATGTATCGTACTGGAGGTTTCTGCCCCTTCGCCACCGAGTCTGCGGCTGGCTAGATTATAATAATATATACTGCTAAGGGACTCTACCCCCTCACTACTAGATTGCGCCTTGCAGGCTATGGCTATGCCCCTTAGACCCCGCAAGGGAGCGTATTCCCCCATTGACCCCCCTTTGCGGGGGCTGCCGCTCTCGACCACACTTCTTTATTTTTTCTTTTTGTTCGCAGCCTGTAGCGCGGCGCTACTTTTACTATTTTTTTCCAAGAATTAACAAACAAAATTTAACTAAACTAGAATGTATGACAATGGACAGAGCGGAAGCTATTGGAATGGATGTCAATGGACAGCGGGAGTTTTTGGAATGGATGATATTGAAGAGGGAGTTGTTGGAATGGATATTGATGGACAGGAGGGAGTTATTGGAATGGATGTTAATGAACCGAGCGGAAAATATATACTGGTAGATTTGTCGTGTTACCGTTGAAGTTTGCTGCAATCGAGGCTAAAGATGGAGAAAGGTCCTCAACCAAAATTAAATATATAACTTTTCCAGCAGCTTCCAGCATCAGCAGACCCTTCTTACTTCCTTTCGAAAAACTGTTAAAACTTTATCTACATCAGTTTGAGTTCTTCTCTGGTACTGACACTTATTTATATGCGTCGTGTGCTGGCAGCGAAATCAAGTTCTTGTCGTGTCATTAAGTTTAGCGGTCATGCTTAGACACAATAACAAATTGCGATTATCATGAATCTCTATTCAGCTTGAATATAGTTACGTGGATTTTGCAATACCATTTACAAAGTTTTTTCGTCATCTCGGCAGGTTCCGAAAACTAGTTTATACCAAAGAATTTTCGCAAAAGAACGAAATTGGGCAGGATCAAGACTTTAGGAACAAGCCATCGTGCACAGTATTTGAACATGTGTTTTCCCTTGCTAGGTTTTAAGAGATGCGTCGCGTCACGTCCGTCGTATATCTGGCACCAGTTATCCCTACGTAAAAAAAGAAATTTTACCCTTCTTCATTTGCTGCAAATCACCAACATTTACACTCTAATTGATTTTACCGTTAAACATATCCGTCTGTAGCTGACATTCATGTACTACGAAAAATTTGAAAATAATTTATCGATTTTCACCATCTTTGACAATTTCACCATTCATCCCTTGAAAATAAATAAATAGTCAATATAGAAAATATATACGTTCACTGTAATGCGCTAATGTCACGATGAGAGGAACGGAAAATCTTTTAATCATGAATAACAGCAACACATTAATCAACCTTAATTACTTGTTGTAATGCATGTAATAAAGTTCTTGACACAAATCTTTATAAGCTGTGCACATCCATAATAACGCAAAATATAACCGTCACGCCAAAAAACCATCAAAGAGTAATTGGACGCAACTGTCACAGATGTACGGAGAATATTATACAACTTAAACTTAGCTAAAGTTAGTGATGTGATATTAGCTTTAACTCGTTTGGTTTTATGATTTTTTTTATTGTGTTGAAAGGGGATGAGATTGCCTGCAAACGGAACAGCCTGATAAATTCTACTTCCGTTTGAACAATCAAATTAAATTTAAATTTTACGTATACTCGTTAGAAACATTTTTGAAATGGGTTCGGTTGCTGGGAGTTACGAGAAACGTGCACTTTTTTCACATGTTTTCAAATGGTAGCATTCACACCATGAGCAGAAATTCTGAAGAAAAATTCGAAATTCTACAATGATCCAGAACAATCAATTATTCATCGATTATTTTCATCTATAGAATGGCATAGTTATTTTCGCAATATTAACTAATTGAGGCTAACTTACTGAATGTTGACACTTTTCGAACACTTCACTATTCTCTAGTAATAATTCAGTAAGGCCTGCCTTGCAAATTTTGGTTTCATTTTATTTAGTTGTAGTATTTATATGTTTCGGATTACCTAAAATTTACACCAAATAATAGCATTTATTCGATTTTTATTTTTTTGAGCTTTTTTAATATAATTAAAATTTGTTTTTTCGGAATAGCTCAGTATTTATTTTATTTTCTACCAAATATTTCGACCACTATTCATGGTCATCTTCAGTGGTATCTGAAATCAATAAATATTCTATTACAAATGGTCTCACAAATTTACATAAACACATTTGTATACCCTATGAGTTTTGTCTTTGTTATATTATTTTGTGGGTGTTTGTAATTGCATTTTGTCACTATGTTTTATCTGTTAATGAATTGGCGGATAAATTTCTGGGAATTATTTTGTACTATGATTTCATTCTAACTTACGTTTTTGGAAAATTGAATATGAATAATCGTAGTTGTATTACTCGTCTGATAATTTAAAGACTTAAAAACTATTTGTATTGGACTAAAACTAATTCTACATACAATATGACGGAGTAAATAAATTAACATATTATCTTTATTAAACACACAAAAAAAACATGCAAAAAAATTCGACAAGCTGATTGAAGTAGAAAAAAAAATTCACAAGTGACACATCAGAGTTTGGATAAGAGACACCAAACCAAAAAGTGATCGCAACTTCACCATAACTGGACCGCTGTGCGCAACTGTGAAAAAGTACATTGGTTTACGTCCTGCTAATGCTGTTAATGAAAGATTCTTCATCAATTATAAAGACGGCAAATGCATGAACCAAGCTATTGGGAAGAAGAAGTTCTCAAAAATGCCGTGTCGAATTGCTCAGTTTTTGGACTTGCCAGACGCGCAAAGATATACAGGCCACGCATTTCGTCGATCGGGAGCATCTGCGTTTGCAAATAGCGGTGCCGGAATCGATGCAGTAAAGAATCTGGTGGCTGGAAATCTGCGAAGGTTGCCGAAGGCTACGTCGAGCATTCACTCGCATACAAACAACGTAGCAGTGAGACCATATCGTCAATATTAACTTTGGATTCAGTCGCCAGCTGCTCATCATCGACTTCAGCAATTGCCACAAAATACGAAACATCTGCCAAATCATTCGCCAGATCCTCATCATTCACTTCCACAATTGTCAATGAACACAAAACATTGAGTGAACGAGACGATACAACTGATATGTCCGCTGATCGCTACCTTGAGCACGAGCAATGTGTGGCTTCACAAGGGTACATCCAGACCCCAGACGACGAAGTAGTGGATGCGGAAATGATGGACGTCGCGTCGGGGAGGAAGTACAGTCGACAGGACGGACACATTTTATGAAACAATTTTCGTTTACTAACTGCAACGTAACAATAAATCTCAAAAATTAATTTTGCAATTGTGATCAGAAAATGACTTTATAAAAATCAGTTCCTTTGTTATGAAATAAAAATTTGAAAAAGAAATCAATTCTTCTACCTCCAACGACCTTCTACTTCTACCACAACAAACCAAAAATTTTCTAATTCTTCTACCTCCTGCCACTCCTGCCACTCCTGCTACTTCTACCACAACAAGCTAAAAATTTTCTACAAAAAGTCACTTCTACAATGGGCATTCCACCTTTCGCATTTATTCAAAATTTGCTGAAACTAACTCGTAATGCAACTGACCCGTAATGAAACTGACCCGTAATGAAGCATTTACATAGCCTAATATTGTCGATGTAAATTCAACATACCGGGTGGTATACGTTAAAAGCATTTCTGCAACGAACAATCGCCGCACGTAAACAACTCGAAAGATACTTTGCTGTGTAAACGAAAAGACACACTTACGAACAAATGTGAGCGAATGTGTTTTTCAAATTTGCTCGCATTCGTTTTTCACATTTGTTCACATTTTTTTAACCATAAAGTTCGAATGAAAAATTTGGCAATTGAGCGAATAAGTTCGGTCATTTCTGGTCCCATCTATGAAGACAATGAGTAAATGCGCCAGATAGATGCAACAATTACCGGAAAATATCATTTGAAACCATCACATTTGCATTTTGAAAATCGGCAATTTTGCATTTTTTTACCAAATTCGCCAGATGTGAAACGCACATATGCATGTAAGAATGTAAGTAATTTGCGATTTTGTTGCACATCTCGGTACATTTACATCTATATTTTGCAGATGTGACCTAAAATTATGAAAAATATATGAAGGGATCCGTACGTATCAAAACACAGTTGATGTTACGAAAAGACTGGAACGTATTTAAGTAAATATTGCGTTCACATTAGACTGTTGTTGCAATATTGAAAAACCCGTCCGAAGTTACGGTGTAAAAAATTTCTCCGAACGCACAAAATTGACCTCCAAATAGAGAAAAATGTTCTCCTCAATTTTGTCTACAACATAGCAAAAAACTATTTTTTGGGCTAGGGCCGACCTTAGTACTGACTTTGTCCAAAGACTCGAATCGAAAAATGTTTCTTCCAAAAATTTTCGGTCATGCCCAGATTTTTCAAACAAAAAAAAGTATGAAAATCGGTAAAGATTTACTCGAGTTATGTACAAAAAACACATAGAGCCCTAGCAGAGACTCGTGTTTAGTGCCCTAGCTAAGTCCAAGGACTCAAATTAAAAAAAAGTTTCTTCCATAAATTGTCGGCCACGCCCAGATCTTTCAAACAAAAAAAAAATTATGAAAATCAAAATAAATTTGCTCGAGCTATGTGCAAAAGACCAAAAACCAACCTTTGGGCCGACAGTACCCAGATTCAATCACACAAAATATTTTTCGACTACCTTTCAGGAAAAAAAAAGTTTTTGCAAATCGGTCAAGATTTACTCAAGTTATCGTGTTGACGGACAGACAGACCGACAGACGGACATTGTTTTTTTCGCTGATTTGTCATCTGGAGACAACAAAAAAAGTTTCCCCCTTACTCCAGGGTTCGAATTCGCAATGTAACAAACGTGGTAGTAAACGCATCAGACCTTCGTACTTCGTGCGGGTCTAAAAATACGCGAAAGGTAGTCAATCTGATCTTTGAAAAGCGTAGAAACAAATGTAAACAAATATGGGAAATCACATTTGAAAAATGTATCAGATATTTTCGACAATTGTCGTGCAGTGTTTACACAAAAGTGCGTTATGAAGAAACGTCATAGTTTTGTTTACAGCGGCAAAATTCAAATTCAAAATTGATTGCTTTAGTTGTTGAATATTTGTTCATGCGATTCAAACCTGTAATTGTAATTTGAAATCATTTTGAGATGTTTTGAATGAAGCGTAAGGTGAGTTTTTCATTTCAAAATTATTTGTTGGCATAAAATAACAAAAAGAAGAGTTTTCTGTTTCACTGAATATTTGGACAAAGTAAAATTAGCTTGAACATTGAAGTAGAATCGTAAAACATTTAATTAAGAGGGTAGGAATACATCGTTTGACTTTGAGGTGCATGTTGCGCTTTTAAATACAATTTATTATTTGTTCAACAACTGTCGACGTCGTTTGGGCTCTTTCCGAATTTACATATTACCCGCAATAGAGATGTGCTCTATTATATTATGTGCTCTTCAAAATGCAGACAAGATTCGAAACAAATAAATTTATCCAATTTCCCAATACTACTACTATTTCTTTATTCATTCATGTTCAGAATGTTACTAAAATGGAAATGGAATATCGTGGCTTGTGATGTAGTATAAAAAGAATAAGACAGTCGAAAATACAATAATCAAAAAAAAAATATTAAACAAATATTTGTACAAATTTCTATACAAGCATTAGTTTTAATATCGTTTGCCTGTCGCGGACACCAATTTTCAGTTTTAAAGTATTTATTCGAATTTTAACAATTTCCGCAACTCCCCGTTCATTTTAATGGTGTTAGCGCACATCTTGGCACATTGCACCATAAAAAAGATAGTCGAGGATGAGCAAATGTGAAATTATATGAAATTAGAAAAAATGTGAAAATCACATATTTTCGTATACTCCAAATTTTAACATTTTTGTATTGTAAGTTAAAAGTATTGTAAATGAATAATTATGTCGTAGCGAAATAAAAATATGATTTTTTCACTTTTAAACTAATTTTTCGGCTCAGAGTATGTTGAAAATAATGGAAGAATTGAAGTAAAAATCGAATAAATGAAATTATTTTAAATTTTAGGTAATCCGAAACATATAAATACTACAACTAAATAAAATGAAACCAAAATTTGCAAGGCAGGCCTCACTGAATTATTACTAGAGAATCAATTGTTTATCGGTCACTTTTATCTATAGAATAGTGAGTTATTTTCGCAATATTAACTAATTGAGACTAACTTACTGAATGTTGACACTTTTCGCACACTTCACTATTGTTCGGGACCATTGTAGAATTTTCCAAGTAAGAGCTTTTGAAATTTCGAATTTTTCTTCAGTTTCAATTTACTGCTACTCTCTAATTAATTGGACAAGATGCAAAAGATGGGTGTCGACTTCGACGGGTCGACCGGGTCGTCAGTCCATCTTCGGTTTTGATAAAAATTTTCTTTTTACTATTTTTAAATGTGTTTATTGTTAATGTAATAGCCAGTAAGCGATAGCCGTTGGCCGAAATTAATAAATAAATAAATAAAGAATATCTGCTAATCGTGTGAATGTTACCATTTGAAAACATGTGAAAAAAGTGCACGTTTCCCGCAAATCCCTGTTGATACAAAAAGGAATAGGTAAGAGATTTGAGCTTAAGGCTGATCTTCTAGTGTAAGTCTGAAGTGTCAGAATATAGATATTTCGTGAGAAAAACTGTTATGTCAATCTAATTCTTATACAACATAAAGTTGACGAAATACAAATACACTATTTCCGGTTCCGCCTTTCTTATGATTCGTGAGTTTTGCTTAACTGTTTCATTTCAACATGTTGAATTGCATTAACATCAATAATAATAATAATAATTTACTGCATATAGAAGGCTGAGTGCCTTATTACATTATATACAAAGATATAGAAAATTAGATTCAAATATAAAAATGATACTTAAAACTAAAATCTTTTTCAATTTTGGAAGTTCCTTAAGATATTGATAATAATAATCATAATAATTAATAATATTTAATTTAGTGATAAACATAAGAACGTAACGATTTCACTCTTTATTACCCAACTCAATGCAACTTACCAATCAAAGTGTTATAGGAGCACTCACCCAATCCCCCGTTGTATATGGTCGATATACATGTTTCGAAATTCATTCATGGACCGAGCATTTTTGATTTTATTAGGAAGAGAGTTATATCTCATGATTCCATGAAATAATACTGAGTTGCGTGTCTTAGCCGATGTCGCTCGGGGTACAATAAAATTCCTAGTTCTGTGCGAAGTACCCGGAATTAATTTCTGAGATATGTAGGATAGGGTTTTTGTCATCGCAATTTTGTGTAGTAGAAAAAGAGCTCTCATCTCCATGAAATCAATAATATCACACCCTAAAATCTTGTCACTATATTCACTTAAGGAATCTCTTCGCCTCAGTCCGAAAACAAATCTAGTACAGGAGTTAAATAACTTGTGGAGAAGCTGCTTACAACGTTCATCCAACCCGAATGCAAACACTTCACAGCAATACAAGAAGTGCGGAACTAGCAGAGTTTTTTTATATTTTTTCGATTTTATTATCAAAAAAAGCTTTATTTTGGGCATCAGCACACTTAGCTAGGAGATGGAAAATAATGAAAAAACCAGATTTTTGCTGAATGTTTAACGTTTATTGAACTATAAGTTTTAAGGAAACCCTAATTTCATTATCTCTGGAAAACTGAAAGTTTACAATCTCACGCTTTTTTTATTGGATATACAATCTTAGCCGTTTCGCAGTTTTGCCAATGCAAAAAAACATTGATCAGAGATAATATTAAAATCAGCTGAATTTTGAGAGCAAATAGTTTTGAAACTACCCGACCAAATAATTATACGTTGGTTTTGAATGGATCTTCATTAGAAGCTCGTGATGTTCTGAGGCAGTTTTGAAGATGCGAAGGAAATATTTACAAAACAGCATAGAATATGTCGCGTTTTTCTGTTTGGTTTTTTCAGGTTTCTCAAATCTGATGATGTTTGACTGATATTAACAAGACCTTCAAAGCCTCTATTTGTAAAAACTTTCCTTTTTTTCGCAAAATGTCCCTAAATTGTTCATGTTCTTGAGTGTGTTAGCCCAGTTAGCGCAATAGATCCACATTTTATCGAATTTTCTACATTACGACTATATTTTTCAACAAACCATTCTACATTACGTCGCCGAAAATCGTTATTTTTGGCGCTATTCTGTAGTTCCTGACAAATTGCGAGGGGAATGGATAGTTCGGATGAAATTTGCGGGGTTATATTACATTTTTTTACTGGCTCCAATAATAGTCAAGGAAAGGTGTTCAAGGTACGCTGTAATTGCGACTTGCAAATAATGCATTTTTGAAGTTTGCATCCTTGTGATTGCTCGGTTTCAAGTTGGAGAACATTCTGTAAGGCGTAGTACTTCCACTTTGCTATTAGCAGGCAATTTTTTTGTTCCTAATTGTAAAAGCCAAAGAAGGAGGCTGGTGGTGTATTAGAATATTTTAAGAATGTTTGAGTTGGAACTTATTTTTGATTTCTAAGTCATTATTCCGAAATGAAAGTGCAGCTCCATAGAAATTAGAAACTAATCGACCACAAGTTCCATTAGTTGTTATTTTACGTAAACTTACACCATTAAAAACCAACTACCCTACTAACACCACGTGTTACAAAATGGGAGTTTGAAACATTAGTTCTGAACATAATTTCGTAATGATGATATGCGGTGGTTCAAATTTATTTTTGGTACACAGTTCAATGATGCTTTTAATTGAACAAAAAAGGGTTGGCAAACAACGACATATATTTGTAATCCAAATATCACACAAAATATATGAAATGGATTAATTGTTTTTGGTTGTGTAAAATCTGTTGCAACAGGACTGTTGTAGAGGATATACAAATAGATGTACTTTAATCAGGTCATTGCAGGAAGGAAATATTAGAGCAATATGTTATCCTTGCCGAAAAGGGCATCACTAAAACCAAATTTAAATTCACATAATATTCTTGACATTTCGCCAAGACAAATTTTTTGAGTCACTGCCAATTTAAACTGTAACGCAAACTTCATTCATCTTACTTCCATGGGCGAAAATGATCCCGACATGTTTCTCTAGAATATATCAAATAGTAATTTTGATGACCAGAGCATAAAAGTATATATTTCAAACAGTGAAGTTTACACCCCGCGCCGAAGGCAAGGGTGGTAATCGCACAGTTTGAAATTTTTACCTTTTTGCCCGCGTTATCTATAGATATATATATATACTATTTTTAATGATACCTTATGCGAGAATGAGGCCTTTGCACACCGAAACACAAAATCAATTACAATTCTAAATTAAATTTACTAAATTGGTTGAAATACTCGCAAGTTGCAATTATTTTCCTTTCATATAAGCAAATCCGCAAAAAAAACTCTAACAGAGGAGATGTGACTCAAGTCTTTATTTCTGCTTACAAAAGTTCTGAAATCAGAGGGGGGTGACGCATTAGGCTTCGATTCGCAAAGAAAATTTTTAAACAAAATTACGTTGAGTTCAAAAAATTGCGTCACAAATGCCAGACCCAACGACGAAACAATTTTTCTGTACTTTCAGTTTTTACGCTAGGAGCTGCGGGAAACGATACAATTGAAAGCAATTTTTGATTTTTTAGTTTAAATGAAAGAGAAATAATGTAATGTATTTTCTCATTGCAGACAAACTGAAATTCAATTAAAGTTAAATTTGGTTCTTGTCATTTGAATGTACGAGTTATTGTTTTTATGCTAATTCATTGCTGCATACAATTTAGCATGTCCTAAGAATGAATCAGCTAACATCAACAAAATTGTAGACTCTAAAAATATTTTACTTTGAATATTTTATAATTGAAAATTTAATGGCTGCAAATCAAGCAAATCCTTTTTCGTACTAAGCTCTTTGTCGTACTGAATTCTACCATCGTCAAACAATTTATCGAAATGTAATTTAAACCATCATAAATTCGAAAACTCTTAAAATTTATGGACTTTTCGCAATCTTCCTATTTCTTTCCAAAAAATCAATTTTTTGTATGTTTCTAGAAATTGCTTATTACGAAAGCCTTTCCGAAGTACTAGGAGCGACCTACAGCCTGACTATAAACAAAAAGGTTTAATTTATACATCCTTTTTAAAGTCCTATCTTCGGCAAAAATGTTCTCCTTAAAATTCACTACAACATAACAAAAATTTATATTTTTACCCTTAACCCGACTTTGCGACCCTTAGGTAAACACCGAAACCTCTAGTTCCATGGGCAAAAATGTTCCCCTTGTAATTTTTCACAACTTTGCCTTTGGAACCGTTTCTGTGTACCTTGTCTGTAAGAAAATATTGATGAAAAATCACTCTCTATCGTATATTTGCGCGTAGCACGACTTACTATCACTCCAAGAACTGTACATCCCGAAAGACTCAAACGATTTCCGAAAATGTTTACCGCTCGCTTTGAGAGATCCATATCTTTCATTTGACATCTTTTTTTTTTAAAGGGTAGCCGTTCCTACCGCAGTAGGACATCTTACTTGGTACTTTCATTGCTATACTTTCGGATCTATGACCGAAAACGTTTCACCGACCCTCGAAAAATCACATTTTTAGCCACATTTTCGGCTCGTTCTCCGCGACGACTCAACCGATTCTTAGTCAAGTTAGCAGGTATAGGCCGTGTATTTTAGATCATTCTAATAACACCCTACTTGCACTAAACGGATAATTTTCCGATTAAATTTGAGGAAATTTTTCTGCCATTTAGCAAATTTTGAGGGTTTCGGGAATATTTTCTCGTAGTGATCTCCAATTTTCTCAAATTTTGTCAAGTTAGGTAGGTATCGACGAAACCTTTCCAAAATCTGATGGTTTGCAGATACTACTTGATGATATTTTCGTAATATTTTTCAATTTTTCGTTTTTTTCATAAAAATCCTCGCAAAGCATTCCACATCCTACAGCTAGTCTCTACCTTTCCCAATTGACAAAATTTGTTTCAATTTTGATACTTTTCGGATACTTTAAAAGTGCTTTTCCCTAAAACGTAATCGAAAAATCTTTTATGGGATTAAATCTGGGCACTGTCGGTCCAAGGGCCACCGAGCTAGGGCCGTTTAAGTGATTTTTGGTCTTTTGTTCATAAATCCAGTAAATCTCTTCTGATTTTCAAAATTTTCCTTTTGTTTGAAAGACCTGGGCGTGGGCATAGCAGACAATTTATGGAAGAAACTTTTTTGAATTTGAGTCCTTGGACTTAGCTAGGTCACTAAAATCGAGTCTCTGCTAGGGCTCCATGTGTGTTTTGTCCATAACTCCGGCAAATTTTTTCCGATTTTCATAAATTTCCTTTTGTTTGAAAAACCCGAGCATAGCCGACAATTTATGGAAGAAACTTTTCTGAATTTGAGTCTTTGGACTTAACTAGGGCACTAAAATCGAGTCTCTACTATGGCTCTATGTGTTTTTCGTCCATAACTCGGGCAAATCTTTTCCGATTTTCATAAATTTTCTTTTGTTTGAAAGACCCGAGCATAGCCGATAATTTAAGGAAGAAACTTTTTTGAATTTGAGTTCTTGGACTTAGCTGGGGCACTAAAAACGAGTCTCTGCTAGGGCTCTACATAACTCGAATAAATTGTTTCCGATTTTCAAATTTTTTTTGTTTGAAAGATCTAGGCATGACCGACAGTTCATAAAAGAAACTTTTGCCTGTGCTTAGGGCTCAAGTGGGCCATGTAGGTCACAAGGTCGGCCCTAGCCAAAAAAAATTTTTTTTGCTATGTTGCAGAGGAAATTGAGGGAAACATTTTTGGCTATGGAATTGTGTGTCCGAGGCCTCTACTTAGGTCTACTAAGTCGCCGCCAAAACTTAGCTGTATATATGGTTCCGCAGTCTACGAAAAAAAATTGTCTCAATTTTTTGTTCGTGTGTGGACTTGCGCCAAGGGCACATCGCTACCGCGCGCCCATGATGGTTTAGGTTTTTAGACCCGCACGAAGAACGAAATTATTTGAAAACCACCCCAATTTCTACCCGGGAGTAGGGGAGCGAGCATCGATCATGGTCCTTAGATGACGAATCAACAATAAAAAACATATGCAAGGGACCCGTACGTATCAGAATAGATGCGGGAAACAGAGTTGTTGTTACGAAAAGACTCGAACGTATTTAAGTAAATACTGCCTTAACTCTTAAGTGTTTGAAATTACATCCACATTAAAATGTATTGGAAATTGCCTATAGGGCAATATTAAAAAACCCGTCCGAAGAAACGCTGTAAAAGAAACCACCCGAAAGCACAAAATTGATCTCCAAATAGACAAAAATGTTTTCCTCAAATTTCTCTACAGCATAGCAAAAAACAATTTTTTTTGTTAAGGGCCGACTTTAGGACCGACCTAGTGCCATAAGGAAATGCCTCTGACACATACTTCCATAGACAAAAATCTATCCCTCAATCTGCTCTGCAATATGACAAAAAAATGTTTTTTTTGTTAGGGCCAACCTTAGGACCGACCAGAGGCCCACTTGAGCCCCAAGCACAGGCACAAATTTGTTTATGAATATAATTCGGTACACGATTACCTCTCAAACAGAAAAAGAATTAACAAAATCGGTTAGGATTTGCCCGATTTATGTAAACAAAAACACGTTAGGCCTAGCTGAGTCCAAGGGCATCTGTTACGTCTCGGACGTAACGAACCAGCAAACCCATATATGTATCATTTCCAGCGTTCCCTTCGCCGTAGCAGGGGTTTGCTGGTTCGTTACGTCCGAGACGTAACAGCATCTTATCAAAAAACTTTCTTCCACGAAATGTGAGACATTCAAAGACCTTTCGATTAATTTTTTTTTTGAAAATCTGACGAGATAACTCGAGTAATGTACAAAAAAAAATGTAGGACCCTAGCAAAGACTCGTTCCTAGCTAAGTCCAAGGGCTCAAAATCAAAAAAACTTTCTTCTACGAATTGTCGGCCTTGCCCAGATATTTCAAACAAAGACCTTTTGATTAAAAATTTGCCCGATTTATGTAAACGAAAACACGTTGGGTCTAGCTGAGTCCAAGGGCATCTGTTACGTCTCGGACGTAACGAACCAGCAAACCCCTGCTACGGCGAAGGGAACGCTGGAAATGATATATATATGCATAATTTCCAGCCTTCCCTTCGCCGTAGCAGGGGTTTGCTGGTTCGTTACGTCCGAGACGTAACAGCATCTTATCAAAAAACTTTCTTCCACGAAATGTGAGACGTTCATAGACCTTTCGATTAATTTTTTTTTTTTGAAAATCTGAAGAGATATCTCGAGTAATGTACAAAAAAAATGTAGGGCCCTAGCAGAGACTCGTTCCTAGCTAAGTCCAGGGGCTCAAAATCAAAAAACTTTCTTCTACGAATTGTCGGCCATGCCCAGATATTTCAAACAAAGACCTTTTGATTAAATTTTTTTTTTTGAAAATCGGAATGGATTTACTCGAGTTATGTACAAAAAACACGTATGGCCCTTGCATAGAACAGTTTTGAGTGCCCTAGCTAAGTCCAAGGGCTCAAATCCAAAAATGGTTTCTTTCATAAATTATTAGCGATGCCCAGATCTTTCAAACAAAAAAAAATTATGAAAATCGGTAAATATTTACTCGAGTTATGAACAAAAGTGGTTTTAAGCGGCCCTAGCTCGTCCGTCTGTCAACACGATAGCTCGAATAAAACTCAACCGATTTTCAAAAACTTTTTTTCCACGAAAGGTAATCGAAAAATCTTTTTTGGGATTGAATCTGGGCACTGTCTAGGGAACTAGGGCCGTTTAAGTGGTTTTTGGTCTTTTGTGCATAACTCGAGCAAAGCTTTTCCGATTTTCAGAAACTTTTTTTCTTTGAAAGGTCTTGGTATGGCCGACAATTTATGGAAGAAACGTTTCTGATCTTGAGCCCTAGGACTTAACTCGAGCACTAAAAAAGTGTCTCTGGTAGGGCCAAACGAGTTTTTTGTACATAACTCGAGTAAAACTTTTCCGATCAAAAGATAAAGCAATTCCCTACAATTTATGGAACAAATGTTAAATCTGAGCGCCTGAACTCAGCAAGGGCTCTAAAACTGATTCTCTACAAGGGCTTTTCAATCGAAAGGTCTGGGAATGCCCAACAATTTATGGAAGAATTTTTTTTTACTTTGGGTCCCTGGACCTAGCTAGAGCCCTAAAGAAGCGGAACCAGGAAGGGCCCTACTTGTTTTTTATACATAAATCGAGTTAATTCCATCCGATTTTCGTGATTCTTTTTCTATTCGATAAAAAATTTGGGCCCGGGCCGAGCTTAAGATGGCCGCTAATGTTAGGGTGGATCGATCTGGCAATTTCCAACCCAATTTAATGTCGACGTAATTTCATACATTTACTTTTATACGTTCGAATCTTTCTGCAACATCTATTCTGTTTGCCACACCTATTCTGATACGTACGGGTCCCTGCATATGTTTAATTCTTTGTTCAAAAAATTAAAATTTTTTGTGGAATAACCGTAAACTCTTCGCCTTCGAAATCGACTTTTATCAGACTACCTCCATTTATTGAGCTCACAACTAATGAAATAATCAATCAAAACAAACTAACTTCTTCACAAAATTTTTGGTATATATTTCGAGTACTATCAATCATACCCATCCTCAGCCAATAATTTCTTTGGAATCTCTGATAAGAGTAAGTAGATACGAAAACAATTTTTAAATTATCAAAATAAGACAAAAAAATTAAAACAGGTATCTGTATACAAATTCACTTTCTAATTTTTACGAAGTTGTCAAATTTTTACTTCCGTTTTGTTCTTTTTTATAAAAACTTCGTCAACTTCGAAAGTTTTTATAAAAAAGAACAAAACGGAAGTAAAAATTTTGAATGTTGCATTTAAAGTGTTTAGCAGATGAAGTGATGTCTTACGTTGTCGATTGTTTTGTTGACGATATAGGTGGTAAAAGTTTTAATTGTTGAAGGCGTTTGTGTTATCGAATGTGCTTAAATAAGGTTGAAAAGTGGCGAGTTTATCGGGCTTGGATGTGCGTTCATTAGTTTTGTCGGATGTTCATATTTTTGGATATATAAACTTTCCCATGCATCAAGTTTGAAGTTATCTCGCACTGGTTTAACGAGTTCCACCTCATAATCGTCCAATTTTAGATGCAGTTCCCTTAGAGCATGAGACGCCACTGACGACTTTTCCGATCTATTAGGTTTAATATGACTGATATGTTCCTTGTATCGAATATATAACTTATTCATATTAAGTGGAAAATTCCACTGATGCTATGAAAATATGTAACGTAGGAATCGTCATGTGTTAATATGAGAAAACGGATTGTTCTGATATTTCTAAAGTAAAATTACTAAGTCAGCTTTGATAATTTGATAATAATGACAACTGAGAAATCCTGGTTTTGACGTTACACGGCACTATGAAATATCCCATATAATTATAAAATGTGTAAAATATATTTAATTATTCTACTTTTCATATGATGTTCTGAGTGGAAAAAATTGAATTGTATCTCTGCAGTAAGAAAGGGTTGGTGCAACCTTATGTTAACTGGTTCGACCCAATCTGGCATCCAGAGCTTTCAACATGAAACTTACGACATCTAAAATATCCAATTCCAAAGAGGTGGGGGTTAATGTTCGCTTTGATCAATTTGACCATTTTGGTTGTCAACTCAAGCAATACAACATTGAGAAATTGATTGCCCTTTGAACCAGCAATGCAAATTCTAGTTTACTTGACCAATTAGTTTAATTCGTTTTGTGTATTAATCCATCTTATGTCCCACCATCTTGAATGAACTTAAATTTTAATGAGCAGACTTTTTAAAATGCATTGCAGGCATGCCAGTGAAAAAAACAACTATAGGAACACCCCCTCCGAACACATGCCCAGTTTGTGGAATTTCGTTAAACGTAAATGAATTAGAAGCTCACTTCCTCACCGAATTAGATCGATTGTACAAACTAAGTTCCGGCTCTGAACGACAAAGACTGCGTGCAAATTTTAACATGTCAACTGGAATGCATCCAGCTAATGGAATATTACAAGGTCCTGATAGTCGTTGGGAGGTTGGTTTTGTTGATTTTTGTACGTTTTTAATAACATTCTTATGACAATATTTGCCATGCAGACATTTCAACGAATACGAACCAATCGTCAAGGGCGTTTGCGAGCTAAAACACGCAAAAGAAAAAGCGAATCCGAATTGGAATTCACTGAACAACTTCGAAACTCACAGTGTCAATCATGTCCAGTTTGTCACGGCCGTCTTCAACGGACACCTGAAGAAATTTCTCAACATGTTGAAGAATGCATTCGTAAAGTAAGTGTTGCAGTTTTGAAAACATTTTTTCTAATATTTTTGGAATCGAAATGAAACTATAGAATGGTCAAAGACGTGAAGAGGAAGATGAGACGGTAGATGTGGAAAGTTATGGCGACGAATCCTCAAATACTGCTGTTAATTTGGTGTCACAAAATAATAATAATCCAAAGATTGAATCAGCGCAATCGTCACCAACGACACATTTACGAGTTGAGGAGCATTTGATAACATCGGTCACCAATCCATGGGATAGAAAACACAGAATTCCAATGATTATCAGTAACAATAACAACAACTGTGTCGGCCCTCCTATATCAATGACAAATGTATCACGTGCGACGCCAACAAGCAGTGACCAAGTGTCGGACTATGAAGAACAAAATAGAGATAAGATTCAAGATCCTGAGATTGAAGAGGAATTAATTGTTGATAATACCGATGATGAAGATTGCGTGAAGAAGAACAGAAATTGTGATAAAATTTCAAGTAAAAATAGGTACATTTCGTGTGAATAAAGTTTTGAATTGAAAATTGATTTCGACATATTTTCCATTTAGCTCCGAAGAAGCTACGTCATCAATGGAAGTTGATTCAGTTTCTGTTACTGAATCGAATTCGCACAAAACCATCGCCCCCACGCCCGACTCTTATGTTAGTACATCGGAACCAGCTGAACCGACATCGAGAGCTCAAGTTCTGGAAGAACTACGTGCAAGAATCAGAGAACTAGAAGGATCACCTTTTAAAGTACGAAGTAGTCAGGACGAGGAGAACTACAAATGTTATATATGTAAGGTTAGTTTTTATATAAATATTCTATTTCTATCTTTGTTCGATCAATCGAAAGTTTAAACGTAGAATATGCTTTTGCCCTCAAAAGAAAATACTAAAAAAAATCCTTTGAATTTCAAGAAAATCCTTGAAAATTAAAAGAAGATCCCCAAAAATCGTGTACGAATGCTTGACAATTCTCAGAAATTGAGTAAAAAAAATTCTTGAAAATCAAATAAAAATATGGAAATTCATTTGAAATAAAAAAAATCCCCTGAAGATTTTCTTTAAGAAAATTCATTTACCCTCAAAATACACGATTATCTTCCCCTAGAATTTAATTCTTACTAGCTTCATACATTTCTAGTCATAAATACTCCATAAAGACAAACTTTTGTGAGTGAAAGCTGAAAGCGTAGAAAATTGTAAACGTTTGTGGGTCCGGCCTTTTTTTTAGACCCGTACGAAGAACGTAGTTTACCACGACGTTTGTAACCAGTCGAATTTCGACCCGGGAGTAGGGGGAGCATCGATCATGGTCCTTAGATGACGAATCAACAATAAAAAAATGTCCGTCCGTCCGTCAACACGATAACTCGAATAAAACTCAACCGATTTTCAAAAACTTTTTTTTTCCCTGAAAGGTTAACGAAATATCTAGGTCCTTTTAAGTGGTTTTTGGTCTTTTGTACATCGAGTAAATCTTATCCGATTTTCGTAACTTTTTTTTGTTTGAAAGGTCTGGGCATAGCTGACAATTTATGAAAGAAAATTTTTTAATTTGAGTTCATGGACTTAGCTAGGGCACTACAAACGAGTCTCTGCTAGAGCCCTACATATTTTTTGTTCATAACTCAAGTAAATCTTTGTGAAAATATCTACGAAAATGCCAATTGTAGCACTCAAAACCCCTGAAAATAGGATTACAGTCGAGTTCCATATATCGACACATTACCATAACAGCGTTATTATGGTAGACTCGACTACTTATATTCCCTTGACTGAAAGTCAGGGTCTAACGCCAGATAATCACTCAAAAAAGTCAGTAAGTAATAAAATGCTCACTATGATTGAAATTGATTGAAATGTACACGAAAACGTTATATACATGAAAATATGTCTGTAATGTTTTTTAACGTGTACACACTCGGTATGTTGAGTATACGTTGCATGTTCATTGCTATAAGGATGAAATTTAACATGCTAGGCAGTAAAGATATTATTTACGTAATGAGCCATTATGGTTCGGTTCATCTAGAATAAACTCTTCTAGGGCATAGGACTTATTTTATTAAAGGAAAAAACGTTTTTAGTCGAACCGCAAGACATGGGTCGATATCGATTGAAACTCTATTTACTACATTTTTATAAGAGTTTTTGTATGAAAATTTAATATACGTATTTAATGTAATGAATGTAACACAAACAAAATGTAAAAAAAAACTTGCCGCTACGAGGACTTGAACCTAAAATTCTGGAATAAAATGGGTTCATAACACCGCAGCATTGTTCACTGAGCTACATAGACCGTCTATTCCTTGCATTATTACCATATCGACAAATGAAATAACGAAAAGAACACAGCATATTGTTCTGCGGTAATTCATTCGATAACTAGCCTACTCTAAGAACTCAAGTGAGGTCATGTAAACAGCCTGTAAAACAAGGGAGGTTACACAATCTCGCCTTCGGCGTTTACATGACCTCGCTTGTAATCTACTATTACTTGATGACACGATAACTTGAGTAACCTAACAGATTTCTACAACGTTTGTTATGTTCGATGAAGAATACTATTCCTGAGGTTAAGTTCACAGATGAACTGCATCGGTCTAATAATCTTGAAGATATTATTAAAGGAACGGGTTAGATCAGTGGTAACGTGTACTGGCTTTTCACCGAGTATATCCGCGTTCAATCCTGGTAGGACAAATTCTGTATAGGATTTTTCTTCAATATATAGCACGTTCCTGGGCACGCCCAGGCATTTATAATTTGGGAAATGTGAATTTGGTGCCGCAACGAATCGTACAGAGAAGAATCAAAAATATGACGTCACCCATATCGATGGATTTTGTGTACAAATATCTGAGTCTAGCTTTAGGCGGAGACATAATTAGCACCAGAAGTTATCTTAATGGTAAAATGCTGGCTACCGTTAGGCGTGGTTCGGAAATCACGTTAAGCAATGCCTTCCGCTAAAACACATTGATGGGGCAAACCGGCATTCTAAGCCCTACTATTTTCCGCCCTAGTACATTATAGATGGCACTAGGTTTGTGTGCAATTTACCACTGACACAGCAAAAACGTCAGGAGACCGCGGGAAAAGTTACTTCCCCTCATTCATCTATTAAATTCTCGGTTGAAGACCTTTCTCAATCTTTACCGTCGAATGTAAGAGACTTGAATCATTTTTCCACTTCAATACTTTGTACCTCGAACGAACGATGCCTTAATAAACAAATTTTTGTTTTCACAAAGGCAAAGGAAACGAAACTCCCTTTTTTTAATTGCAGAACGCAATCACAACACAAACTAAATATGCACTACTGCTAGTCGAAATGAATAAAAATATAGTTGAAAGCTTCAAATTATCATTATTACCCTTTAGTTTAACATCAATCTCATCAAATAAGTGTCATACTTTCATACACACAATATACTTACTACAAAATGCATAAGAACCGGAGACATGTAGCAGAATCAACGTTTATACAATTGTAGATTCCTAAGTTAGAAATGAAAACTTCAATTGCTAATAACTTTGGAATTAAGAGTTATGTTATCAAACTTTTGGACCTTGAAGATAATGATTTGATGCATCGTTTAGACTATTTACAAACAAATTTTTGTATTTTCATTAAAAACGAACTGTGTGAATATGTTAAATCCCGCGGTTTTTCCACTGGAATCACTATTTACAGAATGTATTTTCATAATGAAGATAAAATATTCCGTTTGCAACAAATAGTCTAAACTATGCATCAAATCATTATCTTCAAAGTCCAGAAGTTTGATAACGTTACTCTTTGTAATTCCAAAGTTATTAGTTATTGCAACTTTCGTTACGGACTTGTAACACAATTGAATAAAATTTTGCAATAATCTTAACCACATCTGTGTATATACTTCTGTATGCGAAAAAAGGCGCGAAATTAAAGAAATTTGAAAAATTTGATGCGTTTTCAAAAGTGCATCGTAAATGGAGTTAAAAAACTCAAAGTGTCAACCCACCACGCAAAAAGTGCATTTAAATAGGAGTTATGTTACTATTGTGAACTGTCCATTCGAGGTTACGTCATTATTGCAAAATTTTATTCAATATTGTGATATTTTTTCTGAAAATATGTCCCCGTTTTCATTCTTATGTTTGTCGTGAATGAATGTAATTTTGATGTGCGGCTATGAAATCTGGTGAATGAGTTTAATGCATTTAACCAATGGTTGCCGCGATAATTTAAAGTTCTCAAAAATAACTAAATCATGTAATCATTCCGGCTAACACTTGATCTTTAGGTAATAAGAATATTGGTTTATTAAAATTTTGCGTTAAGCAACAATAAAGAAGTGAAACAGTCGCTCAATTTTTTAGTTTGTTCGAGGTCGAATCTTTGAAGTTGAGAAATGATAGTTTTAATAATGTTGTTATCTTGGTTAATGATTGGAAAAGTTGTTAGACAAGACATAAAATACATAAATGAGAAATTAGTGACTATTCCCTCAGTCTCCAGTAACGAAAGGATCTCTAAGAGAATCCATGTGAGCAAAAGCTCACAAAAAATTGCGGAACTAGTAAATAAAATGATCTAGCGTCTGACCCGGACGGGTTGTAACGGCGGATTGTAATTGTTATTATTATATTATTAAAAGAATTTTTGGCTGTTATTTTGATGACACGATAAATTGAGCAAATCTTGACCGATTTTGGAAGTTTTGGTTTTATTCGATGAAGAATGTAATTAAGCGAAAAAAAATGCTCGCAATATCGCAGCCAGTAAAAAAACAATATTTTCAACAAATTAATTACAATAAATAAAAGTAACTATACTATTCTACTACTCTACTTCCCTAATGTTGCAAGATGTATGCCGAATTTGCCTATAAATTTCTTTGATTCTGGACCCACACAAGCTAAAGTTTCAAAAGCAACAGGAGTTAATAAATAGTTTTCTTTTAAAGATATATAATGATTATGCTTAAATCTTTCCGTTTTATCGACTATTGAACTCGCTTTCTTCGAAGATTCATTTACATAAGACGGAGCTAACGTGTCTCGAACGCGAGGGGTGACGCACTTCTGCGGTTTATGGAATAAATGATAATTTTTTTCAAATTCGTCAAAACCTCAAATAGACTTAGATAATTTTGATGGCAACGCACACAACAAACCATACTAATGTGTCAAAAAGTGAAAAACCCACTTTTGAAAACTTAAAAGAATTTTTGTTGAAAAATGGAATAAATAAATTTATTCCATTTATTCCAAAAACAAATAAAATTTAATCTCAAGATGCTCAAAATGCTTTATAATTTATGCAAACCTTTTTTTGAACTTATTTGGTTCAGATATTTCGCAAAAACAACAAAAATAAATGGGATAAAAGAATCAATGGAATAAATGAAGTGCGTCACCCCTTGCTCGAACGGTAACATCCCAAACAAGAGACTTCCCATGACTCCACGGAATTAGAGTCATACCATCAGGCCGTTTAACATCATCTCTAGAAATTCCTGGTGGTTGTATTATATTTGGAAAGCCTGCGGAAGAAAATGCGTGATAAATAATTTTATTAGTTTCATCGTGCGTCCCTGAATTATCCCTGATTTCTTCTTGAAAGACAAACCATGCAAGCCGTCATTTTTGACCGTAACACCACAAAAGAATTTTTGTTTGTTATTTTGATGACACGATAGTTTCAATAATTACATTTCGTCAAAAAAAAAAAAATCGATTTGCGTTCCTGTTGCATTTGGACAAAAAGTGATTACGCAATAATTTTTGTTATTTTTAGGAGTAAAAAAAATGGAAAAAAGTTTTGGGAAAGGTCAAAGCTCAACTCACTTTTTTTGCAAAACAAAATTTTGAACGTCGATATAAAATCAGGCAAGCGATACAAGAATTCACTTACTCCTGAGACTTAACCTTATTTTTGATGAAGAATTCACAAAAAATATAGAACTCGATATTCGAAGTCGTCGTCCCGCCAGGCACCCATATTTGAACGTTCGTGCCAAAAAACTCAATTTAGTCACATTTGCATGCATTTCTAGTCGTCTACTACGCAAATTTTTTTAGTTGCGTCAGCGTCGTGCTAGACGACCAGAAATATATGGAAAATTGTGACTATTACAATTGAGTTTTTTGGCACGAACGTTCAAATAAGGGTGCCTGGCGGGACGAAACGACTCGTGGAATATCGAGTTTTATATTTTTTGTGAATTCTTTATCAAAAATAAGGTTAAGTCTCAGAAGTGTTAACCACTACGCTATCGAGTTGAGCTTTGACTTTTCCCAGAACTTATTTTCATTTTTTTACTCCTGAAAATAACAAAAATTATTGCATAATCATTTTTTGTCCAAATGTAGCAGGAACGCTAAAGACGAAAGGCGTACCTACTATAACGGATTTCAACAAACTTTGTTTCGTTTGACGAAGAATACAACTCAACAGTCCGGTCTAATGATCTTGGAGAAATCATAAATGAATTTTTCTATGTTACTTTGATGACATGATACATGTGTAATTTTTGACGCATTTTTGCATGCGTACACGCGGACTAGACCAAGATTGTTCCAATTTTACTACTTCAGTGAAGAACATAAACTGAAGTGAATTTTGATTCGCGTTCAAGACAATTTCACAAATTTTTAAATGATTTGATCAGATCGTCCAAGTCAGAAAAGATTTTTAAATTATTTAACTAGATCGTTCAGGTCATAAAAAATATTTTGCAATATTTGAATTACAATCGATCCAAATGAAAAATTATACAAAACTTGCGATTTGTGGGTTCTGCGAGTTCTTTGAGATCTAAAACCCACACCCAGTTTTAGTGTTGTCGCTTTTGGCTTTTGCTAAATGTATATCGATAATGCAGTTTCATTGAGTTCGTTAATTGGCGCATTTTCTTTGTAAAATTCAAACGTTCTCTGACTTAAAATTTTTGCACATTTGTTTGATGACTCTGTTGCTAGCAAATTTCGGAATGGATCGATATTTGTTTCTTCGCATTATTTTTTATTTAATGTTGGATTTAGAAATTACTTCAACAATTTGAATTTTCTTGCAAATGTAGTTTTTTGTTTAATTTTGTAAATTTCCTAAAAGCTTAATTTTGCAGAAAGTTCGATTATTTCGGGGATTTGCATATCTTATAAAACTCCAATTTTCTTAGAGAGTCTAATTCTTTTGAAATTTTTAATTTTTTTGATAATTTGAAATTTTTCTAGAAATTTATATTTTCCTGTAATTTTGGGATTTCCTTGAAATATTTATTTTCACAAAAATTTATATTTGGAGAAAGAATTGGGATTTTTCAAAAATTTGAGTTTTCTTGATAATTTTGAATTTTCACAAAAACTTTAAATTTCTTGAAAATTCAATTTATTTTTGAAATAACCGTACGGGTCAACCGTATCTTGATTTTCATCATCTTTATCTACATTATCATCCATTGTTTTGATTGACGGCTTTGACAGTAGCAGTACTTCAGTATATTTTTTAAAATTTTAGATTTTCTAGTGAATTATCTCACAAATTATTGTTTTACTTCAGTTAAAACAATTTCAATTGTTATTACGTTTTGATCATTTGTTGTGCTGTGTTTAATTGTGGAGTTTTGAATCTTTTTTTAATAAATAGATTGGTGTATCCATCAAAAAATCGCTAATTTCTATCGTGTGAAGTGTTTTAAAACTTCCAGCTTCTGCAAGCATTATTTCGCTTTCCTCTAGTGGGTTTTCGAGAATTTTGTTTTTATTAGAAACGTTTATCTATTTAGAAAAAGTTGTAAAATTTTGTGAAGTTTCGAATTAACTTTTCTAATAAAAAAATGTAATTTAATTTGTAATCATCACGGGAATCTTCCGATTTGTGTTTTTGTTGACAAATGAAATGACATGGCCAATTTGTTTACATACATTCGTCCAAAAGCGGCAACATCGAATTGGAATTTATTCATTGTGTTTTAAACCCACAAAAATAACTCTCGAAAGACATAATTGTAAACTTTTGAGATTGGAAAGATTGTAATATGAAAATTTTTTACAATCGAGTAACCTAATATCGCTCCTACTATGTCCATTCTATGGATGTTAGAGTTTACAACTCCAAACATACTATGTTTCATCAAAATACTGCAGCCCTTACCAGTACTTCTTAACCAATTTCGATGTTCATTTTTTTAATCGACGAGCAATGAAATGAGCTTAAGGATCTGGATGTTATTGCTTAAAAACAGGATTTCACTTACTTTGATTGAATTTAATATTGTTATAGTAATACAAGAGAGTCTTGAGCATTTCCTAGTGTTGAATGAGGAGCAGTTAGGAATTCTTAGTAGTTGGCTATATATATGATGGCTAGCTATACATACTACAGTTAGCTATACATGTAATAGTTAGATATCTATGCGATAAGTAGCCACCAATGTTACCTAGTTAAGGTACGAATCGTCTAAATCCGGTAGACGAAAGTACCGCCAAGATACTATTCAACGTCGCTCATATTTTCAAGAATGGTTAGTTGGCACGTGATAGTTGAAAAAATATCGTTCAATTTCAATTTAGTTCTTTGTTGTTTCGAAAAATTTTAAGATGTAAGTTGAATAAAAAACATATGAAGAGACCCGTACGTATCAGAATAGAGGCGGCAAACAGAGTTGATGTTGCGAAAAGACTCGAGCGTATTTAAGTAAATATTGCCTTACGCCCACATTAAATTGTATTGGAAATTGCCGATAGGGCAATATTGAAAAACCCGTCCGAAGAAACGGTGTAAAAAAAGCACAAAATTGACCCCCAAATAGAGGAAAATTTTTTCTACAACATAGCAAAAGACCATTTTTTCGGCTATGGCTGACCTGAGTACTGACCTAGGGCCCCAAGTAGAGGCCTCGGACACATACGTCCATAGACAAAAATTCCCTAAATTTGCTCTGCCCGAAAAAATATATAATTCAACCCCGACCCGCCGAACCCGAAAGTGAACAACGGGGCGGGCCCCGCAGCCCGAACAATAGTGAAACGGAAGCCCGACCCGACCCGAACTGATTTGAAATTTGGATTCTTTTGTTTTATGAAACCTCAAACCGACCCGAATCCGATCGAAAGCGATATAAAATTTTGTAGTGTTATGCATGTATATTTATTTGAACTTTTACTTTCGAAAATTTATAACTATTAACATACGCTAAGGCTTTAAATTAGTGAGCTCCGAAACTACTTTCACTAAAATGTAATTCTCTAAACTTTGCCTTTGGAAGAACTTCCTAACTGCTATACTTGTAGAGATATGAGACATTCTTCCCGATTCCAGAAGAGGATCAATCTTAGGATTGGGACGTCTATCGGGGAACCCCTGAAACAGCTTTTCTCTAAAATTCGATTCTCTACAACTTTGCTTTGAAAGTAGGTCTCTATATCTTATACTTAACTAAATATTGACAAATATTGACAATGAAACCCCTTCTATCGTATGTGGACGAGTTGACTGAATTTCGTCCAATTCGATGGCGCTTGTGCCTGGACCACTGAAAAATGTTTCGTGACATCGAATACTTTAATTAGACACCGACAAGAACAATTTCCATGAAATATTGTCCAGATGTATGCGAAAAAGTTTCACTGACCTTCAAAAAACCACGTTTTTGGTCCGTTATTCGATGATATCTCAGGAACTACTCGACGGATTTTGCTCATCTTCGAACTTGAATCATGGGCTACATACCTTTTAGCGAAAAAAAGTTTTGGGTAATCAGTGGACATAGACTACCGGACGATCATATATGACTTGGCGCTTTGTTTTGTAGTTCATTAAGGTGGTTAACAACCTGACGCGACCAAACTTTAATCGGGTCTGATCCGTGACCGGACACGATCAAAGTAAACCCCGACCCGACCCGACTAGATGAAATCTCAACCCGACTCGTCAAATTAATTCGGCTCGGTTTCGGGTTCGGATCAGGTCGGGGTTTTTAGGATTGTCGGGCGGCCGGCTCACCTCTATCACCTAGTTTTTCATCGCAAATGTGTTACGCCGTGTTACATTTCGTGAAATAAATTCATCAAATTAGCAGTTGCCTCTTTCGAAAAACAAAAAGAGAGAAGCTAGCAGTGTGCCCTTTCAAACAGAAACATGGTAGAAGAAAAGTCGTCTCGAAAATACATAAAAGAAACTTTGAAGTTCATAACAGTGGGCTATCGAAAGAAGTCAGCTTGTAGCAGTGGACTACACGAAGATAAGGAAACGATGTACAACGAATTTGGAAAACGAGTAGTGAAGTTACTGTGTAACTGAGGGGCTACACATTGTATGTGTGTTATTTTATCAATTTGAGGTGGTCATAGTCGCTAACTAAGAACTAGAATCTAATCTAAATAGGATTCATCCAAAATTAAATTGTCCTTTTGTTAAGATGTGTTTGTCCCTAAACTATTTTCTTAGTTATTTGTTGAAGTCTTCAAGAGCCCTACAAAACGAATGACTTTCGCGGTTAAATGTTTGCATTGGTCGTGGGGGCGTTGCCCCCAACGGATTTGCTCGTGGGGAGCAGTGGCCCCCCTCGCCCCCCATTGTCGGCGCGCCTGGCCCTAAGCAAAGGCAAAAGTTTCTTTTATAAATTGTCGGTCATGCCTAGATCTTTCAAACAAAAAAATGTTGAAAATCGGAAAAGATTAACTCGAGTTATGTACGGAAAACACGTAGGGACTCGTTTGTATGTATGTATCTTTATTCAAAAATGTAAACAAGGCTATATACCTTATTTCTCATGTACAGTCCCGATTTCAGTACTTACACATTTATGAGATCCCTTAAAATCCAATTTAAGAATATATTACAATTTTTTTTTTTTCTGGGGCAAAAGAATGGAAATTGGCTTCAAACAAATCCTCCGAAAAGGCCATTTCCCGTAGAAAAAGGGCAGGAAATGGCTTTTTTGGAGAATTTGTTTGAAGCCAATGGGTGAACTGCAGGCAGTGATGCAGGACGATTTGATACTATTAGAGACCTGGTCGCAGGAAAATTTGTTGTTCATAAATGTAGTTAAATCTAACTACATGATTTTTAAAGATGCGTCTCCTGGCTTTCGGTTATCTTTCAACGGTACAACACTACAACGTGTTTGCACTGTGAGGTATCTCGGATTAATTTTGAATGATAAGTTTACGTGGGATGACCACATTCACAAAGTCATAAAAAAATTTCACCTGTTATTGGTGTTCTCAATCGCATCCGATGTTTTGTACCTGTTTCCATCCTGTTTAATGTATATTTTTCTTATATACATTCACATTTAAGTTATTTGAATCCGATTTGGAACTGCGCTCCACGATACTTGTTGAATGAACTGCTCTTACTTCAAAAAAAGGCGTTACGTAACATTCACGGCTTGAAATTTGGAACCTCAGTTAAGCAGTACTTTAATAATTCGATTCTGCCAATGGACTACTTTTGTATGTATCAGTATGTATCGTTGAAGAATGATCTCATGAAACATTATATCCCAACAGTGGTGAATTCTGAAATCCATGGTCATTACACAAGAGGGAGTGGCCTTCTTCACACCACCTTCTCACGCTCCCACTTTGGGCAACTTGCGTTAACAAATCGTTGTTTTCGTCTTTTTAATGAACTACCATTAGTCATTCAAAATATTAAAGTTCTGGCAACATTTAAAGCACGGCTTAAGGCACATTTTCTTCTACTTTTTCACTCTAATGATAACTACCATGTAACCTGGTAGGGCTAAAGCTTCTAACGTCATCGCTTCGGTTTTTTTTTTCCTGGTCTAGATACTTCAAAAGTAAAATGTAGCTTTCTTTTTGATTTTTTTTCTTTTTTGTTTGTTTTTTTTTCCTTGACTACTTGACCAGGGTTAGTTGATTGATTAATTGATTTTTGATTCATTTGATTTTTTTTTCTTGTTAATCTTTTTTTATGTACGATTCAATATATTTAGCTTGATTCATTGTACGCTTAAACATATACAAGCTTAAAGCTTATATTGTTTTTATTTACTGAAAAATAAAAAAATAAAAAAAAAAAAAATCGGAACTCCTCACAAAGTATCCCACATACTATTTCTAGACCCCCTATAATTTTTGTGCAGTTCTGAAGCGTGGAACGAAAGTTATGAGGATGTGAAGTTCATTGGACCCTTTGAAGGTATACCTTTTAAAGCATACTCTTTCCCGTAGGAAATGACTTTTTTGATGACTTTCACATCCTCCGAAAAGTATCGTAATCATAACCGATTTTGGCATGTGGGGGCTTTTTGGAAACTAGACGACAAACTGTAGGACATAGGATAACTTTTGGATTTTTTTTAGCGATTTATCGCTACCGCGATCGCTTCAAAAGACGCAAAAAATGACGATAAAAGCCTATCAAAGTATCTGGAAAGTGTTAAATTGCTACGAAAACTTATTGATATCAAAGATAACATCAATATATATTGCACCCTACGAAATTTGAGGAAATTTGACGAAATTTGAAGTCATTCGGTGATGATTTGGTCAATGTAGCGCTAAAATTTCACTTTTTCATACAAATATGATGTTGCTGATTGCCACATCCTCCCAAAAAAGTTATAATCTAAGCTGATTTTGGCATGAGGGGGCTTTTCGGAAACTAGACGATAACCTCCGTGATGTGGAATAATTTGTGAATATTTTGTTAGCTATATAGCGCTACTGTGAGAGCTACAAAAAACTTTTTTTGACTAGACGGGAATGGAAACTTACCATGGCGCCAAATTTGAAATGAGAAATGCAGAGGCATAATAATTTGTCGTATTTTATGTTCTTCTAATATTCTTTAAACTTTAACAATTTTAGTTTTTTAGCCAAATTTTCTCAAATTTCTCAATATTTTGAAGCTTTTTAAATTTACAAAATAAAATTTGAAATGCGAAATGCAGAAGCATAACAATTTGTCGTAGTTTATGTTCTTCTAACATTCCTTAAACTTTAACATTTTTAGTTTTTCAGCCAAATTTTTGAAAGTTCTCAAATTTCTCAATTTTTGTGAAATTTATTAAATTTACAAAAAATTTCAAATTTCAAATGGAGATCAGAATTTTGAAAAATAATGAAAATTATCAAATTTGAATGAATTTTTGGGCCATTCCATGTAAGGTTATGAGAGAACGATGTCTGCACACTGAAACTTTGATTTTTGAGATATATATTGTATGGCAGAAAGTATTACAGACGTTTTATCTGCAATTTGTTCATGAACGAAAATTTAGAAAAAGCTTCGTTTAGCCTGCAGTCGTCGTTCTCTCATAATCATGCATGGAAAGGGGAATTTCTATGAATTTCAGATTTGACATTTTCTCAGATATTTGGACTTTTGTAACTTCAACACTTTTTAAACATTTTAGAAATTGATGAAAATTCTTGAAATTTCAAAATGACTAATAGCAAATCATGAAATACTTTCAAATTTGAAATTTTAGTAATTTTAAAATTTCAAGAATTTTCATAAATTTCTAAAATGTTTAAAAAGTGTAGAGAAGTTACAAAACTCAAAATTTCTCAGAAAATGTTAAATCTGAAACTCATAGAAATTCTTTATTGTATGAAAATTCTTCCAAATTTGATAATTTTCATTATTTTTCAAAATTCCGATCTCCATGAATTTGAAAACTTTTCAGAAATTTGAAATTTTTCGTAAATTTAATAAACTTTTCAGAAATTTGAAATTTTTCGTAAATTTAATAAATTTTACAAAAATTTAGAAATTTGAGAACTTTCAAAAATTTGGCTGAAAAACTAAAGTTATTAAAGTTTGAGGAATGTTAGAAGAACACAAACTACGACAAATTGTTATGCTTTTGCATTTCACATTTCAAATTTTATTTTGTAAATTTAATAAATTTCAAAATATTGAGAAATTTGAGAATTTTCAAAAATGTGGCTAAAAAACTAAAATTGCTAAAGTTTAAGGAACATTCGAACATTAGAAGAACATAAAATACGACAAATTATTATGCTTCTGCATTTCAAATTTGGCGCCATGCTAACATTCCCGTCTGGTCAAAAAAAGTCTATTGTTCTACTGTCAAAGTTGTGGAATTGACAAGATCCACAATCAACTAAAATCTTGTAATTGTGTAACAAAATAAAAACATTTAATTGTAGTTTCATCGATGTCGAATATCGAACATCAAATGTTTTCGTTACTGGCAGTAATCTTATTGGATGTATGTTTTAACTAAAAGACGATTGAGATGAAATTATATTTAACAAATTTTTGTGTTCGGTCAACTTTTGCAAAGTTTTAATTTAGCGTTTTCCGAAGCGAACTTTGTAAAATGAAAGAAATGCATCAACGAAAAATTTGCAAAAAGGTGTCTTCTTGGTGAATGATTGCACGCACAAACACAAAATTCATAATTTCAAAGATTGCGTTTATCATTATCGAAATTTGTCAATTTTTCTTAAATATTTACAAACTTTGCCGAATTTCGTACATTCCCGCAGCTCCCAACGGTAGTTATATAAACATCAACTTGTAACCCCTGTGGAAAAACTTATGATGATTTCTTTCTTTCTCCTATTATTTCTTGTAAAATTTAGCCTGATGATGAACACAAATAATGTTCGAAATATAGCAAACAAAATCTAAAACATTATATTTCTACCGATGCGGCATAAAGCCAATAAACAAAAACAAACATTTAGTTTCCCACGGCAAACAATCAACTCCCAACACTTTCACGTTGTAATGGCATGAGTGAAGAATGAGTGGTGAAACATTTTAGATTGTACCTTCGGCACAGCATAGTTAAGCGTTCATTGAACTTCCTAAGGTTCTCAAGTGTGCAACCGAGCAGCGCCTTCGTGTGGGATGAAACACTCTCTGACCTTCTCTTCGAAAAAACAAACCTAATTGAAAGCAACCTGTATCGCATCCCTCATTTCCGAGTCTAGTACTAGCATCAAGACTCCACCATACATGAAATAGGGTAGTATGCATGACTTAACTAGTTTCATCCTGGCAGCATGGGAAGTGAGGTCTTACTACTTCACATTGACCAGAGCGCACGATACACCTTCTTACGAGTCATGTTCCAGTGATCTTTCCACGTAAAGGAACTGTTTAGCCAGATACCCAGAACCTTAACTTTATCTACCACAGGTAACTCCTCCTCTCCCAGCTTGAACAACGGAGAAATGCCTATTTCTGATCTGGATATAACTAGCACTTTTGATTTCGAAGCATTTAGTAACAGACGATTTTGCACAGCCCAGCTACTGACATGCTAAAGGTCGAAGTTTACGAGACTAACTGCTTCATCGGCCTTATCAAACTGACAACCGAAATACACTTGAAAGTCATCCGCGAACATGTGGCAAATTTTGTCGTTCCCATATATAATATTGAATTATTCAAGTTAGCAACACCAAACCAAATGGCAATTTCCAAAAAACATTTTAATTAACAACTAACTTAGTTGCAATAAACAATGTTTTGCTTACACAAAATTTCAACCACTGCTTTCAAGGAATAAAATGCTCATATAGCATTCGCCTTGACCAGGCAGCAACATTAAACTTTCTACCGTTCAGACAAGATTCTGTAAGTAGTCGTTTACAATTTTTCGGCCTCTGTAGTCAGAACATACCAATGAATTAAAAATTGCCGAAGATCCAAATTGACAGTTGACATTCAAATCAACCGCTCAAATCATCAACACAATTCAATTGTCATTTTTGATCTAATGATTCAAATCAATAAGACAACAATTTTCAAATTGAATTTACCATCAACAAACTCAATTTCAAAATTTTACTATTTAAGCTAAAAGTAATAAAAAGTAATAAAATAATTTTAAGCTAAAATAGTTTCTACCAACCATTTTCGGCTAAAAAATGTTGTCACTGAAAATCATTTTAGTTACTATCATCAGTAACTAAAAACCAACAAGTCACCAAAAAACCAAACTTTTTGGAACAAAAATTAACTTCACAGTTAATTTTCAAAATTTTAGTCCTCTAACAAAACAACTTTCGGACAAATACTTGCAATTTTGACAAATAAATTTTTCAAAATACCAATCGTCCTTTCAGTTAACACTACTGAATTGATGTACGCTCCATCTGTTCCAGGTAATGCTGTGTAGGAACGAGACATTTTACGATTTTGTATTTATCTAAAACTACATTGTCAAAACAATACCATCTTGCAAATCAAAATTTTACCAACAAAATTTCACTTAACAATTTTGGACATCAAACCATCAAAATTTTCTTTTTGGAACTAAACAACAAAAATCAAATTGAGAACTCGTTTCTTTCAAACAAAGCTAAATGATTTTTTCAGTCACTAATTCCAACCGAATTAGTTCGTCATTCTTCTGAAGCTGAAGTGGACCCCACGTCTTGCAAAACGTTTTACGTTCTCTGAGCTGAATCCCTTTCTTTTCTTCAAAGAAATATTCACTAAAGCCAGACCGTTCTACGTATTAAACAAAACGTGCAGGGGACTCAAATTTCATTTTTGCCTAAATTCTTGCTAAGCTTCAACCAAATTCAAGAAGAAACAATAAAAACATCTTCTTTGACAACTTACAAGATCCTTCTTGTACAAACCTCACAAGTTTCATAACTTGTACAACAAGGCAATTCATGTTAGTTTTTCTAGCCAAATTTTTCCATGCAATTGCTTGTATACTGATACACCAATTAGCAGTCCTACATATGCTACATTTATCAGTCTCAACCACCACAAATTCCATTCCATAACAGGAATTCAAACAACATCATCATACCGCTAAAATATACATTCGCTTCCAAGTATATTTTATGGAAATCAGGAAGCACTTTTTGGAGAAACATCAACAACAAAATTTTGGCAATTTTGTCATATCACCATGGAACAACAAGAATTTTTGACAATTCCCACCCCTTCAAAAATTAAAATCTTTGGCAATTTTGGCAAACGTTGAACCAATGGCCAAATTCAAATCATAGACCGAATCAGAATTTTCAAGGAGACACAAGAAAAAACTACCCAACAAGAACAAAGTTTGGAAGAAAATCTCTTGAACTTATCCGATTCCGAATAAATTTTTTGGAGGGGTCGTACTGTTCCCTGGGGAAGTCCACAGCTCATTGAAAGAAAACTCGATCTGTAGCCACCTATTTCCACGCACTGTATTCGCCCCGACAAGTATGTCTCAAGAAGTTTCACAGCCGTAGCGTCAGAAAAGAACTTGTCCCGAAGCTTTTGTATCATCAAGGCATGGTTGACCGAGTCAAAGGCTTTAGAGAAATCAAGGAGTAGCAGAAACGATATAAATTTCTGCTTGGAATTTTGTGCACAGCACATGTCACGAGCCACTTAAAACCACTTAAAAGGCCCTAGCTCGGCGGCTCTTGGGCTGACAGTGCCCAGATTCAATCCCATAAAAACTTTTTCAATTACCTTCCAGGGAAAAAAAAGTTTTTGAAAATCGGTTGAGTTTTACTCGAGTTATCGAACGAACATTTTTTTATTGTTGATTCGTCATCTAAGGACCATGATCGCTGCTCCCCCCCCCCCCTACTCCCTGGTTCTATTGGTAAACACAATAGACCCCTTTCGAAGCACTGCGTTCTTCGTACGGGTCTAAAAATTTACACACTTTTTTATCAAAAATCCAAAGTATTCCTCTTCACAAATAGCAGTGCAAAGTTGCAAAATATGCAGCAATTGATGTTATTAACCGTTACAAGACATGTTTAACATTTAATCGAGCCAAACATATCCGTCTGAAACCTGTTCTCCGAAACAAAAATTTGATTCAGAAAGTAATACACAGGGAGATCTTGCTCAAAGATACGTAAATTCGCAAATGTCTATAAAACAAATAATATTAGACGACGTGCTCGAAAACTCTACTGATAATTGCCTAAACGTCGCAGAAAAGTACTAATACACAGAAAGCATGAAAAATTTCCCAAGAAATATCTGAATGCTTTCGCCAGCGTAAACCGTAGGGGCTGGGGATTCGACTAGAGTGAAGCAAATAATGAATTGTGTAGCAAGGTTCAATGTATGATGTCTTATTACCTATGCATCCGAAATTTGAGAATTAAAAAAATTGTACCTCACTAGTGAAAATAAAAGTTTTACCTCACTAGTGAACACAACAGTTTTGCTTCACAAAAAGTATAAAAGTTGAGCATTACAAAAGTTTTACCTTGCAATTAGGTCAAAATGAATAGAAACTTTGTACTTCTGCGCAGGGTTTTGCGGTGTTAAAAACCTTCGTAGAAGTACAAAGTTTCTATTAATTTTGGCCTGAATGTACTAGTGAATGGTTTTCGTAGGCAGTTAACATGCATGTAATGCTCAACTGTCGAAAAGGGTAGGCAATAATAGTATATTTTTCGTTGGTTGCGGTGAAAAAAGTATGTATATCATTAGGGATCAATTTTGTGATACGAGCCGAAATCACGTGTGTGTTTTGAAGCAACGAGATTTGAAAAATCTGTTATTTTGACAAGTGGAGTGTTTGCATATCCATACCCTATTTTTTAAAAACATGTGAAGAAACTTACGAAATCTGTAGAAATTTTCGAGAAATTTTAGAAATATTTGAGAAACTTAAGAAATATTTGAGAAATTTTAGAAATATTTGAGAAGCGTTCTTGGAAATTCTAGAAATGTGAATTGGAAATTAAATAAATGTTATATATAATAAATTTGAATCCGAGTTTTTAACAATGAAAATAGAATTATCTACTATTTTCTTTACATTTTTTGGCTTCAGTGGTCAGAAAATCGGTTCTTCGTTTTAATGAAATTCGTTGGGTTCGTCTCAAAATTTGTTTGTTTTTGTGAGATATTAATATTTGATGATGAACCGATGTCGAATTCGTTGGTTTTGTTCACAACCTGAGGTAGTTCTTCTTCGTTTTGAAAATCGTTTACGAAGAATGTATATGTAGTTTGAATTCCTTCAGATATTTCAGAATGATTTCTTCCCTACCCAATGAATTTTCGGATGCAATTTGAATTGAGTCGACTTCATTTATTGGTAGAAACTTGTCTTAATGCGGCTCTTCGCACAATTCCACCTGTGTTAGAGATGAATGACGACTAGTGACGTCAATCCAGCTCAACCTCCACAATTTCTTGACGCAATTATCCAAAGCGATGTGGAAAAGCTGTCATGTCGTATAAAAGAGCCGCTCGCATTGTCGGTAAGAGTTGATGGCGCTGTTGATAGAACCCAAGACCACAATGGGGATGAAAACAATTACAAAACAAATTTTACAGAGGAAGGATTTTTTGAAATTGTGTAGTTTCTTGGTGACTGACGGCGAACCACTTGACAAGAGAACATCAACTGTCCAACAGTGAGAATCTACTTTTTTGTCAAAATCTGGTGCGTAGCGCATCGAATCACTATAGGATGGAAATCTGTGTGCCACCATCATAACCTCGACATCTCAATTGTGTACATTTTTTCGCACTTTTGGCAAACGTACGGGAAAATTGAGGAACGTTGCGGCAGCTAACAATCTGTCCCAGCCGCTGCAGTTCCCATCCTATAAATAATTCAATAACTAAATGGATAAACTACCTTACGTCGTTTTGAGAAATTGGAGATGTTCAATGTTGTATTGCAAGTCAGAAGACGAACCATTTGACAACTATCATCGAATACATCTTCTTACATTTCTGACCGACATTTCAAAAGTTATCATGGCCCCACGGTAGAAAGGGGCCGTGACACAAGTCTTACACGCCAAAAAATTCACAAGAAATTTTTTCGTAGACTAAGGAACATATATACAGGAACTTTTTGACTTCCTCCCCGAGGAAGTTGATTTCTTTCTTCGGTGCATAAAAACTCTTACGTTTCTGCAGGATAATTTATTTATCCTCTCGGAGGATTATATCCCTTGCCTTCGGCTTGGGATACAAGCTTCCTCCCCGAAGATAAAAAAATTTTCCCGCAGATGCGTAATAATTATTCCCGGATTCTACGGAAAAATTGAGGCCGAAGTGCCTTTTTACTCATTAAAATCGGTTCAGTCGTTCCGGAGATATGAATTAAACAATTTTGCTATTTTGTATATAAATGTACTCAAATCGAATATTTTTAACTAGTCAATTTGGTAAACCTTTCTTTCTTTCTTTCTCTCTTTATTTGTTTGTGGCAATTTTTGGCAGGATGACCCAGATCTCCAGAACTATGAGAGTTAGAAAGTTGGTTTCAAAGGCGAAGTTATAAAGAATTGAATTTAAGCGAACACGTGTTTCAGGGTTTTGGGGAAATATTGCCCAATCCTGGTATATGGTCACTTCCATAATTAGGCAGGATGAACCCAATCTCCAGAACTATGAGAGTTAAAAAGTTGGTTCCAAAGGCAAAGTTATAGAGAATTAAATTTAAGCGAACACGTGTTTCAGGGTTTTGGGGAAATATGGCCCAATCCTGGTATATGGTCACTTCCATAAATAGGCAGGATGACCCAAATCTCTAGAACTATGAGAGTTAGAAAGTTGGTTTCAAAGCCGAAGTTATAGAGAATTGAATTTAAGCGAACACATGTTTCATGCTTTTGGGAAAATATGGCCTAACCCCGGGATAACGCCACTTCCAGATTCCAGAGGGATGATTCATACCTCTAGAACTATGGCATCTAGAAAGTTGCTTACAAACTTACAAAAGTACTGATATCCGCAAAAAAATCTCTTACAGAGAAGATGTGACGCAAGTCTTTATGTCTGCTTGCAAAAGCTGTGAAATCAGAAAGTGGTGACGCATTAAACATCTAAGGTAAAACTATTTTCTTCCAGTTACAAAAGTTCTGCAATCAGAGGGGGGTGACGCATTAGGCTTCGATTCGCAAAGAAAATTTTTAAACAAAATTACGTTGAGTCCAAAAAATTGCGTCACAAATGCCAGACCCAACGACGACAGTTTATTAATAGGTGGAGACTTTAACGCAGCACACTCTGCATGGGGAGAAACTCTGGGTTCCGATCACTTAGTCATCAAAATCAAGATGGGCAGTAATATGATCCCTGATCAAATTAAATAAAATAATAAAATCAACTATGAAATATTTAAAAATAATTTGGAAGGAATTGAAATTGAAAAAATAGAGGACATGAAGGGATTTGTTGACCAGATTGAAAAAGCCAAGTGTGAAGCAGTCATCAATAGGCGTCAGACCAATATCTCAAAGCGGTACTATCCTAAAACCTTCTGGAAAGGGAATGTCAAACAACTTCAGAAATATACAAAAAGTGCACTGATAAGATATTTTAGAACGGGATCAATTAATGACCTTATAGTATTTAAAAAAAATAAAGCTAAGCTCAAGTGTCTGATTAGGGAAGAGAAAAGGAAAGCTTGGAGGGAGTGGTCAGAAAGGATCTCACCGCACACACCCATTAAAAAGATTTACCAGAGCATTAGAGCATTAGCTAATAGTGGGAACTTAAATTTACCCAACATACATACATATACGTACATGTACAATCCCAAGATGGCAGGAAAATTTTTGAAACATGGAAGGTGGAGTGGGTTGGGCTCAGGAAGGGAAGGCATGCCCATTGGAGCAAAGGGAAGCTCCCTTTACCAGGGAAGAATTCGAAAAAGTACTTAGTTCTAAGAAGTCAACGGCACCCGGCACGGACGGTATTACGTATGATACGATTAAAATGCTCCACACTGAAGGAAAAACTACTCGAAGTAATTAATAAAATGTGGGCTTCTCACAATATACCAGACGGGCTAAGGGAAATTTTATTGGTTTTAATCCCAAAACCGGGAAGAGACTATGCAAGGTTAAACAGTCATAGACCAATATCACTTATATCTGTCTACCTTAAGCTCACGAACTCTCTGGTCAAAAACAGGCTTGTACAATGCCTGGAAAAAGAAAAAATTCTACCCCATGCTAGTTATGGCTTCGTTAGAAGGAAATCGGCAATTGATTGTATAAATCACTTCTTGCTTATCCTTTATGAAATTAAAGAAAAAGGAATGGAAACTATGGCGGTCTTTGTAGACTTATAAGACGCATTCAATAAAGTTGATGATATTTAATTTTATTGTCTCACTATTTTCTAGCCGACATGGAAAAAGAGTGACTATGACTGCAGTCATAGTCCTCGTTAAAAAACCATGTAAACGTTACAATAATACGCCTTAAGTAATATTCACATTAACATAGTCATGAATTAATTGAAACATAAATAAAAAATTAAAGCAAAAAAAAACACAGATTATGCAAATAAAGCAGAAACAAAAAACAAAAAAAAAGTCAATGCAATAAAAAATAAATAAATAAAAAAAAATAAAAAGTCAAAAAGTGGTATCGAGTCCACATCGAGTCAAATCGTGAAAAGGAAAAAGAGAAAAAAAACGGATTATAAGTGAATCCTGGTCAATAAAAAATAAATTATAGTATTTTGCCAGCTGTGGCATCGTCAGTTTAGTATGTGCAGCAGTGCAAGCGTGTCAATAATAAAAGTAGTTTCTCCGTGATGAAGTTAATCTAAGTAAACTTAAAAATATGCTAGTCCGTATAGGCACTCATCCACAAATAGTAGTATGGATATGTGAATGTTTCCGCGATAGGCGTCTGGGGATTGATACAAATGAAGGAAGTTTGAAGTGTAATACAGGGAAAGGTGTACCACAGGGAGATGTTCTGAGCCCCTTATTATTTGTATTATACACAATGGGATTATTTAAATGTGAAAACAACAACTCTAAAATGTATCAATTCGCTGACCATATAGCCATACTGGCCTGGGGTGAATCGGCGGTTGAAGCGAGAGGGCATCTTGCAGGCTGGTAGACAACATAGAAATGTCAATCAGTAAGGAAAAAACCAAGGCGATATGGTTTTTTCCACATCAGACCAGGTTTGGCCCCTTTTTGATGATGGGAACAGCATTCTTTACATGGGTCAAAGAGATCAAATACCTGGGCATATAGCTGGACGAAGGGCTTAGTTTTAAGGCTCACATCCTGAATTTGATTCCAAAAATAGAATCCAGGCTTAACATAGCAGGTAACAAGTGGTAGGGGGGCCATCCCCAAACCTTAATAAATATTCTCCAATCCACGCTTAGAAGCATTATTGATTATGGAATCTCAATTTACGGGAAAGCAAAAGATAAGGAACTAAATCGGCTAACTATATTGTATAACAAAGGACTTCGGATATGCCTTCGCGCACTCTCGTCCACACCTGTAGCATCTCTATATGCGGCCACTGGCAATATGCCAATAGGAATACGAAAAAAATGGGTGACCCAAAAGGAAATTATTAGGGCCAAGTTGTACGAGTGGAACGACTTTCGAGTTACCAAACGCATATTGGACACAGGGAATCGGAACCATATCTGAAACCTACCTAGAAACCACATCGCCTTTCTTTGCTTTGCCAAATTTTGATAAGCCCAGAAATTTGGAAGTCCGTAATGAACTAGAAATCATGAAAGGACATAGCATGAATAAAAACAGTTTGACAGAAAAGCAGTGGAAATTCAATTTTAAAAAAAACCAAGACAGATTCTACTTTGACTTCAAGAAATGGTTTATGGACGGCTCTAAAAGAGATAGGGGAAACGGAATGGGCATCACAGACATGGTAGTTATTTTCGCAGCTGTTGGGATAGGTAAAAAGGTCCAGATTACGAATCTGGAATTGTTGGCCATCTTAAAATGCCTAGCCAACATTCGGTATAACAGAGTGACAATCATGTCATATATACGGACTCTATGAACAGCTGCAGGGCACTGGGGGGAACGGAAGTTAAAAACAATTACTTGATCCCGGCTATATGGAAAATAATAAGTGAAATGGGAGATAAACAAATAGTAGTTCAATGGATACCAGCCCACTGCGGCATTGTAAAATATAAAAAAATATAATGATCAGAGAATGAAATTCAACACCATCACAAAATACAAAGGATTCGCAGAAATTTCTAAAAATAATACACCTAACACTAATCTATCACAATGTTTCAGAGAAATCACTAGCTTTTACAGTCTGACAAGGCAAAATTTTTAAAGGGACTAGAACTGACAAGGAACATAGACAAACGGACTACTACCTTCGAGAGTGAATAAGTTAATATAAACAATTGCAATGGGCTGTGGCCTGCTATAACAAAAACAAATCTAAAAGACGCTTTACCTCGTCAATCAATGAAAAAATAACAAGACATTCAAAGTCCTCTCTGCTCGTTATTTTATTGTTGTTGCACCCAAAAAAAACACAATTTTTCGACGGTGCCACTTAAATTAATGCCACTTAAATCATTAATATCAACAATATATGTCACTATATTTACTTATTTTCACTTTCAAATTTTTTTTCGATTAATAATAAACTGACTTTTTATTGCAACTTCAAAAATGTTAAAGAAAATACGCGTCAAGGTTACCAACAACACAAAGTAAAATACATTTCATTATAATAGTAAACCTCACAACATGCCCATCGGCATGTCGTCAGTTGGATTTTCAAAATTTTAAAGTGGATTATAAAAAAAAATGAAATTTTTTTATTTTGATTTCGGATTTGTGATTTACGTAACAGATAGAATCACACAAAAATATAAAAAAGTCATAGTCGTAGGCCATTTACAACAAAAAAATCAACTTTAATTTCCTTAAATTTTGAGAAACTTTAGAAATATTTGAGAAATTTAAGAAATATTTGGGAAATTTTAGAAATATTTGAGAAACTTAAGAAATATTTGGGAAATTTTAGAAATATTTGAGAAACTTTAGAAATTTGAGAAATGCAGTTTTCCAAAAATAGAGTATGTGCATATCCGAACCGAAGGCGAGGTATGCAACTACACTACACTTGTCAAAATAACAGATTTTTCAAATGAAGTTGCTTAAAAAAACACGAGTGAGTTATACATACTTTTCAAGCAACCAACGGAAGTTTTTTTGCCTATCCCCTCCGGAAAGTGATCGTAACATATATGTTTACCCCCTGCGAACAATGAACACTTAATAATTCCCCGATGTTCCACTAAAAATCGAAGAATTATTTACTTATTGAAACTACTACATAGGAATTAAACTTGCGGAGAATAGAGTCCGCTTCTCATCTTAAGCGTAAAACCATTTTCGTTACTTGATAATGTTATGAATTATTTTGTCATTGACATGACGCTCAGACATTAACACATCTAGAACAGTTGCGTTATGGAGATTATTAGAAGAGATCAACATTTCGGCATATCGTGCCAATCATCAGGTAAGTCATTCAACTTACTATGTTGATGGACATGTAGGACGATTTGTTATCATTTCTATTTATCTCAGTTAGAGGTATTTCCGGGGCTAGTGAATTGTAACTGAAATGTTTACAGTCGCCCTCTATTGGAAGCAGTTCCAACGATTTCTTACTCTAACTCTTGAAAGTCATGCCTCCAAAGTTAATTCAAGATCTTATCAAGTTTTTCTACGAAAATGGTGCGGTTTTTATTTGTTGACTATATGCAGTGTACAATTCAATTGTCTAGCCACGCTAGAATACCAGAGAATTATTACTTATGGCAAGCGTCATGGAGAACCACCTCCATCATGTGATTTAGAGCTCACTACTCTGAATAAATCGAAGAATTATTTACTTATTGAAACTACTACATAGGAATTAAACTTGCGGAAAATAGAGTCCGCTTCTCATCTTAAGCGTAAAACCATTTTCGTTACTTGATAATGTTATGAATTATTTTGTCATTGACATGACGCTCAGACATTAACACATCTAGAACAGTTGCGTTATGGAGGTTATTAGAAGAGATCAACATTTCGGCATATCGTGCCAATCATCAGGTAAGTCATTCAACTTACTATGTTGTTGGACATGTAGGACGATTTGTTATCATTTCTATTTATCTCAGTTAGAGGTATTTCCGGGGCTAGTGAATTGTAACTGAAATGTTTACAGTCGCCCTCTATTGGAA
>CM055403.1:98208514-98262646 GCA_029228625.1 Pseudolycoriella hygida
CAACATAGTAAGTTGAATGACTTACCTGATGATTGGCACGATATGCCGAAATGTTGATCTCTTCTAATAATCTCCATAACGCAACTGTTCTAGATGTGTTAACGTCTGAGCGTCATGTCAACGACAAAATAATTCATAACATTATCAAGTAACGAAAATGGTTTTACGCTTAAGATGAGAAGCGGACTCTATTCTCCGCAAGTTTAATTCCTATGTAGTAGTTTCAATAAGTAAATAATTCTTCGATTTATTCAGAGTAGTGAGCTCTAAATCACATGATGGAGGTGGTTCTCCATGACGCTTGCCATAAGTAATAATTCTCTGGTATTCTAGCGTGGCTAGACAATTGAATTGTACACTGCATATAGTCAACAAATAAAAAAAACCGCACCATTTTCGTAGAAAAACTTGATAAGATCTTGAATTAACTTTGGAGGCATGACTTTAAAGAGTTAGAGTAAGAAATCGTTGGAACTGCTTCCAATAGAGGGCGACTGTAAACATTTCAGTTACAATTCACTAGCCCCGGAAATACCTCTAACTGAGATAAATAGAAATGATAACAAATCGTCCTACATGTCCATCAACATAGTAAGTTAAATGACTTACCTGATGATTGGCACGATATGCCGAAATGTTGATCTCTTCTAATAATCTCCATAACGCAACTGTTCTAGATGTGTTAATGTCTGAGCGTCATGTCAATGACAAAATAATTCATAACATTATCAAGTAACGAAAATGGTTTTCCACTAAAAACCTATCTTATTTGATTCCATGGTTGAACTCTGAGAGTACATTCGGTCCACCAATCAAACAAAATAATAGGCAGTCACACCCAATAGCAATGGATCAATATACATTTGAAACGCATATTTATTGACAGCTCATATTTAGGAAAGAAATAAAGTCAAAAATATTACTTTCGATTGTGTCGATACTTTATCATTTTTTTCTTATTTCGAAAGTCGCGCGAAATAATTAGTTATTAATTTTAATTGAATCTCGTTATTGAAAATTAATTGTCACTTTGTGTCACGCAATAATTACCATCTCTCTGTATGTCGCAAACGAATTTATATTTTCGATAAAATCTGCCGCTCACTCTTCGTCAAAAATTTTGATCCCTTTTATAAATCTTAACGACGTCCGTCCTATGACACTGTTAATTTTTTTTGTTTACAAATTTTATAGAAATATTATATTGAATAGCAGGGTTGTATTAGCGCCGCTAATCATTAGCGTCGCTAATAGCGAAGCTAAAATCCAATATCCTCCGCTAATAGCGACTAGCGTTTCGCTAAAACCAGAACTATATTCGATCTTTTTGATACACTCTTCTACATCAGCGGTGAGTTTGAATATGGGAAAATGGCGATGTTCAATTGGTAGAGCGAATTTTTTGCCCAATGACAAAATCCATTTGAATTCCATTGGAAAAACTGTGTCAGTAAGGTTAACAAACCATTTTTCTTCGAAATGGATGTTAAAAGTTTTAAAAAAGTCAGCTTTCATTGCTAAGAGTTTTTTGTCTTTTGAGTTATCATATTTAATCAGAAGAGTAGTTCGGTGATGGTAGATGTAATTGGAAGAGTTTTTAAAGAAGCAAAATATGACTTAAACTGCGCGAAAAGTTTGTTCTTCTTTCCTACGGCATTGTTTATGTGTAGTTTCAGAAGCAATTCGTGAGTGGTGGCTTTGAGTCTATTTAATTTAGTTTTTGCTGTAACATCGTCCTCAAACCACTTATCCATTTTGACAGTGGAATTTTCTATGTATTTTGGTGTAAAACCATGATTTTTACATTTAATCAGTTTGCAAGTGGAAATCGTTTTGGCCAGTTGGCGGTTAGTGTTGCTAATGGATTTTGTGATGTGTGTGATGTCTTCGTTGCCTAAGGCACGTATAGTTTCATACATATTTTCACTGACGTTTTGCCGGTCAGTTAAATTCATCAGGATAGGCTCCTGATGATGATTCTAAAATGAATCGAAACGTCGAGTGAATAAATAAAAACCATTTTGTGACCGATTGCCGTTTCTGAGGAGTTTTCATTTAACTATTCAATATAATATTCACCCACGGTCACTGCATACTGATAGAAAAAAGATGATTTTATAGAAATTTAAGTTTTCAAAATTGAATGTGTGATGCGAATAGTTTTCGTTGTCATAGTGATTATATAAATAGTACAATGATTTGAAGTGAATATTTGTAGTTCGCCGGCGAAAGTGTTCAGTGTTTTGAAAAAAATGCACGAAGTGTAAGCCGCAGTGTTTAGTGTAGATGTTTAAATTTTCGCTGCAACAAATATGGCTGACATTTTTTTCGTGATATTTTGCAAAATATTTTGGGAATACTATTCCGCTATCGCGCTATCACAGTCAACCAAATCAAAATCATTGCAAAGTTTTATAGTTTTTGACACTGAAACAACGAAAATGCAGCAATTTATCTTTTTTCATGATTTCAGAAACAACATTTACATTTTATATTACCTCCTTGACTTGGGACTAAAACCGTTTTTCGCCCCTAGGTAAGAAAAAAGTTTATCTTCACAGTTTCATCCGCCAAAAAATAACTCAAATATCCCTACGCGGAAATACACTTTTCGCAGTGAGTAAACATACATGTTACGATCACTTTCCGGAGGGGATAAGCAAAAAAATGTATTAAACATAAATGTGCTGCCCATATAAAATAGGTTGTTTGAATACACAGCATATTGATCTTGCTGCGATCATCGTCCTTTTTTCCTTTTCTTTTCTATAATCTTCAGCTTTCATTTGATTTGATCGAATTATCGTTTTTTTTGTAAACATTAATTGTGCATTAAATTTTTGTACAAAATCGCATTGCAGGAATCTTATTCTTCTCCAGTGATATCGACAAATTGTTGGCATGTTCATTGTAGTGACTGTTGGATCACGTTATCGGTAAGTCTAAATAATTTGATTTGAGTAGCTAAAAATGTAACAAAATATCCTTAGGATTCAAAAAAATCATGTCCTCAATGTAAAAATGTTACAAACTCCAACGAGCTTCGGAAAATTAATGTTTAAAATGATTTTTAATTACTATTATTATGAAATTATATAGACGTGATATCAGCAACATCCATTACTATTCTTACCATTTAATTCATTCTTCAAATATTTATTGTAAATATGAGCAAGGAAAAGAAATTCAATTAAATTATTATCAAAAAAAGTGTGCAATAAATGAATTTATTTTAAATTAATATTAGAAAACACGCAAAATGAAACTAAGATTTGAAGTTCGAACATTTATTTTAGATGAATCGAATAAAAACAAACAATTTTGTTTCATGGGAATTTTATTTATTTTCTTTCCGAGTAATTATATCCTTCAAGATAAAAAGTTTCAAAATTGAGGTAAAACTTAGATAGTTTAGTTAGTTCAATAAAATGCATAGCAAAAATTAAAAATTATTTCGTAACATTAAATATTAAATGTAAAATGTACATGAACGTTAGATCCAATATAATTAAAAATGAATAAATGCATCAGTAGCCATTGATCAATAATACTAATGTGTTTTATTCCATCTGGAGACCATTCACAAAGTGCGCACGCAGAAAATGCGAGTTTTCAGTCACCCCTTCCCCCATGCATGCCTGCACCTTTTCCCTCACTAAAAGTGGGCATAAAATTTTCAATTGTAAAAAATTGAACGCAAAAAAACCTATTTTTATTAATTTTTGTGCAAAAATTTCGTGAATTTGCTTCAATGATAAATATTGCAAAGATCAATTGGGCTCATCAAACTTTGACGACCTTTTTGTGCACATTGTTTGTTTATTTATTTTTTAAATTTCGACAACGCCATTTTGCATTCTTTCAATTTATTTATTTACTGTTTTCGACTATCCCTACTGGGCGGCTTAAATTTTTCTTTTTTTTTGTGACTGAGTTTTTAATATTTTGACAATGCTGAGTTTTAAATTCTTATTAAATGTGTTATTCAATTTTTGGCGATAATTTTATTGCTTTGTATACTTTTCTTCCCTTCGTATCCAAGACATTCAATAAAAAATGCTATGACTGTACCGCCGCAAATGAAATTTTTGAGACAAATGACCCTTCGTAGACAAGATATTCAATAAAAATTGCAATGGGATGGAAATTTTTGAAAGGAATGGCCCCTTTGTACGGTAATAAAATCGAAAAGCTAAAGAGATATTTTAAATGGTAATTGAGAGAAACACAAAATCCACAATATACACAAAATAGTATACCTTTTCGAATTCATTAACAAGGCGTTTAATAAAGAAATGTGATGGCTACAGCGCCGCAGGCGAAATTTTTGAAAGGAATGGACTTTTGTAGACAAGATGTTCAATAAAAAATACGATGGTTTTTAAATTTTTTTAGAATGTGTTCTCATCACAAGCTGTGGTCTGGAGACTCTGTTCGATATTTTGAGAGAACAAGTTTAAACAACTAAAAACTATGAAAAGGTCATTAAGGAGGAAATTTGGAGTGAGAGATTTTGAATATTTTACATTTACTTACTGTATTCTGTATATTTTAACCAATCCAGCTTGTTGGAACCAGTAGACCAAAATCAACTCGATTTATTTTACTTCCCTAACTAGTTGTCAAAAGTCTCAATCTTCTTAATTTGATGGGGAATAACTGATGGCATTAATTCTCCACAACTTCGCCTTTGGAACTAACTTTCTAACTCTCATAGTTCTAGAGATAATGGGTCATCCTGCCCAATTTTGGAAGTGGCCATATACCAGGATTGAGCCATTTTTCCCCAAAACCCTGAAACGGTGTTCGATTAAATTTAATTCTCTACAACTTCGCCTGGAAGCAACTTTCTAACTCTCATAGTTCTAGAGATAATGGGTCATCCTGCCCAATTCTGGAAGTGGCCATATACTAGGATTGTGCTATATTTCCCTAAAACCCTGAAACACGTGTTAGCCTAAATTTAATTCTCTACAACTTCGTCTTTGGAACCAACTTTCTAACTCTCATAGTTTTAGAGATAATGGGTCATCCTGCCCAATTCTGGAAGTGGCCATATACCAGGATTGAGCCATATTTCCCCAAAATTCGTGTTCGCTTAAATTTATTCCTCTACAACTTTGCCTTCGACAGTTAAGAAAATATAGACGAAAAACTGTTTTCTTATATGGCCAAGAAACTCATTTTCGTCCCTCCATTGGTCCCAGTGCCATGACCCCTGACCCTATTCCCACAAAATTTTTTCCCAGTTTTTTGACATCAAATGCTTTCATTTGACAACAAAATGAGGAATTTCCGTACTATACTTGCTGAGATATTTGCGAAAAGGTTTCATCGACCCTCGAAAATTTCATATCCGACCTCCACTTCTTCGACTATATCTCCGGAACTACTTGGCCGATTTTGCTCATCTTCGAACTTGAATAATGGGAGGCATGTACCTTTCAGGGGAAAAAAGTGATCGGAAAAAGGGTGATCGGTTGAGCGGTTTGAAAAAAAGTGGAGACGGACGGACGGACATTTTTTTTTATTGTTGATTCTTCATATTTAGACTATAATAAATGCATCCCCCCAACTGCCACCTCGATCTATCCCATGTTACATTAAAATTGTTTGTAGTAAACGTATAGGACCTTCGAACTCCGTACGGGTCCAATCATTCTTTTTTTTTTTTTATTAAAGTTAGTAGTTCTGTCTAGTTAATATCTAATGATAGAACGCGCACGGAGGCCACCTTTGGGCCCATGGTGCTTACTATAATATTGTTTGGACATTTGCTGTTGTATCGAACCTTCCTGTACTAGCAATGTAGTTCAGGATGTCTTTTGGTTGCAAAGATCTAATTAGGCTATACCTAATGGTGTAACCACCTAGATGCTTTCTTCTTGCTGTAATGAAAGCAGGGCAGTAGCAAAGAAAATGTTCAGCTGTTTCCATGTGTTCCCCACATAGTTCACAGCTTGGGTCCGATCTTTTACCTATTGTTGTTAAGTGTTTATTGAAGCCGAAGTGTCCTGGTACTATGCCAACATATTTTTTCAGTCTAGTTCTACGTACATTTACCAGGAATTTCGACGTTTTGTTGTCGATTCTAATACAATTTTTAGCTTGGCGACAGCTTGGGTGAAGCGAACATTTCGGAACTTAGTTTTGTTATTTTACGTCTTATATTGGAATATGGTATTCCTGTTACTGGCTCTGGACCTATGAATTTACTTATTGCTCCCTTTTTCGCTAATTCATCGGCTTTTTCATTACCCCCTATGTTTGAGTGAGCTGGTACCCACAATAAGTCTATGCGGTTGACAGAAGCAAGGTTGTTTAATAATTCCCAACATTCTAAAGTTAGTGCTGGTTTTATTTCAACTGATGAGAGAGCTTTTAAAGCCGCTTGACTATCTGAGCAGATGAAGATAATCTCATTAGTGGTGTTATCTGTTTAGGACTAACATTGTAAGTTCTCTAATTTAGTGCAATAGTTTTGAAATTTAGTTTATAAGTAAATATTATCTTTGTAACTTATAGGGCTGAAGATGTTACAATAAAGTAACGAAACGTCCGTCCGGTTATTGAAAACCGTTCTTTTATTTTGATCGAGAAGCTAACTAATATGTCACCTTCAGTTTGTTACAGTATAATCCTGCTCCTGCTGAATCAGTTAATAGTGAGCCGTCCGAGTACAGAAGTATTTCATGCTCTGGTGGGTAAATACCGTTAAACCAGTCCTCTTTTGGAGGTATATGAATGTCGAAATTCTTGTCAAATTTAAATTCAGTTATTATCCTATCTGTAGGCAAGCTTAATATAGGTTCTTTATTAGTATATTCTAGCCAGATCTGTGAGTGGTATGTTACTCTGATAGGTTGGTGTCCTGATATCCTACTTAGAGTGGCCAGTGCCTCTGTATGAATGTAGATGTGTAATGGAGGTAAGTTTAGCATTGCTTCCATTGCGGCTGTGGGGGTTGATTTCCAGGCGCTCGTGATGGCAATGCATGCCTTCCTTTGAAATTTATCTAGTTTATTCTGGATATATTTTAGTTGACATTTGTGATTCCAAAGAAAAGAAGCGTATGCTACAATTGGTCTAATAACCGTTGTATATGTTTTGGAACATTACCTTTGGTGATAGTCCCCATTTTTTGCTGTACGCTTTGCGACATTGCCATAGAGCTATTAAAGCCTTTTCTAGTCGAGAGTCTATGTTTAATATCCAGTTGAGTCTGTAGTCTAGAATTATGCTAAGGTATCTCACAAATTCTACTTATTTTATGGGAATACCGTTTATTGTTGGAATTTTTATTCCCTCGACTCTTTTCCTCGTGGTGAATAATATCATTTTAGTTTTTTCTGGATTTATGCTGAGTCCTTTGTCTTCGCACCATTTTGAAATTATGTTCAAAGCTGTTTGAAGTAGGTCACATAGAGTATCTACAAATTTGCCACGAACTAACATCGCAAGATCATCCGAGAAGCCTTCTGTCAGAAATTTCCTATCATTCAATTTTGTTAGTAATTCGTTTATTACTAGACACCACAGGAGTGGAGGGAGCACGCCTCCTTGAGGACAACCTTTGCTGACAGTGACTGAGATAATCGATGTGCCAAAGTGAACGGTGACTATTCTACTAAGTAGCATCGCAACAATCCAGTCTATGATTCCTGTATCTATGTTATGTTTATGGCATGCGTCTTTTATTGCACTATACGTTATGTGATTGAATGCCCCAGAAATATCAATGAAGCACCCAAGTGCACATTCGTCTACTACTAATGAGCGCTCTGCACTATGTTGTGCAGAGCATTTTCTGTCGATTTCCCGCTTTGGTAAGCATGTTGCTTATCATGTATCTTAATTTTCTTTAAAGGTTCGTCCCTAAGGTATCTATCAGTTAATTTTTCCAAAGTTTTCAGCATAAATGAAGTCAAACTAATCGGTCTGTAATTCTCTGCTAATGAGTAGTTTTTCTTTCCTGGTTTCTGACTGAATATGACTTTTACATCTCTCCAACTGATCGGGATATATTTAAGACGCAGAGATGCTTTATAGAGAGTATAAAGTGGCTTCACAATTGCGTTTGTTGAGTGTTGCAACATGGCTGGAAGAATTTTATCTAAACCTGGTGATTTATACTGTATAAATGAGTTTATAGTTTATAATTCTGTCTTCTGTTACAATTTTATCTATTAGTGGATTATTTATATCCCTCTCATCTACTATTTGTAACTGGTTTAAGTTTGTGTCGTTAATCAGTCTACATTTTGGAAAGTGATAGTCTAAGAGATGTTTGTAAGTTTCATATTGGTCTTTTGTATACTCTCCTGATGGAAGCAATAAGGATCCAACTGACTGTGACGGATCTTTTGATAAGATCTTGAACATTTGGCTGAATCATGTACACTATTTATAGAGCTGCATTGATTTTGTCATCCTATTCTACTTCTTCTCCTTAAGTTGCTACTGTAAATACTTAATTCCTTATAGTATGGCGTCCAATCCCCTGATTTTTTACAGTTATTAAAAGTTCTTCGAACAATTGATCTCTGTTTTCTGTCATCAGATGTATAGTATGGAACAGATTTACCTGCCTTGTGTTTTCGTATTGGACATGCTTTTTCATAAGTTGTTACTAGCAAGTTTTGTATCCTATCGGCTAAAGCATCAGTTTCCTCTTTTGTTTGAGGATCTTTCATGTGGCTGTCCTTCATTTCTGTTTCTATTAGGTCTTCCAAATATTTCCAATTTGTAGAGGCTGGATTTCTGAATAGTAGTGGAGGTATGGGATCGAGACTAAGTTTAAAGTTAATACATTTATGATCAGATTTGAGTATTGAGTCAGTGACTTCCCAGTCAACAATAAATTGTGCAATTTCTTGTGTACATACTGAGATATCTAGGACTTCTTTCCTTAATTTGTTGACAAAGGTTGGTTTATTTCCTACATTTTGAACTAATAAGTTCGTTACTAGAATATATTCCAAAAGACTGTCTCCTCTGTTGTTAGTGTTAGTACTGCCCCATGCAACATGGTGTGAGTTGGAGTCAATTCCCGAGATTAACGATAAGTTATTCATTTTACAGTAGTCTACAACTGCCACAAATTCTGTGTTAGGTGGAAGCTCTGAAGGGTCGTATGGAAAATAGCTTGAACAGATTATTATATCTTTGGCATTGCCGTCTTTTTTTATATTTATTAACGCTACTGCTATATCTAAGGTACATAGTTGGTATAAGGGATGTATGTTTATATTTTTAGAGACAAATAGTACCGCCCGTGGTTTACCCGTTCCTCCTACCTGTACGATGTTACCTATTCTTCTATTTAAGCCCATCACTTTACCTGATCTTGTTATTGGTTCTTGAATGAGTACTATAAAAGTTGATTTGTTTTTGAGCAAGTTGTTTAATTCGTGTGTGGGAGCATATGCTTTGTGCAGGTTAATTTGATAAAATTCTACTTCCATATCCATTTTTATTTTCTTGGTGAGTAAGGTTGTAATTTAATGTGTAATCGAGCTTACTTTGATTTTTGTCCACATAGCTGAATTTATTTTGAAAGTTGTATTTTCTTAACTTTCGATATATAGGTCTATGGTATGATTTCATCAGTGGGAAGAGCATTTCACTCATATCTTTTAGAGCTGTGAGAGTGCATTTACACAGAAAAAACTTGTAGAGTTTAAGCCAAATTATGATAGATTTCATTGTGGCTGTATTACTCACTTTTCTTTGCGATTGTGCCCTGAGAGTCTGTGATTTGTGAGCTTTGTGTAATCTATAGGCGATGTCAGTCACTGGTCTGTTACCCTTTAGTCGTATATGAATTTGTGATGGCTGTACTTTGAATTTTATTACGATGGGGTACTTAGAGAGTAGAAGGATGGAGTTCTTACCTTTTGAATCTAGGTCACTCTTAACCAAGCTCAGAGCTTCTGTAATTTTTAGCGGTCTTGCAATGAAAGTCACTGAATGTTCGTAATTTATACTGTTTTTACAATTTTTATTTGCTTGAAGTAAATTTGTGGGATATAAGTCCCGTAAATGCTTGAAGTTATTATGGAAATTCTTTTTGTATGTTTCATTATTAATATGGGTCTTCTTAGTTGACCAGACTTTTTGATAGTTTAGTAAGTAAATGTTTATGAGAAGACGTGTAAAGGAAGTAATATTGGTTTTTAATAAAATTAAAAACCCACTTCGGTTATTTATGCGCAGCTGTTTAGGCATCTTTATTATTTTGGTTGTTCGGGTCGATGGTTATTTTTATACGACCATTTGCATAGTAAGGTCTGAAGCCAATGGCTCTTAGAGCTTCGACCGATTTTTCGTCGACTCCCATGAACATAATCGTTTTATTACCTTGGATCTTTTTCTTGTTGTAAGCTCTCCAATCGTTGGTGTCGATTGTGTCATTTTTGAAATCAATGTCCTCGAAGAGATCTATGAAATCCGGAGACGAATTGGTAAAAATCGTCGTAGCTCTGATCATTTTAGGAATCTCTCCAAAGCCCACTGCTTTGATTTTTGGGTCGGCCCATAGATCCTTTAGCAGCGGTACTATGTTCATTGCGAAAGCCTTAGCTTCTTCGTTTGGGCACACAAATTTCTATCTGCCTCTTTCCTTATCACAGAATTCATATTTCACATTCGGATTTTTGCATTCTTTTAAACTCTTGAGGACACTCTTGTGTAGGGTTTCAAGATGTGCCTTTGGGAATAAGTGCACATCTTCTAGATCTGGAGCGAGTCTTACAACTTGGAACGGTGGTGGTTTAGCTGTTTCAGGTGGTGGTGGCGGAGCCATGGTGATTTTTCTTATTTTTTTAGCTGGTGGTTCTTTGGGTAGCGTGACGACGTTATTCGATTCCTCCTCGCTCGGTTCCCTGTTCCTTTTGAATGTCGGTTGAAGTATACTATTTGTTTCTGACTTGGCTGCAGTTTGAACGGTACTCGTGGTTTGCGCTCGTGGTTCTGTTAGAGCTATGAATACCTCTGGTGTTTCGCTTATTATTTCGAGGTTTGATGCGATGTGGCTTATAGCCGTGATTTCCTCTTCTAAATTTAACGATATCAAGTCCTCGTCATCCACTTCTATGAGGGTAGATTCGTCTTCACTGAGCCCAGATACTATCATGCGATATTCCTCCTGTTGCGATAGGGTCGAGCCAAATGACATTCCTATAGTAGACAGTCCACTGGTATTGGTTGTTACTATAAATAAAGGTAGTTCAAGTTCTTGTTTGAGGTACGTCTGCTTTAGTCTATTCCTTACCCTTGATTTAATTGTTTGCGATGCTATTCTAGTTATCCTGGTGCGTAATTCCCAATTACTTATAGAGCATGTAAGTAGAAGAAGTTGACTAAGGGGAAAATTTACCTTATACAGAACGTCAATAGAAGGAGTTGAATAGAGGAAAATTTTAAAATGCGGTGAAGGTTTATTTTCCCACTTTTTGTCTAATAAGTTTTTTAAAAATGTTAATAGTTACAGCCTTATCCTTTTAGAGGTGTACAACATAAAATATATAGATGAAATTTGTACAATGATTTCTAACAGCTTTAAAAAAAATTTCAATTTCAACTAGAAAATGGTGTCTTTCCAAAAAGTGGAAAATAAACCTTGGCCGCACTTTACTTATACAGAATGTCACTAGAAAGAGTTGACTAAGGGGAAAATTTTCCTTATACAGAATGTAACTAGAAGGAGTTGACTAGAGGAAAATCTTCCTTATACAGAATGTCGCTAGAAGGAGTTCAGTAAGGGGAACATTTTCCTCATACAGAATGTCACTAGAAGGAGTTGACTAGAGGAAAATCTTTCTTATACAGAATGTCACTAGAAGGAGTTGAGTGAGAGGAACATTTTCCTTATACAGAATGTCACTAGAAAGAGTTGACTAAGGGGAAAGTACAGGACGTCACTGGAAGGGATTGATTAAGAGAATCATACAGAATGCCACTAGATGGAAGAATTTTTTTCTCTGCTCTTTTATTTTCAAAAAATTTGTCAATAAGAAATCAAAAAATTACATGAAAACTTTATGAAAGTCATTGAGCACTACGATTTTAAAATTTAAAAACAGATTACAATACTGGTTACAATACAGAGACACACATGGAATATCCTCACTTTCAATCCTAGTGATCCAAATAACTATTTCACAGCTGCTCTGAGAAAATAGGCACTTTATCTTCGAAAAAAACTGTTTCAACAATCAAATAAAATAAGTATTTACAATTTCTCATTTCAAAAATCCTATTTTGAAGAGTCTCTAATCTAAGTTTCTTAATCATCGGTATAGGTGGTGATTGACCTACAAAAAAATTATCGATTCCAAAGCTGAAAAGCTCAAAACTAGCTTCTTAACCTGCTAAATCGCAGATTACTTTATGGTAAAATGCAGATTCTCTAAGGAGAATTTACCGGTAATGCTGATATGTTGCTAAAAACAAATTGTAACTCAATTTTTTTTATAACATACTCAAAACTTTTAGTTTGAATATCCAAAATAAATTAGTTTTGTATTTAGTTAAAAGATTTTCCGTGAATTCGAAAACTAAAATTCTCAGTGAAACCTGAGCAAAATTGAATATTAGACAAGTTTCTGACATAAACCGTTCAGTAACTAAAATGTTTCACTGGGTTTCCTTGAATAAAAATATTTGGCAATATTTCAAAATTTATACCATCAAATTGTCTTTCATGCTTTAAAAATTAATTTATTACCTTCAATAATCGTCCCTCGCACTCCTAGCCACTATACTGACAATTTTAATTCAATTGGCGAACTATGTTTACTAACGATGACAACAACAAACATTCTTCATGACATTTCTCACATTCTTCACGACCGATTTTGGCCATGAACAATCTAACCTCAAAGTTAACAATGACAGCATTAACTGAGCAACTCTGTGAAACATTTTACTTTACTTACGCGCTCTTAATGCAACGGGTATGATCGTTTAATGCGGCAAAGAATAAATCAAAAGACTCAAAAGAAACAAAACCAAAAATCTGCAATAAAGTAAATCACGCCACCTATTAGGACATGTATGAAGTATTCCACCACCTATAGCGTTCATTTTTTTTTATTGTATAAGTGAAAAATCCATAACCGAAAAAAGTTTATTATACCAGTGTACAGAAGTGAAAATTATTGTGTGCGATTTGTTTATAAAATTATTGTGTACTATTAATTTGTTTCACAATTATCGAAATATGTGTTCAATAGTAAAACAAAATCATGGGCGCGCGGTAGCGATGCGCCCGTGACGCAAGTCCCCATACGAACAAAAAATTCGGAATTTTTTTTTTCGTAGACTGCGGAATACAGCTAAGTTTTGACTTCCCCCACTTGCGACGTACCCCCCGAAAAACATTGCACTCCCGCATTTGTTATTTAACATGTTCTCTTTGAAATAATAAATTTTCTCTCCCATTTTGAGGAGAGAAAGTACATATTTTCTCAGAGCAGTTGTGAAAAAACATTTTAAAAAAGGTTAACCTATTTTTGTTGGGGTAGATGGGGGGGGGGGGGGGGGGGGGGGGGGGGGGGTCTAAAATTCTAAAAAGTCTCTAATATTCTAATTTTTGCTTGGCTTCGCTCAAGTCTTTAGAGTTGTGTTGAAGAAAAATCATATACAAATCCATCCGTTTGTAGCTACCGTCCGGCCTATCCGGCGATAAAGTTAAATTATTTTAGGTAGCACAATAATAATGCGTGCGCGTCGATTCGAAACATCAGAAAGAAAGTTGGCGAATACTTTTTGAAAGAATATGATACACCGCTAGATAATGTTGAAGCAAGTAAGTCTAACAAAGATGATTTTTTATTTATATGTTTAGTCCTGACGAAGATGGAACTATTCCGAAATATTGGTAATATTGGTAATTGAATTATTAAAAACAACAAACTCGTTTCATCAGTCCAAGCAAGACAACGACGTATTGTTAGTAAACGGCAATACAACAAGAAACATAAAAGAAGATGAGTAGCTCGATCCAGTGGGGAACCATCGGAATTCGAAAAATATTTGAAATTGCCATTATCCCCGTAATGTCAGGGTTAATTCCTTCGCCGTTTATTTCAACCCTCAACACATTATCCCCGCTATAACATGATGTATAGTGTGCATCTACAGCTGTGGAATGTGACTTATCAGGGTCAAGTCGCGTAGTTCCACCGACAAGGGCAAGACACAGCCACGGCATGTATGTGCGTAAAGTCGGGGCTGTCGGAGTAATCTTTAAAAAATGAAATTCAATTAATGAAAAATGAAATCAGTGCCAATTTTGTTTTACTTTTGGAAACATTGTATGGGACGGGACAGTCAAATTTCAAACTATTTCCTGAAACAAGTCAAACACTAGGAAGATGCGGGAAATCGCAATAAAAATGCATTAACAACAAAAATTTGATTCTTTTTTACTTATTTTTGAGACACAATGGTCTCTACAGTTATTCATAATATATCAAAAAATTTAACGTTTCCAGTTTAAAAAGTTTTTAGGCTTAAATTCATCATGCACGAACTCGAAACTTTCACATCGACTAACAAGCCGATCCACGCCGGGTAAACATTTTAAACCATAAATATCACACATTACTTACTGTAACGCTGCCTAAATTTAACAAAATTAAAACTAATACACCACTACCACTCAATGTTGACAAGAAAAGTAATAAATTCAATGATATACCAAAAAATTTAAAATGGTCACAAAAGCCCTTTCTGATGAAGACCAACCTTCTATTTCTGTGGCGATTTGGAATGTCACTCTTTTGAAACTTGTGTACTTTGAAAGAGCTTGAAAAAGTGATCTAAGTTAAGCTATTGAAACCACAAAAATGTAGATCAGAGTCCTTTTGTTCCCTTACAAAACATTCACGCTTTTCACGGTCTCAATAATTTGACAAGATTCAGTGAGAGGTCCTAAGGACTAGGACTAACTTTTTTTTGGGCTCATTGGTGAACTTTAGTGAACTTTTTCATGCTCTTTCGATATAACCACACCAGAAAGATTCCGCATCAACAATAACTTCAGAATTCAGGCGTACACATAGTGTAATCATGGGCGCGCGGTAGCGATGCGCCCGTGACGCAAGTCCCCATACGATCAAAAAATTCAGAAAAATTTTTTTCGTAGACTTCGGAACCATATATACAGCTAAGTTTTGACTTCCGCCCCTTTGCTGCGTACCCCCCGGAAAATATTTTTCCTGGATTCTACGGAAGATATTAAGGCGAAGTGTCTTTTCACTCATTAAAATCGGTTCGGTGGATCCGAAGATATTACCTTCAGAAAATCGTCATTTTCCATACGAAATGTGCTATTTAGAATCCAAAGTTCATGCAAACATTCTACGTTAGTTCCTTAGTTAGTTAGTTTCAGGGCCATTTGTATGGAAGCCGACTTTTTGGGCTCGCGCTCGAAAATGGCCCGATAACTTTTCTTGAAATTTTGCAGGGACATTCGGGTGGGTATTCTACGCCATATGAGGATTTTAAAAAAGGGGGAGGTACCGGCCTCGTTTGGGCGCCAGAGCTCTTTGAAGACGCCATATAAAGCCCACATGTATGTGTTTGTGTGTGTAATGTGTATGGTAGCACATTTTGTATGAGACAAGGTTGGGTGTTAGAGATAGAGCTATGGTGTGAAAGGGAAAATTGTTGGCTTGGGTGTGTAGTATTTCAGGGTGACCGCAAAAATGACGGAAAATAGGCGGGGACTCAAAAAAAACTTTTGATATGTTGTAGAGGAAGTTGAGGGGATCATTTTCGCCCATGGAAGTAGTAGCTGCCGCGCTTCGGCTTGGCGGCAGGGGCGGCTCAAAAAAAACTTTCGATATGTTTTAGAGAAATTTGAGGGGATCATTTTCGCCCATGGAAGTGGTAGCGGCCGCGCTTCAGTTTAGCGGCGGCGGCTCAAACAAAACTTTTGATATGTTGTAGAGGAAGTTGAGGGGATCATTTTCGCTAATGGAAGTAGCAGCCGCCGCGCTTCGGTTTGACGACGGCGGCGGCTCAAAAAATAACTTTTGATATGTCGTAGAGGAAGTTAAGGGGATAAATTTTTTTCGCCGGAAATTTTTTTTCACCTGAAATTTTTTCTCCAAAATGTGTGTCCTCTTTTCTTCCAAAACTACTGATATAACAACAAAAACCCTTTTTAAAAGGGAAACGTGACGCAAGTCCTCGTCCCTTCTTCCAAAACAACTGATATCAATTGGAGTGACGCTTACAGCTTTGAAACGAAAAAATTTTTTCTTCTTGACTAATTCTAGGAAATAGGATGAAATTTAAGGACATTGTATTCTAATGGGAAAGAATATTTGCAAAAAAGCGCTAAAAATGCCAAATTTGACTCAAATTTAATCGAAAAGTTGTCAAATCTCAACATATAGTGGCTCTTTGGAAAGATCTTGTTAATTTCTATCAAACTGCATAAAGATTGAAGAAATTTGGCGTCCAACCAAAAGGACTATACGAGACTATTAGTAAAAAAAGCACCAAAAGCGCTACAAAAAATGAAGGAAATCAACGAAAATTTGCTAAAACTTCATCTAAATTTTGTCCAAATTCAACAAAAAAGGGTTTATTGGAAGTCTTTAGTCAAGATGAATCTAACTGTATGAAATTCGAAGAAATATGGAAGCCACGAAAGACAAAAACAGCGCTAAAAACGTCAATTTTTGTAACTTCCGACTTTTTATGAATTTTCTCTAGTTTCATTTCCTCCAAAAAGTATTGAAAAATTTGGAGTTTTATGGTGATATGCAAAAATTGGTAAAATTAGGACAAAGTTTCCTCAAACGTCATCAAAAAATAGCCCAATTTCAACAAATTATGGCTATTTGGAAAGGTCTAGTCCAGACTTATAAAACTAATGATTTTGGAAGAAGTTAGAAGTCAACTGACAAAAATATTTCCAAGAAATTCGCGAAATTAGTAAAATCACAGAAAATTTAATAAAACTTCGTCTATCTAACTGCATGACATTTGAGGAAATATGAAATCCACTAATGGCAGCAACTACTTTTTCTGAAAAATTATTACTTTCATTTCGTCTAAGAGTTGTGTAAGAATTTACTGTATGTAATGTAGAATGGTTTGTTTGAAAATATAGTCGAAATCTAAGAAAATTGATAAAATTTTGATCTATTGCGCTAACTGGGCTAACACACTTGCAAGAACACGAACAATATTTAAGGATTTTTTGTAAAAAAGAAAATTACTACAAATAGAGGCTTTGCAGGTCTTCTTAATATCAATCACACTCAATGAAATTTGGGAATAGTTAAAGAACTAAACAGGAAAAAGCGACATATATTATTCTACGATTTTTGTAAATATTTCCGTGGTATCTTCAAGACTGCCTTGTAACGTCAACAGCTTCTAATAGAATATTTAAAATTTATTTACTCTCAAAATTCAGCTGTTTTTAAGGTTATCTCTTTTTCAATGTTTTTTTGTATTGGCAAAACTGCGAAATGGCTAAATTTTGACAGCTAATAAAAAAAGCTTGACACTGTAAACTTTTAGTTTCTAGAGATAATGATAATGGGGTTCCTTAAAACTTATAAATTCAATAAATTTTATAAAGAATATAAAACCGAAGGAACTTTTCAACACTTATTCTTTAAAATTTATAAATTGTAAAACAAACTAAGAAAACATTAGCAAATCTTGTTTTTCCACTCAATTCCCGCACCCCCCAGGTACACAAACAACTAATGATTTATCACGGTAGTAAGGGACCGTGACGCAAGTCTTACACGCCAAAAAATTTACAAGAAATGTTTTCGTAGACTAATAAGCATATATACAGGAACTTTTTGATTTCCCCTCTTGCAACGTATTCCCCGGAAAATATTTTTCCCGGATTCTACGCAAAATTTTAGGCCTCTTATCATGAGTGAGGTATGAACAATACGTTACCCCCATGCAACCTATGCAACACTACGCAACGATATATCTATGAGCGTATAAAAATAAATCGTCCAACACTAACACCACATTCACACATATTCCTACATTGAAGTCACACATAATGCGTGTTAAGTACACAACGAATTGTGAGAGTGCATTACGCATGTATAGCACTTTATGTATGAGAATATACATGACTACTGTGGTAATTTCTGTAAAAAGTATACAAGCTGTACAAGCTAATTTAGTAATAAAGCTATTAATCAAGAAGGGAGTTCAAAATATAATACCGGTGCAGTTTCAGTTGCTTGTATTAGTGCGACATTAATTACTCCCTAAAAAAGCATAAGGTACGACGTTCATACCGAGCACATATAAGATAAAAACTATTATCTGAAAGCGGCCGGTATGGTGTATTTATCGGCCGCAAAATAGGCCGATAAATGCATTGTTATTTGAAGAAATAAATTACTTGAATTTAACACGAAATTATAGTTACTGAAGCCAATAACAACGAATTAATTGAATTTCATGTGACATTATGCTCACTATATACCGACAAATACGTGCTTTGTACGAATAATGACGTATTCCTGAATCAAAATATAGTTTTATCAAAATGCTCCGACCGGTGCGACGAACTGATTAAAGAAATGAAGAGACGGACTCTCAAGAACTTACATTAGGCTTTAGAAATGATAAGAGCGATCCACAATGTGTTCAAACCAGATATCAGATGAATCAGGTTAGATTCTTCAATAGAACTTTATTTTGATTAAGGCAAAATATAGCAAAACGACTCTATGCAGTGATGATGACTGAATGGTATGAAAAAGGAATGAATTTTGCAAAGCTGTATTTTTCAAAAAGTCTTTGCCTATATTCGTAAAAACATTTTCATGAATTTTCACTTGGTTAGTACTTTTGATTGAACAATTTCTGGCCAACTATGATTTTTAAAAAGGCGTTTTTATGTTGATTCCAACGTGGCCTTTTTAATAGTACCAAAATTTCATTAAAGGACATAATTCTACACGAAATCGGTGTACTATTGTGGAAAAGGAGGAGTCACAACCTAAGGGTGCTTTCAAAATCCAGAAATCCTTACATTGTACTAACCTCTCGTAATTTTCACGAATTTTAACGAATTTTCGACACTTTCATAAAAAGAATTCAAGAATGCAGACACTGAAATAAATCGGAAATACCGTTGCACACAACCATGCATATCATATTAATTCGCGCAACATGAAAAGTACTGTAAATCCGAGATTGTTTTTTCACCTATACCTACCGCTTTTTCAGATAAACCAGCATATTGAACAATCCATTGTAAGATCATAGTTAAATAATTATTTTGAATATACAGGAATAACATACAAACAAACAATTACGCAATCTTGGAATGTTTTTAAGGAAATAGCTTTGAGAACTGTTTTTTGACTCGTGTAGTTATATTCCTCGCCTTCGGCTCGGAATCTAAACTCTACCCTCGTCCAAAAACAGTTCTCAAACCTTTTTGCTTAAAAACATTCCTCGATGCGTAATTATTTGTTTGTATGTTATTCCTGTATATTCAAAAATACAATTATTTAACGCGTCACTTACTGGTCTGTTCAATAATCTACTATTCCTCCGTGTGATACTATTTTATGCGCAAACAGATAAAAAATCAGATTCCGAACTAAACACTCAACAAACTGAAACACTGCGACAATTTGTGCTTTATTCGAGGCTTTATTGTTCATTCTATTTTTCATAAGATGTGGTTGACGTAAAAATTATTGAAGCGATGACATAAATTGTATAAACAATTAAGTAACTTGTGTTACATTTTAACTTTAAGTATTTTTGAATAAAGGTCTATGAATAGGCAACAATTTTTGGTATAAAATTTTGAGTTTGGGCTTTTGAACTTGTCTACGGCCGTCAAGGGCCACACGAGCTTTTTCTTAATAAGTCAAGTAAATCTTTTCCGATTTTCCAAATCTTTTTTTTTCTCAAATTCTACAGACGAAGTGATTAGAGGATTGAATTTGGGCAAAGTCGGTCAAGAAGTTTGGAAGTTACGGTCGAAAAAGTGGTCAAAAATGTTAATTTTTAAGTCACTTAAACTTTTTCGCCGAGATAGAATTACGCACAGAAATAGATTTTTAAGGTTTTAATTGAAAGGTATGGTGGACATAAGAAAATTAACAATTAAGATTTGGTGAAAATCAATTGACTGATTAGTACTGAAGTGTCTAGACCCAACTCATGCCCCGTGAAACCACAAAACAGTTGGCTGTTTTTCACGAATATTCGTTTAATGATTAGATTTTTTGTGCAGTGTTGTAGAGAAAATAGAGGAGAACATTTTGTCCGTGGGTCAGATTTTTTTTGTACACTCAAACGTTTTTGTTTTGTTACACTTTTACCTTATGCCATTGTTTTTTGAATAGAAAAAAGTCAAAGTGTAGAAAAATAAAAACGATCGTCTGTAGAAAAAAACATCAATGTAAAATTTTTTTGTAAACTTTTTTTAAATGCGAAGAATGTCTACATTCCGTCCTGTGAAAATCTTGAGGTAAAAGAATAAAGGAGCCCCTTCTCATCTATTAATTAGAAAGTATTTCTGAAGTAAGAGTATTTCAAACGCTGCATTCCCACCTATTCTGCACATATCCTAAGTCTCAAAACGTATCATTCAGTATTTTGGCTAAAATATCGTCTGGCAACTTTCGTTTTTTCTTCACGTTTCGACAATTGTATACAATTGTACGTTTCGACAATTGTATACAATTGTATACAATTGTATTAAATGTACGATCGACACTTTTGCGAGTTTTTTTCGGCGACTCGTCGAATTAATGTCACTGTGTAAATCAACACAAATTCACAGAGGAAGACACAAATTAGATTTATAAGATTTTGCTGATCCTGAATAAAATTTATGAAAACACATAAGAACAATTTCTTTTTTTTATTTCGTTTCTAAACGAATGACCAGAATATCTTTACATGCAAACTACCAATACGAGTACAATAAATGTGTTAGAAAATTTGAAGAAAAAATTTGTTGTGAATCAATTTTAACCAACATTTTCTACAATTATGTTTTATATTATCATTATTTCATAATATTCATATTATAGAAATATGCATTAATTGACCTCTCCATTTATGTAATTGAATGCAATTTTTATATGAGATTTTATATACGATCAGTAGTAAAGAAAAATGGTTGTATTTTCTGAGAAACATTTCTAACAATAAAACCAATTTTTTTTAACGTTTTTCTCAGTTGAAACTTCATTCAATCGATCGGATTAAGCTTATCTTGGCAAAATATTTGAGGCGTGGTTTATAATTTTTCCTATTTACAAATATAGGAAATATCAGTGATTTCTTTAACGAAACACTTATCGATATGAAAAATATTGTCAAAATTTTAATGGAAAATATATATTTGGGTATATGCTGTGCATATTTTCCCCGTCGAGAGAGAGTGCACATACAATCATTTTCCATTCCAATTATTGGAGGGGTCAATAATGTCTCTTTTCTAAATGCAAAAAATATTTCTTGTTCATTTATAGAAGAAAAATTTGCAAGTATTTTTATTATATTTTCTCTAGATGTTAACACTGCATTATTTCTAAAACTCGGAAATGCAATATCGAAAACGAAAAAAGGTCAAAAAATGTCGACGAAAATCAGACGTTTCAGATCTTTTTTCGGGGTAACTCCGTATGTTTGTTCTATTGTTTGGAATAAAATTTCCTCCAAGGCGCCAATTGGTTTCCAGCCTCTCCACCTTTTATGGGGACTGAATTTTTTAAAACAATACACGACCGAACACAACCGACATTCTACTTTAAAATCAGATGAAAAAACAATAAGAAAGTGGACGTGGGTTGCTGTTAAACTTATGTGTAGCTTGAAAGTGGTAAAAATTATTGTACTCCATATGTTTTTAGTATCTGACTCGTTAATTCAATTAACAGATTAATTGGGAAAATCGAAAAGTTGGTGCGAGAGAAGGTCAAACGGCATTTTCTTCGATAGATGGTGTAGATTTTAAAATTGACGAACCGAGTCCATTCAGCAAAAAATGGTTTAGCCATAAATTTAAGGGACCCGGCTTACGGTACGAAGTTGCACTTTGTATAAATACAGGTCACATAATTTGGGTCAATGGGGGATACCCTTGCGGGGAATATCCCGATCTGAAACTAGCTCGTGAGGCATATATACATTTTCTCGATGTTGGAGAAAAGACATTAGCTGATAAGGGATATCGGGATGGGGAATTTTTCATTTTGAAAAATTCCAAAAATAAAAGCTTGCATAAACGGATAATGGCTCGCCACGAAACGGTAAATCGTAGAATGAAACAATTCCAATCTCTTAAGCAGGTGTTTCGCCATGAAATACATAAACACCCTATGGTATTCAATTCTGTTGCCAATTTAACTCAACTCATGTTGGAGAATGGTGAGCCATTATTCGTAGTCTAAAATTTTTGACGATCTTGTTCATTTAATAAAACGAAAATGAAAGAAAAACAATATTTGTCTTATTTCCCGCATCCCCCCGAAGTCTTTCAACTTAAATTGCACAATAAAATGCAATTCAGTTATAAACCATCATTTGCAAAAATATTTTAAAGGATCGTTAATTTTTGTCATAAATCTTTGATCATAAATCATTTAACATAATTTACGTAGTTAGTTAGCAGCAAGAGTTCAATGTTTTGTTCAAAAAGTTTGTAACATTGTTCAGAGATGGTTTCATTCGATAACGGTAAAGTTTTTAATATGAATATGTGGCAGTTATGTTTACTTAGCGCGTTACATTTGAGCTTAATGGGATGGGTGACGTTAGCAATGACCTATTTAAATGTAGTCTTAGCGATCTACTGAAAAAGATTCAAATATTTGTACTTAAGTACAAAAATGCTAATTCTCATATTACGTTTATGAAAATATAAGGATAATAGCTTGGAATGTGAATTCCATACGCAGTAAGATCAAACAGTTGGATGTTCAATATTTTCTGTACAAGTACAAACTTCACTTGCTACTTCTGAGCGAAACTAAGCTTCTGAATGGAAGCACAGTTCAATTCTCAAAGTATAGGATCTATAGAAATGATCGTATGACTGAGGGTGGAGCTGGCACAGCCATCCTGGTAAGAGATAGCATTGCATAACGTTCTGAACACGCCAATGCTTAAATCTTCTGAAGCAACATGACTGAACGTGTCATTTGGTAATGCACAAGTTCTGACCATAGTTTCCTTTTAGGGGCCATTCATAAATGACGTCCGGTCGTTAGGGGGAGGGGGTATAGGGAAACCGGACGAGTTCGGACGGTGGAAGGTTATGAGAAGCGTGACGTCCAGTTGAGAATTTGTGGTTTTGTCAAATTTCTGTCAAGAATTTATAACTAGGAGCATGCCCGAGGTTGTTTGTCGAGAGAGAAACGCAGACTTAGCCAAAAGTTTTCCTGTAGTTTCTTTGACAGTTTGTTAGAAGAAAAATGTACATAAAAATGGCAAAAGTATTCATTGTACAATAAAAAATATATTTATTTTTGTGAACTCAAATTTTTATTAGGGAGGGGGGCGGTGGATAATGAAATCAGACGTCATTCTTTTGGGGTGTACAGTAAAACCGGAAGATTTCAGACCAGGGGGTAGGGGGGGTCGGAAAATTGTCAAAATAACCGGACGTCATTCATCCCTTTTTCGTCGGACTAGGCTCGTTTCGACTTATTATGAATTACTTTAACGTTTGCAACTGATTTCGACAAGTTTCTGACGAAAATATGGAAAATATATTTTTTTGAGGTTATGTATGGGTAGAAATCAAACCTGTCACTTTGTCTAACAACCATACGACTATTAATCTGCGGCCTACATGCACAAATATTTTTCCCGACATTTTTGAACTCAAATCACGTTTTAAGAATTCCTACATTTAAATTGTGAATATTTCACGAGATATAGATTTTTGAACATGAATATAACGGATTCGCCTACTGTGCGACGTACCCCCCGAAAAATATTTTTATTGGATTCTACGGAAAATTCTAATGCGAAGTGTCTTTTCACTCATTAAAATCGGTTCGGTGGATCATTTCCTATACAAAAAGTGCTATTTCATAGAAGCCAAAGTTAATGCAAACATCCTACGTTAGTTAGTGGGTTAGTTAGTTAGTTCCAGGGCCATTTGTATGAAAACCGACTTTTTTGGCTCGTGCTCGAAAACGGCTCGATAACTTTTCTTGAAATTTTGCAGGGACCTTCGGGTGGACATTCTACGTCATATGAGATTTGGGCGCCAGGGCTCTTAGAAGGCGCCAGATAAAGCCCATATATATGTGTTTGTGTGTGTAGTGTGTATGATAGCACATTTTGTATGAGGCAATGGTTGTGTGTTCGAGATAGAGGTTTGGTGTCAAAGGGAAAGTTGTTGGGTTGGGTGTGTAGCGTATCAGGGTGACCGCCAAAATGGCGGAAAATAGGCGGGGACTCAAAAAAAAACTTTTGATATGTTGTAGAGGAAGTTGAGGGGATCATTTTCGCCCATGGAAGTAGTAACCGCAGCGCTTCGGTTTGGCGGAGGCTGCGGCTCAAAAAAAACTTTTGATATGTTGTAGAGGAAGTTGAGGGGATCATTTTCGCCTATGGAAGTAGTAGCCGCCGCGCTTTGGTTTGGCGGCGGCGCACAGTGGTCCAAAATCCGGAAAAATCGGCACTAACAGAATAAATCGGTTGGGTGATGCGATATTTGTGATTTAAGTTTTGTTGAATAGCTTATACATGGACCTATCAGAATCACGAACAAAACTTCTGAAGTGATTAAAACTTGGGGGTCTCGGTCATGATCAAAGTTGAAAATTTTTTACGAAAATTGGAAAAATGTCCTGAGGCCCATAATAAAGATAAATCAGTCAATGTTTCATGTCAATCGAAAGAGGGCATCAATAGCTTTCCAACGATACCCATATGACCTCGCTACGAGGTCTCTAGCGAGAGGTAGGAGGTCTTAAATGAAAACACGTTTTTGCCTATATTCCTGGAACCAAATGTCGGACAGAAACGAATAAGGTATCGTTTGAAAGGTCTTTCTAATACCAATATCAGCAATGTCCGACATTTCCACCTAGTCTGAGTGCTAATTATCGTCATGGAAGCTAGCTCATTTACAGCAGGTGAAACTAGTTATGATCCACGAATACATTACTTGTTTTAATCACTTGTTTTAATCGTCCTTTTTGTTGGTGATGAAATTTCTAATTTTGTTTTTTTTTTTATTGGCTTCATGTACTAATTGCGTGACTATAAGGTGATCGTTACTTATCGTTAATGTGAATTCGTCGCGAAGAGGATCTCAAATCAAGTTTTGCAAAAGATTTATGTTGATTGAAAACTTGAATCAATTTTGTCTCTAAGTATTGTCATTCCGAAGCTAAAATTCAAAAATCAAAAAACCTAATTTATTGCCTACGAAAACCCAAGATGACGCCGCTTTGACAGCTGGTAGCCATTTTCTTAAGATCCTAAAAAATTCTCCTCACCAATCTCTATAACTTTCGAGAAGAAACCAACTCTCTAAGTGTTGTCATTCCGAAGCAAAAATTCGTAAAGTAAAAAAACATATGCAAGGCACCCGTACGCACCAGAATAGATGTTGCAAAAAGATTCGAAATGTTGCATTAACTCTTAAGTGCATGACATTACGTCGACATTAAATTGGATTGGAAATTGCTGCAAGGGCAATATCGGAAGACCCGTCCGAAGAAACAGCTCAGAAACCTCTCCGAATCCGGTTCAATATTTTGTGTACAATTCGGGAATTTTTTGTACAAAATAATTTGTTTTTGTACAAAAAAAATTTTTTTTTGTACACAAAAATTGTTATTTTGTACACAAGTTTCCTGAGTTTGTACAATAAATTGTGATTATTTGTACACAAATTGTACAAAAAAAAAAAAAATCTGAAATGTACATCGTAGTGAAGAAAATTTATTTATTTATTTATTTATTCATTTCATCAATGGCCGAGGCCCCCTGACTGCTTACAATACATGAATTCGACAGGAAAAAAGACTTATACAATGTCAAAAGCGAAAAAAGAAAACGAGAAAACTCGACTTAAAAAAAAAAGAATAATAATAAATTGTGAAATAGTGACATCATGGCAGTTCCAGAGAAACAGCGAACATGAACCTGATGAAAAACGAGACGTGCGGTAAAGAATTTTGATGATTGTGCGGTGCTGGCATACAAAATGTACACAAATGTACACAACGAGTTGGTGTTTTTACTTAATTAAAAATGTTTGTCATATGATTAAACTGTACGTTAGACGTACTTGTGGATATTTAAATAAATTATTGGGGGGCTCTGCCCCTCACCCCGCGCCTGCGGCGGGCTTTTTTCACCGCCGACGGCCCCTTAGACTTTTCCAGATGACACGACTTTTCACGAATTTTTTGAACTCTTTGCCCATGTGAGTTGGGTCGGAGCTTAAAGTAGTAGTGAAATAGTTAAAAACATTGAAGCACTTAGGCCAGCTTCATTGGGCCCATTGTGCCAAACCCTGTTGACATCACCGTTATGCTGGGTTATGTGTGTATGTACGTGCATGTGTACTTAAATGGTTGGTTGATCATGGGCGCGCAGTAGCGATGCGCCCGTGACGCAAGTCCCCATACGATCAAAAAATTCAGAAAATTTTTTTTCGTATACTTCGGAACCATATATACAGCTAAGTTTTGACTTCCCCCCTTGCGATGTACCCCCGAAAATATTTTTCCTGGATTCTACGGAAAATTTTAAGGCGAAGTGTCTCTTCACTCATTAAAATCGGTTCGGTGGATCCGAAGATATGACCTCCAGAGAATCGTCATTCTCCATACGAAATCTGCTATTTCATAGAAGCCAAAGTTAATACAAACATCTTACGTTAGTTCCTTAGTTAGTTAGTTCCAGGGCCATTTGTATGGAAACCGAATTTTTTGGCTCGTGCTCAAAAATGGCCCGATAACTTTTCTTGAAATTTTGCAGGGACTTTCAGGTGGGCAGTGGGCATTCTACGCCATATGAGATTTTAAAAAAAGGGGGGGGGGTACCGGCCTCGTTTGGGCGTCAGGGCTCTTTGAAGACGCCATATAAAGCCCATATGTATGTGTTTGTGTGTGTAATGTGTATGGTAGCACATTTTGTACGACACAAGGCTGGGTGTTTGAGATAGAGGTATGGTGTCAAAGGGAAAATTGTTGGGTTGGGTGTGTAGTGTTTAAGGGTGACCGCCAAAATGGCGGAAAATTGGTGGGAACTCAAAAAAAAACTTTTGATATGTTGTAGAGAAAGTTGAGAGGATCATTTTCGCCCATGGAAGTGGTAGCCGCCGCGCCTCAGTTTGGCGGCGGCGGCGGCTCAAAAAAAACTTTTGATATGTTGTAGAGGAAGTTGAGAGGATCATTTTCGCTAATGGAAGTAGTAGCCGCCGCGCTTCGGTTTGACAACGACGTCGGCTCAAAAATAACTTTTAATATGTCGTAGAGGAAGTTAAGGGGATACATTTTTTTCACCGGAAATGTTTTTACGCCGAAAACTTATTTCGCCGGAAATTTTTTTTCACCTGAAATTTTTTCTCCAAAATTTGTGTCCTCTTATCTTCCAAAACTACTGATATCACAACGAAAACCCTTTTTAAAAGGGAAACGTGACGCAAGTACTCGTCCCTTCTTCCAAAACAACTGATATCAATTGGAGTGACGCTTACAGCTTTGAAACGCAAAAAATTTTTTTGGAATGTTTTCATTTTTGATTAAAAAATGCGTCACTAAGGCACCCACGGCTCCTTCCGACCGCTAAGGTCTCTGCTTGTAATACTGTCCGGTAAACTCCAAGAGGTATTGCGACATTGAGCCCTAAGTCCTCGCAGAAAATACCCGCCCCCGTTCCTCTTGTCATTTTTGAACTATCAGTGAAGATGGTAATGTCTCCTGTTACCGGAGCGTTTCCCCTCCGCCACTCCTCCCGACTTGGGAAGATTGCTTCAAAGTTCCTTTCAAACCGAAATACTGTCTCGATCCTGTCTGAAGGCATTGACATCTCCCCAAAGTCCCTTACTGCACCCCTTCCTGCGGACACCATCGATCAACGAATCCTTTTCTGCAGACACCCAGCAGTGAGTAATCTGTTGCTGAGCATCGCCATGATCCACCTGATTAGTGTTCTCTCCACTCCAAACTTTCTCAAGGCCGCGTTTATAGCTCTGAAGGTCACTTTGGTAAAAGCTCCCAAGTCTAAAAACACGCCCAGTGTAAGTTTTTCATATCCCATATTCTTTTCAGGGTTGTGTACCACTTGATGCATAGCAGTGTCAACAGATTTGCCTGAAAGGTGCAAAAAGGTGAAAGGTGTTGGTTTCTATGTAAGGGTCTAACCTCCAGTCTCACATCTCTTATGTATCTGTCCCTGTCACATAGGCAGGGAGGCATCTCGATTTTTACTTTAAATAAGTGAGAAGTGAGTTAAAAAAGCAAAAATAAGTGAGCAAATGAGTGAGTTAAAAAAAATAAGTGAGAAAAGTGACTCCCGACTTAATTAGGCCAGAATCAGGGCCGGATTAAACTTTTCAGCGCCATGTGCTAGACGATTTTTCAGCGCCAATTCAAAAATAAAAACATTTTTTATAAAGAAAAGCATTTGAGTTGCTTTAACTTAAAATTGCAAACATTTTCTGGTTTTAGATGTCATAAACAAATTTATAATAAAAACAGCCTTGATTTTTTAGTAACATCACTATTGAGGAACATGACAGCCAATCCATTCATGTCAAAGAAAAATAAATCAATTGCAATCCTGTACCAGTTGAAGTAAAGTTTTCATTTTCATTAGAATTGACAGTAACTGATTGTTCGTATATTGTGGTATACACCATGTTCTCTAGAAACTTTGTGAAAAAAGTTATCAAGCGGTCTGATTTTACAAACAAAAGCTGTTTTTTTTCTCTTTCTCTAGATTTTTTTCCTAGCTTTTTCTTGTCGGTAATAAACCGGCTCTGTCATTTTCGTAAAAGAGGTAAATACTACACTTTTCCGAATATAAATATTAAAAAAAAAAATAAAAAAAATCTGAAATGTCAAACAAACAAAACGTTTCGGTTTTTGGAAAAACGGAAAGATTAAAAAGTGATAGAACTCGAATAAAACGAAGTTGAAATAGAACAGCAACAGTAGTTTTTTTTTTTTTTGTTGCAAACTATTTCGTTATCCACACACAAAATATTCAAAGACATTGAAAACGCCGAAAATATTTTTTGGACCCGTACGAAGTACGTGTCCTATGCGTTTACCACGACGTTTGTAATCGAGCCATTTGAGGGGGGGAGTAGGGGGAGCATCGATTATGGTCCCTAGATGCCGAATCAACAATAAAAAAATGTCCGTCCGTCCGCCGAGCTAGGGCCGCTTAAGTGGTTTTCAGTCTTTTGTACATATCTCGAATAAATCGCAACCGATTCCAACAATTTTTTTTGTTGGAAAGGTTAATGAGTGCCCAACATTTTATGGAAGAACTTTTTTTTGACCTTGGTTCAATGGACCTAGCAGGAGCCCTAAAAGAGCGAGCCAACTATGGCCCCTTGTGTTTTTCATACATAAATCGGATAAATTACTTCAGATTTTCATGAATTTTTTTTTGTTGTCAACAAGTGCCCAACATTTCATGGAATAACAATTTTCAAGTTTGGGTCAGTGGGCCTAGCTGGAGCCCTAAAAATCGGAAACGACAAGGGCCCTAACTTGTATTTTATAGGGGAATGGCGATCACCTAAGCCGAAACTCAATTTTTTCTGTTTTTATCTACGAAAAATACAATCTTTCCAATCTCGAAAGTTTAAAATTATGTCTTTCGAGAGTTATTTTTGTGGGTTTAAAACACAATGAATAAATTCCAATTCGGTGTTGCCGCTTTTGGACGAATATATGTAAACAAATTGGCCATGTCATGTCATTTGCCAACAAAAACACAAATCGGAAGATTCCCGTGATGATCACAAATTAAATTACATTTTTTTATTAGAAAAGTTAATTCGAAACTTCACAAAATTTTACAACTTTTTCTAAATAGATAAACGTTGCTAATAAAAACAAAATTCTCGAAAATCCACTAGAGGAAAGCGAAATAATGCTTGCAGAAGCTGGAAGTTTTAAAACACTTTTCACACGATAGAAATTAGCGATTTTTTTATGGATACACCAATCTATTTATTAAAAAAAATTCAAAACTCCACAATTAAACACAGCACAACAAATGATCAAAACGTAATAACAATTGAAATTGTTTTAACTGAAGTAAAACAACAATTTGTGAGATACTAGAAAATCTAAAATTTTAAAAAATATACTGAAGTACTGCTACTGTCAAAGCCGTCATTCAAAACAATGGATGATAATGTAGATAAAGATGATGAAAATCAAGATACTGTTGACCCGTACGGTTATTTCAAAAATAAATTGAATTTTCAAGAAATTTAAATTCAAAATTATCCAGAAAACCCAAATATAAATTTCAAGGAAATCCCAAAATTACAGGAAAATATAAATTTCTAGAAAAATTTTAAATTATCAAAAAAATTAAAAATTTCAAAAGAATTAGACTCTCTAAGAAAATTGGAGTTTTGTAAGATATGCGAATCCCCGAAATAATCGAACTTTCTGCAAAATTAAGCTTTTAGGAAATTTACAAAATTAAACAAAAAACTACATTTGCAAGAAAATTCAAATTGTTGAAGTAATTTCTAAATCCAACATTAAATAAAAAATAATGCGAAGAAACAAATATCGATCTATTCCGAAATTTGCTAACAACAGAGTCATCAAACAAATGTGCAAAAATTTTAAGTCAGAGAACGTTTGAATTTTAGAAAAAAAAAATGCGCCAATTAACGAACTCAATGAAACTGCATTATCGATATACATTTAGCAAAAGCCAAAAGCGGCAACACTAAAACTGGGTGTGGGTTATAAATCTCAAAGAACTCGCAGAATCCACAAATCGCAAGTTTTGTATAATTTTTCATTTGGATCGATTGTAATGTAAATAAATTTTCTTAATTAAGTTTAATTAGTGGCTCTTTGATTTCCCTCTTCTTCTTTCCGTTCTAATTCTTTAATAACTCAGTTGTGAAGCCTTCGACCTTAAAGAAATGCATTCAAAATAAATTTGAGTGAGTGAAGGCCAAAATTTTTAAAATTCGAAATGTGAGAATGTACATGTACAAGAATCGAATGTTTTCGCTTTCAAGCACTAATTCTTATATCAAAATCCGAAGAATTGATGAAATAAGTGAGGGGAAGTGAGAAAAGTGAGAAATTAGCAAAAAAGTGATTCACTTTAGAGGACTTCAAAATAAGTGAGGGGAGTTAGAAAAGTGAGTGAGATGCCTCTCTGCATAGCCTTTGTACGAACTAGCCTTGTCGTAAGTAATTCGACCCGGCTTCGGTATGAACATGACCGACACTTCTTTCGACGAATTGGGGATGTATATTAAAGCCAACACAGCTTTAAAGATCCCTTTCAGCTGTTTTAGGATCACTTTAGATGCTTTCTGAAGCATCACCGTATATGTACGATCACTGCCAGGCGACTTATAAGGCTTGAACGAGTTTATTGCCCATTCTAGCCTCTTCGTCGTAACTATGGTATCAGCGAGGTTCCAATCGGTAATACATGGCGTTCTTTCCGCTTGTAGTTCCATCTTTGGTTCTGGTTGCACCCCGAGGAAGTGCTCCTTCATGAGAAGGTCTACCACTTCACCATTAGATTTGGTGTAGGTACCACTCTCATCCTTCAGCATTTCCGGGCAAATTGTGTCTTTAGCTAGGGCCCTGTTAAGTTTCGCAGTGGCTTTGAAATCTCTGACTTCATCTAAGAATTTTAACCATGACTTTCTTTTCGCCGCTCTTAGAGTGCTTTTGTATTCACTCAGCGCCTTTTTATATTCATCCCAACTTTCAACTGTATCTTTCAACTGGGCTCTATTGTACAGACGACGTGACTCTTTCCGAAGCTTTTCGATCTGTTAATTCCAGCATCGAGTTCTTTGGAGGGTCGTCTTCATCAATGGGCAAGCAAGTTGATGAGCTTTCAAAAGTTTTGACTCCAGATTCTCTAGGGCTTGGTTCACTCCTCCCTGCAACCGAGGTTTGGTATCGGTCAAGTTCTGGTTCCCATTGAGCTGGTCAAGAAGTTTTGTCCAGTCAGCTTTTCTTGGGTGCCTATAGAACTTTGGTTCTACCTCGTCTGCCGCGACTTCGAATTCTATCCACTATGGTCAGAGGCGGTCACTTCTTTCGAGACATGCCACCTCTTGACCTGTGTCGATATATCTAGTGATGAAAGAGTGATGTCTGTCACTCTTTTCTTTCTGCCGTAACGAACGTCTGCTCGTTCCCTCTATTCAAAATATTTAAATCCGTTGTGGCTAAATATGCTAATGAAGACTCACCTCTCGAGTTTATGTCACTGCTGCCATGTTGTGTATGGGTGGGCGTTATACTAATTATTAACGGCAGGTTACTTGTTCGACAGTGGTCTACCAAGCGTTTCACCTCTACCGTGCAGTGTTCCTGTCTCTCTGGATGGTAATACGGAAGGTATGCCGAAGTCAATATTATTGGTTGATTGGCACCTTGCACTTTCTTTTCCCAATAGACAGCGATAGGATCCCTGTTACTAAGTTCTGGTAACAGAAGTGCGTTAAATTTTTTATTAACGAATATACAAGTTCTTGGGTTGCTGGTCCTCGTTCCCGCAAAAACGGCCCCGTTCGACATATTCAAACCCCTAACCCTATTTCCATGGACATAGGGCTCCTGAACGAGTGCAAAGTCGGACTTACCGGAGGAAAAATACTTACAAAGATTCGTCATTGCATCCTTTCCGTGCCTGAGATTCTCTGTAACATCCGAATACAGGGCTGTCTCTTGTGTGACGGTGGCATGATCATTTTGGTATATTCTCCTCCGACTTTTTAATTCTAAACATCAGCAAAAGGCTGTGCACTATAAAGTCTCTACGTCCTTAACATGCTCTTGAGGCATTCCAAATAAGATTAATTGTCCTTCTTCTCTGACTAGTACGCCAAATTTCACCCATTCGTTTGCCTTCAGTGTAGGATTCATTAGTTGTATCCGTCGCATGACTACCTTGAAGTCCTCTGGTTTGCCTGGGACCCCAGACGGTCACTTTTCGAAACTTTGGTTTGTCCTTTTTCTTATTCTCGAAAAGGCTCTTTGCTTGTCCGACTGTAAGGGGTTCGCTTGGGTTGAACTTCGGGTTTGAAACCTGTGTTCTAACCCATTACGCTGTCTCCTAATTAAGACATTCAAAAACAAAGGCTCCTCTCACATTTCCTGACTAAGCAAACCTCGGTGGTTTTTGTCCAGCCAAGATGGGCGTCGAGTAACCCCAATAGCTTGTCTTCAAGGTCATTCGTGTAAGTTTTTTCCATTGTTTTGTCATATCGCTGCTGATAACAACTGCGAGTCTTAGGTCTTCCTGTGTATCCGTTTCCTTCTTATTCCAGCCTTGCAAAGTCACCTTAGCAGGTGCAGCGTTGTTACGCCCAGGAATGTTTTCACATGTCCGGTTGTTCCGCTGTCGCTGCTTTTGGCTTTTCGCAGAGGCGGAGACTGAAGTACTCCGCTCTCTAGCGATACCATTTATTGAGTTGCGGATTCAGATTTTTCTTTTGCTCTGTACAGTCTTCGAGTCGAATTCAGCACTATTGTTTGATCTCTGCGCTGGATTCTCTGCCAAAGCGGAAAGTCTTTCGCTCTTTCGCTAGTCTTTTCTTTTCTCGTCTCTTCGCACTCCTAGACTTCAGCGTTGCAGGTTCTTCCGGGATATTCTTACTCGGCGTGGAATGCATATTGACTGATCCCATGGTTTCGCCGTTCATTTTATTATTCTTGTCGTCGATAGATGGTGGCGTACTAAATTTTTTCGAGTCACTAACTGGTTTAGGATATCCTGTACCTTTCGTGGCCAAAACTTTGGAACCATCATTTAAGGCGACCCATGGATCACTCAGGCCAGAGGTTGCTGTGATGCCACTCTGTCTGGGTGTATCCACAGTCCTACCTATCGAAGTGTCCGTAAGTTGTCCATTTTCAGGGTTACTAGGATTCCCTTCATCAGTCAATTCATGATGATTGCCGACGTCCTTTCCATCTCCAGTCGCTTCCGCTTTTGCATGAGCATGGCCCCTGTTCTCTTCGAGCAGTTGCAGTGGTGTCCACGGTACTATTTGCGTTTGTATCTTCCATTTGTGCATCTGCGTTCTCGTTCTCATTTAAAGGGCTACTTATTTCACCACAGTTTTCTTCATTTCCGTCTTGCAGCAGCTTTGCTTTTTGTGATGGCGTGATTTCCATCTCGAAATCTTCCATTATTATATTCAAAATTTTCTCGCTTGAACTGAAGGTTACCCATTCGATTTAAGCCAATAATTTATTCTCTACTTTATCGATATGTTGTTCAGTGGAAACTATATTTTGAATCGCGACATAATTTTGATGATTCAAGATTTACTTCGAACTTCAGTTTATTGGTGTACTATAACACTTCACTTATCAATTAAACTCGCGTTTTGGTACTGTCTTTATCAATTAACTTGTAGAAATTCACTTTTGTATGCCGTTAACAGCGTTGAATGTTTATCTTGTTAACGTCAAACTACTACTCGTGTTTCGTGTTAGTATTATCACCAGAGTTAATCGTGATAATATGTAATGCGAACATTGATTTCTTCATTTACTTTTTAGGGATAATATAATTTCATTTAATTATTCGGCACACTTGAAAAGATACTGAGTTTTACAACCAACTTCTTTAAATTCTACCAAAATTATATTTTATTTCTTCCTTCTAGTTTAACGATGAGCATTTTTGTGCTCGAAAGTAGGATACTAAAGTATTTTATTTAATTTAAAGTTTCCTAAAAGCTTTCGCAAAGAATTGATTGTGGAGGTAAAGGTTCGAAATCAAAAACATGTTTACTGGTAAAAAGCATTCATAAATACCTCTCAAATCGTGAAAGTTAGGGCCTATACGACCATTTTGAGGCCAGTATTTACGTATGCAGTTGCGGCATTGGAATAATCAGTTAAAATATTTGATAAGATAAATGAAAATTTTCGAAAACAAGTGCCTTCGCATGGCAATCAACTTTCGAAGGACACGTGTAAATTTTAAATATATATACTGAGGAATTCCACAAAATCATCAAAACTTCTAGACTGAATGACCACTTGTATGGCCTGGCCAAGAGTTTGCTCAGCAAAACCTACCTACATGAGAATCCGATTGTCCGTGATTTTGCTAATTGCGCAAATAAAATGAATTCTGATCTTACACACAAACCTCATCACCACTTGCTTTGGAATCACGAGTCTAAACTGTTATCCATATAGATAAAGGCGCTGCCTGACTTATCTACCTACCTAAAGTCAAAATCGACTATTTTGCCTTTGTAGCAAGTCCCCTCTCAATCCAAATCATTCGACTTCATGAGCCAATAAAAAGGAAATTTGCAAGTCATGTCGTCACATTAGGTTAAGTTAATTAGGGTGAATTTTTAGGGGAAAATTCCACTTCTCGTCTGATATTTCTTAAACCTAACGATTTCAAAATATTACTGTACGGCAGATATAAGTCCGACTTAAAAACTAATTACTTTACTGGAATCCTGCGATCACGCACTAAACACTGGCATCTAATAGAAACCTTCAGATTTCGCACGGTACCCGTACGTACCAGAATATTGAAAAATCCGTCCGAAGCAACGGGCAAAAAACCTCTCCAAATCATAAAAAAAGCCTAGTAATTTAAAAAGAAATTTCCAAAAATAGTTCGAAGAACAAGTTTTTCACACAAAAACAATTTTTTTGTACTAAGACTGATCTTAGAACTCACCTAGAGTACTACGGAGAGACCATTGACCAATACTTCCATACAAAAAAGTTCGCCTCATTTTACTCTAAAACACTGCACAAAAAACCTCATCATTAAAGAAATATTCACGAAAAACCACTAAATGGTGAAGGGTCGCGAGATGGGAGTTTGACACGCTAAGGACGCTACTGCCCAAAGCACTCAACAGATTTTCTATAATTTAATTTTCGTGATTTTCTGATGTCGCAGAAACATAAGTGAAAAAGTTCCTCAAACCAAGTTTTTGGCCACTTTTTCGACCATAACTTCGAAAGTTTTCAATCGGTTTTGCCCTAATTCAACCCCGTAATCATTTTTTTTGATTATCTTTCAGAAAAAAAAGTTTTTGAAAATGTGATAAGATTTACCCGATTTATGCAGGAAAAACACGTAGGGGCCTAGCAGAGACTCGTTTCTAGTGTTCTAGCTAAGTCCAAGGACTCAAATTAAAAAAGTTTCTTCCAGAAATTGTCAGCCATGCTCAGATCTTTCAAAAAAAATTTGGGAATCGGGAAAGATTTACTCGTGTTATGTACAAAAAACACGTAGGGCCCTAGCAGATATTCGTTTGTAGTGCCCCAGCTAAGTCAAAGGACTCAAATCCAAAAAAGTTTTTTACATACACAGACCTTTCAAACAAAAGAAATTTTTTGAAAATCGGAAAAGATTTATTCGAGTTATGTACAAAAACCACTTAAACGTCCCTAGTTCGGCGGCCCTTTGGCCGACAATGCCCAGATTCAATCCCAAAAAAGAGAGAGAGAGAGAGAAAATTTTTTTATTCAAATAACTATCAAGCAAACTGTGCTACCTTCTTAAAGAAGGTTGCCCGTCTACGCAGCATATCAGTCAACAATGAATTACAAAACATTTTTCATTACACCAACTACGAATATTGTCATTTTCGCTTCCCAAATGACAACCGAAAATGATAAAATTCAACTCTTGATTGGTAAGGGAACCGAAAATATTTTCGGTTCTCTAAATGTAAGCCGAAAATAACAGAGAACCGAAAATACTTTTTTTCGGTTCTCTAAACTCAATTTAATTTGAGCTAACTTTGATCGAAGCGTATGCGCCTTAGATAATTTACGAAATAAGGATGTGAGTTTCAGTTAGAAAAACTGCAGAAAGCTTTTTAATGTCTAATTGAAAGGGCTATTTCAAAGTACCCTTTCAATTGAATTTATTCCAAAATGATAATTCTTAGAGGCATATCGCAGAAATTGTTGTTTATAAGAACAACAATTCAGAAACGATATGATTTTTTAGAATGAATAATAATAGGCTACCGAAAAGCATTTGCAAGTACAGGTCCCGAGTGTTAGGCTAAGTGGTAGACCATGGAGAAGGTTCATAGATTCAATTAAATTAGATGTAGAAGTTAGGGGACTTTCGATGAGCGAACAAACCATCTCCTAGGCAATTCAGAGAATTTTTTGTTGAGTAAACCCAACTGTGGAAAGTCATTCGATACTTTGCAAATCTCTACGAATTAAAGCCCACAAATTTGGAATCAATCGTTCGATGCAATTCACTACATATTACTTTTACTTTGAACGTATAAACTTTTATTTGAATTATTTTGACATAGACATGATGCTTAGACATTAACGCATCTAGGACAGTTGCGTTATGGAGTTCATTAGAAGAGATCAACATTTTGGCAGCAGTAATCATTTCGGTGAAAGTTCGATTGTCCAATTGTCCGATTGTCCGAGACAAATAGTTACGTCAACACTTTGTCCATCACCCCTGTGTCAAATAAGATCACTCAATTTGGAATTTGGTATTGTTTCACATAGAACACAGCGCCACTTTTTTGCACATCAATATAAATTCAAGGGGATATAAAATTGCATGACATGACTGAATATTGGCACTAGATGCCGAAATGTTGATCTCTTCTAATTATCTCCATAACGCAACTGTTCTAGACGTGTTAATGTCTGAGCGTCATGTCAATGACAAAATAATTCAAATAAGAGCTTAAACGTTCATAGCAAAAGCAATATGTAATGAGTTGCATCGTACGATGGCGGGCGATGGAAGGGCATGAAGGACGATAGATCATCATTCTGGGGTTTCTACAGAAAGACCTCACACCGAAAGGTACTAATGGTCTATAAAGTTTGATGATTATGATGCTGACTAAGGCTAGAGGCCTTAAACTGATATTTATAACGGTTGAAATGTTTTCACATTTAAATTTGCTTTTGTTTTTCTAGTTTGAGAAGCGAAAATGACAATATTCGTAGTTGTTGTAATGAAAAATTACGTGAATCACAAGTGACGACGTAAAAATTTCAACCTGTGCGGGCAGCAACTCTCGCACACGGTTGAAATTTTTACTTTTCGTCCCTTGTGATCCAAATAACTATACAGTAGTAGCGAAATTTAACATTTTAGTGACTAGTTACCGTATACATAGTTCTTAATTATCTGAAGCGTTCGGATTAAAATTTCTTCTGTTATCGAAGTTAGTATTGAAATATCTAAATTGCACTCATTAAAAAAATCTATTACACTCTGTTCCACTGTACCACGTCTTCCGAGCCAAAGTCCGCGGACTGACCAATTACGTCTATCAAACGTTGAACTGTATTTGCCTACGTTTCAGGGAAAAAAAGTTTTTTAAAATCGGTTGAGTTTTACCCGGCCCGTAGCCAGGGTCGACTGCCAGGAAGGACTCGAGCCCCCCACCGAATTGATAAAATTATATGAAATTTTTACAAAATTCTCTTTATTTCGCGCATTTCACTTTAATACAGTCGTATTTTTGGTATAGAGTTTTCGTTAAACAGGGTCGCCGATAGAAGGTGTTTTGTGTTTCACCGGCGCCTCCACCCCCCTACTACTACTACTACACTACACTACATCTCACTACACATTAGTATATCTCACTACACTTTAGTACATCTCACTACACTACACTACATCTCACTACACCCTAGTACATCTCACTACACCTTACTACATCTCCGTACATTTCATTGCACTACACCTCACTACACCACACCACATCTCACTATATTACACTACATCTCAATACACCTTCTTTTTTTATAAGGGTGAGGAAATCTTCATAGACACCCGGTCTTTCTGAACCAAGGTAGTGTTGGATTCCATTAACTTTAATGACCTACCAACTAAAACCTCCTTCCTTAGTCTTCGTGCTCTCTTCTCCCCGGAACCGCCTCACAGCATTACTTCGGGGAGGAGCTGTGCTTTCGCACCTACTCTCTTAGATCAACTGCCAGTCTTCTTTGATCGTCTCTCCATGCAATTTGCAGCTTCGTCATTATTTTCGCAACTACATTATCCGCCACTATCCACACCTCCTCATCGCGGCACATCTCCGATATTATGTTTTCGGCACTTACATCTGGCCTACTCACAGTCAACAGCTCTCCTCGTTCTTGTTCGAAGCGGGGGCAGACGAATAACACGTGCTCCGCAGTCTCTTCCTGCCTATCGCATGTCGTGCAGAAAGCGGCATGTCGTGCAGGTACTTCCTGAAGCATCCGTGACCAGACAGAAACTGTGTCAGGTGGAAATTAACCTCTCCATGTTTTCTCTGTACCCATGTCGTTATTTTTGGTATGAGTCTATGGGTCCACCTTCCCTTGTCCGAAGAGTCCCACTCTTGCTGCCACTGTCTCAGTGATTCGGCTCTTAATTTCGTCCTAACTGTTTTGGTAGTTTGACCCTCCATTCTCTTCTTTCTATGACATTCACTGTCTTCTGTCAGCGTTATGCATATGGGCATCGTCCCGGCTATAACACATACCGCTTCTAAGGATATTGTTCGATATGCGCTTGCTACTCTTATGCTTGCCAGCCTCTGGGCTCTATTAAGCCTTCTCCGATTCCTCTTCGTATCTAGCGCCTGTATCCACGCTGGTGCCCCGTAGCGCAATATCGATAGGGTGACACTTGCAGGCAAGGAGCCTCCTTTTGCTGCTGCGCGGTCCAAAGCCGTTTGGCATTATTCTGGCCAATGCTGCAGTGGCTTTCATTGCCTTTTCGCACGTGTAGTCCACATGGCTATTAAAATTTCTGCGGTCGTCCAGCACAACTCCAAGGTATTTTAATTGGCGAGTGGATGTGATTTCTTCCCCGTCAATGTTCAAAATGATTGGCTCGGTTTTTGTTCTGTTACTTACTAGCATGATCTCAGTTTTTTGGTGGGCCAGCCTCAGCCCCGCCGTTGTCATCCAGTTTTCGACAGTTTCTAGCGTCTCCATCGTAACCACCTCTACCTCCATCTTCGACGTTCCGGATACCGTGAGGATCAAGTCGTCGGCAAAAGCAATCGGCTTAGCACATCTTGGCAGTTTCAGCCTCAGCGCTGTGTCATACATAACATTCCACAGCGTTGGTCCTAATATGGATCCCTGTGGTACTCCAGCTGTGATGTCGACTGTCTTTTTCCCTTCATTAGTATCGTACGTTAGTACTCGTCGCTCGAAATAGCTTTTCAGTATCCTACAGAGGTAATCGGGGACTCTCATGACATGTAGCGCTTGGCTATCTCTATCCAGCTTGCGCTATTAAAGGCATTTCTAACGTCTATCGTCGTTATAGCACAGAAGCGGTTACCCCGTATTTTTTGCTTCCGCGCCTTGTCGGTGGTCTCTATGACTTTTTTAATGGCCTCAATCGCCGATCTCCCTTTTCCGAATTGTTCGTCCGACAGTCCGTGCTCGCCCTCCGTGTGTTTTCTTAGTCTATTCAGGATCGCGGTTTCCAGCATTTTTCCCAACCCGTCCAACAAGCATATAGGTCTATATGATGATGGCTTGTCTGGCGGTTTCCCTGGTTTTGGTATTAACACCAGCTTCTGTTTCTTCCATATTTGAGGAAAATATCCGTCGTCGAGGCACTTCTGCATTGTCAATCTGAGCATGTTAGGCTTTGCGCATGCTGCTGTCTTCATTGCTATATTGGGGATTCCATCTGGTCCTGGCGCTTTGTTATTTTTTGGCTTTTGTGCAGCCATCTGGATCTCTTCGACAGTGATCGACCGTTCAAGTCTGTCTTCCGCTTCATCGTCATAAGGAGTTTGCGGCCATGTGATCTGTTCGTGCTGTGGGAAGAGCTCTCTCACTATGACACCTAGCCTATCCGGGCACTTTTCTTTTGGCCCCAATGTACCTTTCATCGTCGTCATTACTGTTCTGAACACTTTGCCCCACGGGTTCGTGTCTGCCTCTTGGCACAGTTTCTTCCAACAATCCCTCTTACTCGCCCGGATTGCTCGCTTCAGTGCTAGTTTTGCATTACGATGTTCTTCGGCCCTCTCTATTCTAACATTCTCGTTTCTGGCCCTTTGCATCCTCCTTCTTGTCTTAAAACAAGTTGTTCGCAAAAGTCTTATTTCGTCGTTCCACCAAAATGCCGGTTTTCGCCCATTCCTCGTTTCCATCCTTCTTGGCATCGCCGCGTCACATGCATTCACCATTTCTTTCGTCAATTCTTCTGCAGATTTCTCTTCGTGATCGTCTTTTGATTGGAGATATTCCTTAAAAACTTCTTGATCGAAATTTCCGGTTCTCCATCTTCGCTATCCTCTATGAGTCATCTGTCTTGTTGCCTCTGTACACTTTTTCACGGTGTACCTCAATGCCTGGTGATCGCTGTGTGTGTAACTTTCGTCGACTCTCCAGTTCAGACTTGGAACTAGTACTGGACTGCAGAATATCACGTCAATAATCGACTCTCGCCCATTCTTGCGGAATGTAGTTGCATTTCCCACGTTTGCCAGAACCGCATTTAATCTAGCTAGCGCTTCTTGCAGACTGAAGCCTCTATCATTTGTGAATCTACTACCCCACTCAACTGCCCATGCGTTAAAATCACCTCCAATATGAACTGGGTTGAGTCCCGTCAGTTCTCCTATGAGTAAATCTAACATTCGTTCAAACTGCAGAATCGTCCATCTTGGTGGTGCATAGCAGCTGGCAATATACACTCCATCAATTTTTGCTATCACGAATCCTTCGTGAGCGTCTGATACAACTTCTTGTATGGGGTACTTGCCCGTTGTCAATATTGCGGCCATCTCGGCTCTGTCAGCAGCCCATTTACCGTTGTTTCTATATACACGGTACGGTTCTGAAATCATCGCTACGTCACATTTTTGTTCCGCTGAGGCTTGCCACAGAAGTTGTTGTGCCATGTCACAATGATTTAGATTTATTTGTATCACTTCCATTCTTGTCCTGTTTTAGATTTAAGCGCCTGTTTAAAGACTGGACATCTCGCTCCACCAGTCACGTGGTCATTTTCGGACGTACACAGCAGACATTTCGGCGGGTTCGTGCAATCTTTGGCTAGGTGGTTCTCTCCCCCACATCTCCTGCACAGGTTGGATCTATCCTCTCCCCTACAATTCCTTGCCTGGTGTCCAAAATTCATGCACTTGAAGCACCTTTCTAACTGCTGGGTTACCCTTATCGGGCATACGGTCCAGCCCACCTTTACCTTTCCGATTTTCAAAATCTTTATCGCTGCGTCCACCGGGAGTTTTATTTCCGCCGTTTGGAGTTCGTCTCTCGCTTTCCTCATACGGATCGTCATTGGCTCTATCTCGTCATTTATATTACCTTGCTCTTTCAGAGCTTTTCGAAGGTCTTCGCTTGTCGTGATCTCGTCCATATATCTACATTCGATCGTGGCCATGTGGGACACCGCTCTCACTTTTGCTGACTCGCCCAGTGATCTCTTGACTAGATCTTTATAATCTGCACTTTTAATCTCTGGGCCCTTCTTAAGTTCAAACAACATTTCACCCTTCTGCGTTCGTCTTATTCTCGAGACGTTTTCGCCCAGGTCCTTGAGAGTTTGGTCGTCCTTTATTTTTTTGAGGATTTCAGCGTACGTTGTTCCTTCTTCCGCCGCCACTATCAGAGCATCAGCCTTCGGTCTCAGTCTTTTAAGCTTCGGCTTCTCTTTTTTTTTCTCCTTCTTTTTGTTTCTCACCTCTCTCCACTCATTAAGACTAGGCTTCGGTGTTTGTGTATCTGGTCTCCTTGTGGTCCTTTCGTTAATTTTCTTGTCTTTTTTGCTCCTTTTCGCCGCGTTTGTTGCTGTGGGCGTAACCTCCGGCGTTTGTTTTCTCTTTGAGGAGAGTGGGGTAGCTAGCACTACGGCATCTCCGTCTGTTTTCTCCTTCTTGTCAGCTATTTCCCGTTTCACATCATTTAAGCAGGCCCTAATATTGACCACCATCCTCTTTATGTCGTATATCTTAACCTCCGATTGATTTATCCGCTGATCCTCTGATTTTGTCTGCTGATTTTTGCTGTCATTCTTATTCATTTCTTCCATTTTGTTGAGTCCCCCCTCCAAACCGCTATCTCCATCTCGTAGTGTAGTTACCTTCATGATCCCATGGTTACCTATGCAAGCAGTGAGGCCATGCTAGGGTTGATACGATCCTTCATGGGGCACCGTATTCAGAGCCAGATCGGTATTAGTCAGGAATGTTCATCTGAGCCTACACCTCCTATTTTCACAGGACGAGCTTTCGAACGTACTTGGAGGCCTGCCAAGGTTTTACCGGGACGGGGGCAACCATGGTATTAGCCCACTAGCCGTTTCGTGAAAGTGTCACCCTTCCTTAATAAGGTAGTGGAATACAATAGTTGTCAGCCCTTGCCTACTCATCACAACCATTTAACCAAATTCATTGTCCGTGTTCGATGCTTTGCCAGTATGCCATAATTAAGACCTCACTGGCGTTGGCCTTAATGTGCCCGTAGCACTCCATCCGTGTTTGTTTGTTGGTTGATGGTAGTCCATCTGACTAGGACTGTGCATGCTGCCGTTGTCTCTTACCGTTGAGATCCTCCGCCACCATGCTAAGTCGCCATCCCATCTTAATAGCGCCTAGCTGTCTTCGACCCTCCCTAAACGTAGCGTCTAGGTACTACCCGAAGACAGCCCCCTCATCCTTCAGCTAAGTGACCCACACTACTACACCAGGGTTGGTTACCTGATCGTTCATGGGGTTGCTCACTATAACAGGTGTCACCACGGGTAGGTAGGATGTAGGAGTAGGTGGACAGAGGCTAAGGTACATAAGGAGTACTATATTGCGCATAACACACCATTTGACACCCATCTCAATACACCTGAGTACATCTCACTACACTACACTATACCTCTCTACAATTCACTACATCTATAATACAAAACCCAACGTCACTGCACCTCACTACACTACATGTCACCACTCTTCACTATATCTCACTACTTCTCACTACATCTCACTTCAACTCACTATATCTCACTACACCTTGCTACATCTCACTACATCTCGCTACACTACACACTGGTACGATGCCCATTTGATGGAAGACAGCGAATGTCACAGAATGAAGAAAAAGGAGGGTAAAACTACCAAATTAGTTAGGACGCAATTAAGATTCGGAATGGGTCGGTTCAGGTCGGACCTGTGACCTGAAACCTATTGACCTGAAATTTTCAGGCCAGGTTCAGGTCGATATTTTCTCAACCTGAACCTGACCTGATGATATCAGGTCGAACCTGAACTGATCTGAACTGACCTGAATCTGACCTGAACCTGACCTGACGAGATGAGAAAATTTTGGTGGAATAGATAATTTTATTTCAAATGTAGACGAAATTACATTGTATATACACGGTATTTTGTGATCTATTAATTAAATGCAATTATGCTTTTTTATTGCAAAAGTGTTACACAAAGGCATCAGTGTGTGAGTCACATGGGGGTCGTCCATATAAAGGACGCCCGCTTTTAGGGAGAACAGTTTTTTTTTCCAAAAGTCTAGTTTTTTCTTCTTTGAGGCCTTTCATAAAGCATGTTACTCATAAATAAAGGCTTTTCAGAACCCCTCCCCCTGTCACACTACCTCTAACACCTCCCCTCTTCGATGTGTGAAAAGAAAATTTCATTCCTCTTCCAACGATAGAATTCACTTGGAGCACTACTTGAACTCCATAAGTTTTTTATTAGTGGTTCTTGTGAAAAGCGTTCCCCTTAACCACCTCCACGGCATATCTTAAGTTTTTGTAGGTTTAATGCACTATAGGTTAGCACGGATCCACCTGTGTTGGTCGCCGCGACCCCCCGATTCGCGATTTTTACATGAGAATTTTCGAAAACATCAGTCAGGGCGAAAGCTGTATCCGCCATGGCACTTTGCAAAGATTTTTACTGTCCACATTGTTCAATGATATTTTCTGAATATAACCTGTGGGTTTCAGGTCAGGTTACAGGTCAAGCTGACGAAATTTTTCAGGTTTCAGGTCAGCCTCAGGTCGAACCTGAAATTCAAAATCACCATCGACTTGACCTGTTCCGATCCTTAGACGCAATTAAGAGCCGAATCACTGAGACAGTGGCAGCAAGAGTGGGACCCCACGGACAAGGGAAGGTGGACCCATAAACTCATACCGAACATAACGCCATGGGTACAGAGGAAGCATGGAGAGGTTAACTTCCAACTGACACAGTTCCTGTCGGGTCACGGGTGCTTCAGAAAATACTTGCACAAGTGTGGATTCACAGGGTCGCCTTTCTGCATGACATGCGAGAAGAAGAAGAGACTGCGAAGCACGTATTATTCGCCTGCCCCCGTTTCGAACAAGACCGAGGGGAGCTGGTGACTGTGAGTAGGTCAGATGTAAATGCCGAAAACATAATATCGTAGATGTGCCGCGATGAGGAGGTGTGGAAGGTAGCGGATAATGTAGTTGCGAAGATAATGGGGAAGCTGCAATGTGCATGGAGAGACGATCAACGAAGACTGACAGTTGATCTGAGAGAAAAGGTGCGAAAGCACAGTCCCTCCCCGAAGTAATGCTGTGAGGCGGTTCCGGTGAGACGAGAGCATGGAGATTAAGAAAGGAGATTTTAGTTGGTAGGTCATCGAAAGATGGAATCCAACACTACCTGGGTTGTTAAAGGACCGGGTGCCTATGAAGGTTTCCTCACCCTTACCAAAAACAAACTACACATCGCTACACTACACTTCCCTTCACTATGCTACACTTGACAACACAACACTACATCTATAATATAAAATACATGAAATGGCAAATTTTGTTATAGATCATCTCCACAAGATGGAGGGATAAAGAATTGTTCAGGAATATCTTCGTAGAATTTCAGTACTGGTCATTACTGAGGAATGTTGGCAAAAGATTTATCCTCCAGAATACGCCATCATCATCAGACGAAATTACATTGTATATACACGGTATTTTGTGATCTATTAATTAAAGAATTGTTCAGGAATATCTTCGTAGAATTTCAGTACTGGTCATTACTGAGGAATGTTGGCAAAAGATTTATCCTCCAGAATACGCCATCATCTTCCCAGTTCTAGAACTTTAAAGTTTTCAACACTTTTCAACACTTTTCATAACATTTTTGTGTTTTTGAACTCGAAAATGCCGATGAATTAAATTTTTTGTACCCATACGAATTATGAATCCTGTGCGTTTATCATGAAGTTTGTAACCTTTTGATTAGAGTAGGGAAGTAAGGGAAGAGCATCGATCATGTTACTTTTAGATGACGAATTGCAAAAAAAAAAAAAATTTGTCAGTCTATCCGTCCATAAACATTAAACGTAAACAGTAAATCCTAAATCTTAACCGATTCTCAAAAATTTTTTCCCCTCAAATGAAGTACCAAAACTGGGCTAGGGTTGTTCAAGAGGTTTTCAGTCTTATGTACAGCCCCCCTTGGCCCCCCCCCCCTAGATACGGGCCTGAGTTTTACTCAAGTTATCGTGTTGACAGACAGACGGACGGACATTTTTAGACCCGTAAGAAGAACGAAGTACTTCGAAAAGGGGTCTATTGCGTGTACCACGACGTTTGTAACCAGTCGAATTTCGACCCGGGAGTAAGGGGGAGCACCGATCATGGTCGTTAGATAACGAATGAGCAATAAAAAAACTGTCGGAGTAAAACCCGACCGATTTTCAAAAACTTTTTTCCCTGAAAGGTAATCGAAAAATCTTTTATGGGATTGAATCTGGGCACTGTCGGCCCAAGGGCTAATGAGCTAGGGCCGCTTAAATGATTTTTGGTCTTTTGTACATAACTCGAATAAATTTTCTCCGAATTTCATACATTTTTTTTGTTTGAAATGTCTGGGCATTCCTCACAACTTTTTCAATTTTGAGCTCTTAGACTCAGTCAGGGCCCTAATTGAGTCTCTACTAGGGCCCACGTGTTTTTCCTACATAAATCGGGTAAACCTTATCCGATTTTCAAAATCTTTTTTTTTTCCTGAAAGATAGTCAAAGAATTGACTAGGAAATTGAATCTGGGCAAAGTCGGTTAAAAACTTTCGAAGTATCATTTGAAAAAGTGTCGAAAAACGTGGTTTTTTGAAGTTTGGTGGAACTTTTTAACTTATATCCCTGCGTAATTAGAACGGAAATCGCTCTTCAACGTTTTGAATGAAAGATACGGACATGAAATTAGTGAAAATCTGTCGAGTGGTTCGGGCTAAAGAGTCCTTAGAGTGGGCTCAACTCACGCTACGCGACTCAAAACGATATCTTTTTTTCGTGAATATTCCCTTCTAAGATTTTTTGTGCAGTGCTGTAAAGAAAGAAGAGGTGAACTTTTTTGCCCATGGAGTTATGGGTCAGAGGCCTCTTTGAAGCGCTCTACGTCGGTTTTTAATTCTGGGATTATTTTAAGGGCTTAGTAAGATTTTTTTCGCCGCTGAAAGAAATTTAGTGATGAAAAGTACTTTCCACAAACACAAGAGCAGACATCGGAATGTGCTGATGTTACGGAACGTAAAAACGCTGCACGGATAGAGAAGTAATCTGCAAGAATAAGAGAGCAGAGAGCGGTGGCAGATGAGCGCTACAAAGAACTACGGAGGGAGAAAAAGCATTTGCACCGACGCAAGAAAAAAGAGCTTGAAGAAAGGACACTTCTTCACCTGGAAAGGTTATGTAGTGCCAATGAGTCACGGAATTTCTATAAACGGATCAATAACCAAAGAAAGGGCTTTACCTCTCGAATGACCATTTGGAGAGCAGTCGACGGAACGTTGCTTACAGCTAAACATGATGTCTTTTTTGTTTGTTTACACCGAAGTGCTGCCCGAACAGTGGTTAGAGGGTGCCATTTTATCTCTACACAAGATGGGCGACAAAATGATCTGCGAAAATTACCGTGGAATAGCTTTGCTCAATCTGCCGTGTCAACCATAGACGCCGTATCTCATAGTTTCTTTGAACTGAGAAAATGGCAATATTGCAAAAAATCGTTTCTCGGCGTTTATTGTAAAACAATGTTGTGACTTTGAACGCACTCATTTGAAATACGAAAAACAAACGCTTGCAGCGGGTCGGTTGTTTTGTCACAATAAACTTTCAAGATTTCAAGTGTTCGCATGATAGTATTTGAATAATTGTTGGTTTGCTGATCTTCTGAACGAGTCATGGAAAAAAGTGCTGAGAAAAACCCCTACTTTAATTCAACGTTTCTCGACAAATTTTAAATGCGTTTTGTTCCCGTCATCCCGATTTGGACATCGATATTGAATGTGGAAACTAAGGAGCCGTCCGGATCACAATTAACCTTGTTTCAGGCCGAAAACAACCAGACGGTGGAAACATAGTTTGGCAAGTTTAAAATGAATTTGTAGCAAAAATCGATCGAAATTGGTAAGGCTCCTGTGAAGATCACCAGAGCTATAGAACTTTTGCAAACGCTAATCAATTCGGCGATCGCGAGAGTTCAATGTCTCATACCGAAAAATGGCCTTAATTCGCAACTGCCACGGAAACCGTATACGTAAACTCAAAGCCGCTAATGTTGCTCATTCCAACGCAAATGACGTCTCTGCTACTAACGACGCCACTCGTGACGGCGATGATGTAACTGTAGTGATAATGCAGCAATAAAGCATCTGAACAATACGATAAGAAACAAAGAAGTACTTTACGTATTTTCAAAAAAAAAAAAAAAATATTACAAACGTTGCAGCGAAAATAATAAAAAAAACAGCTGGGGGATATGCATCTCTGAGTAATGGTTTATTCAAAGATGCAAAAACCTACTGCAATTTGAACAGTTACTTCATTGTTTCCAAAAAAAGCGATTGCAAACTAGATAACAAGACATTCGAAATGTTAAGTGACGAAAATTCATTTTCTCGTGAAGTAATGACGTACGTTCCGGAAAAATTTCAATTAGAATTTTATTCATATGAAAAAACTCTTGAACTCATCACCACGCTGCAAATTACAAAAAAAGTAATCTTATGTGTTTCGTTACTAAACGATTCGTCATACATTCTCATCATAATTGACAAGTTGAAAAGAACCTTTACAACAGAATCAAAAATTGTCGTATTGTCGTACATTTTTCAATACATTTCGAACTCCACTGTCGAAACTATAAGCTTGTCACTCCTTCAATTAAAAAAATTCTCAAAGAATCTGATAACATGAAGGAATTATGCTTGCATTGTGCAACTGATGATGCTGGTCATTGGGGACAATGTACGTTTTGCGGACGTTTGGTTTCATTGCACCTGCGCTAATGTTTCTATTAAGGTCCTAGAAGTACAAAAGGAATATCGGTGCGTTGTTTGTGTTACATAATTTTATTTCAATTTAAAATGTTTAAAATAAAAAGTATTGTACTAAAATCGTTAAAAGTGCACTTGTTTTACTTTGAGATTCAAATGGCCACACACCAATTGGTTATTACCTTTGAAATGTAGAACTGAAGAATTTTTGCTGCGTTTCATTTTTTTCACTATCTCGCGCTGGGGAAGCACCTAATATAAAACATTTTGCCACATTTAGTCTTTGCGTTGCAAGATTCTTCTTAGAATCTTGTACACTTTTTTGTTCTGAACACTTTGGAAGTCTCTATCAATATTCGAAAATTTTCTCATTAAAAAAAATACTGCAAATAAGCGACAATTTTTCTGCTAAACAAAATTTGACACTAATCTTTAACATATTTTACTTTATATGCGTCTCCCATTAAATGCCAATTTTTGATATGGAAAATGAGAATTTATTGCATTATTCTCAGAATTTATCCGTCTAGAGGGATAAATTCCACTGTCTAGGGCAATAAATAGTCAGCTAGATTAGAAATATTAAATTAAAAAAAAAAAACGGCTGAGAATCGAACGCAGAACGTGCCGCATTCCAATCAATATTAATTCAATCAATTTGAATAACCGTTCGCTATCGCTCGCTCGTTGTGTATAATATACACTTGAACGGTTATTACTCGGTTTCCACAATGTGTAAGTAATCTTATATTTCGGCAACAATTTTTTGCCAATGGCGACAATTTTTTGTTTCTCCTTAAAAATTTGTTGCCAATGGGCGACAACTTTTTCGTTTAACAAATTTGTCGCCGATAGACAACAATTCCTTCTGCAAAAATTGTTTCCAGAGGGCAATAATTTTTCAGCTAAACAAAATTTTCGGCAATAATATTTCCTTCATAAAAATTGGTTGCCAATGGGCGACAACTTTTTCGTTTAAAACATTTGTCGCCAATAGACAACAATTCCTTCTGCAAAAATTGTTGCCAGAGAGCAATAATTTTTCAGCTAAACAAAATTTTCGGCAATAATATTTCCTTCCTGAAAATTAAAAAAATTTGTCGCCAATAGCCAAAAAGTTTGTTATCTTTTGTCAACAACTTTTTACGACAAAAAGGCGACAAAAAGCACCAGGTTATTTTCAGGGTTGTCCAGTGAAAAAAAATTGTTGCCTTTTTTTGTTGGATACTTCACTGAGGTTGAGGGAAGGTATGCTGTACTTTGTTGTAAAATTGTTTCAGTAACGAACATTTTCATTTCGATTTTCATTTTATCTTTCAGACGACGTCAATGAATATCACGTTACTTGCAAAGGCAATCAATTTCGTCTGTGCTGATAGGTCGAAACATTTAGAATTAAACTTCTTGTTACAAACATGACAGCACATCGTCATTTTATCAGCATTCCTTGACATAAAGCAGGCATCCACACAAACGTGATTGTTAACCATATTCGAAGGCAAATAAAATGAACTAACAACGCTACAAAGTATAAAAATTTTCGACGAGAATTAACCTGACTAAAATTTTAAAATCTTAAGTTTTCGGTATGTAACCGGACTATAAACGTCACATACAAATCAAATAAACAATGGGACTGAGTCGGAAGATTTATTGAAAAATTTTGTAAACAAAACTTACCAAATATAAATAGTAGATCGAGGTATACAACTACAAGAGTCGAAAAACAGTTTTTTAAGCGAGTTGCTTAAAAATACACGAATAAGTTTGCGAGTGTCACGGAATTATCCAGAATGGATGACTTATTAAGCATCCCCCACTGTATGGTGTTTTACTCGGTGTCCCAACCGAAAACGCGTCATTACATGCAGATATACATGTGATAAGAAGTTTCCGGTGGGGGCTACATGTAATGAATAGCATGTAATGAGTGACATGTAATGAATAATTTCCGTGGGGTGCACATATACATGAAATGACAAGTTTTCGGTGTGACAACGAGTAAAATTAATTACACGAATCGACAACGGATAAGCTTTAACTTTAATATTCACTGATGTTATTACTTCGTCGTAAATAGAGTAAGTATCGATAATAACAGACAGGAACTTGTATGTGTTTGTCTCATATAAGTTAGATGCAAGGAATTATGAATCGCGCCAAACGATTCCACGTCATACAATGGAAAGATGAAAAGTGAAATTATTAAGTACAGGGCTTTTAATTGAACAAAATTTTATAATTTTTAATCAGAACACGACATCCAAAGTCAAACGTACACAAATTTATAAATTAAACATAACCAAAGACCCGTACGTATCAGAATAGATGTGACAAACAGAATTGATGTGGCAAAGTGACTCGAACGTACCTAAATATACAAATAAGCAAACAATCTAACGTTTTCTGTTCTTTTATAACTGTAAGAATTTCAAAGATCCATAGAAATTACCCAAGGTAATGTCAAAGGCCCTACCGAAGTACGTCTCAGACCATACAAATCTAGAAAAGCTTATATCCAAGGACTAAGTCGTTTTTCCCTCAAACCCAGAAACACGTGTTATCTAAAATTTTATTGTCTACAACTTTGTCCTTGGAACCAACTTTCTACCTCTCATAGTTCTGGAGATCTGGGTCATCCTGCCCAATTATGGAAGTGGCCATATACCAGGATCGGGCCATATTTCACCAAAACCCTGACACACCTGTTCGCTTAAATTTAATTCTCTACAACTTTGCCTTTGGTACCAGCTTTCTAGCTCTCACAGTTCTGAAGATCCGGGTCATCCCGCCCAATTATGGAAGTGGCCATATACCAGGATTGGACCATATTTCCCCAAAACCCTGAGACACGTGTTCGCTTAAATTTAATTCTCTACATTTTTGCCTTTGGAACCAACTTTCTAACTTTCATAGTTCTGGAGATCCAGGTCATCCTGCCCAATTATGGAAGTGGCCATATACATGGATTGGGCCATATTTCACCAAAACTCTGAAACACGTGTTCGCTTAAATTTAATTCTCTACAACATTGCCTTTGGCACCAGCTTTCTAGCTCTCACAGTTCTGAAGATCCGGGTCATCCTGCCCAATTATGGAAGTGGCCATATACCAGGATTGTGTCAAATTTTCCCAAAACCCTGAAACACGTGTTCGCTTAAATTTAATTCTCTACAACTTCGCCTTTGGAACCAACTTTCTAATTCTCATAGTTCTAGAGATCTGGGTCATCCTGCCCAATTATGGAAGTGGCCATATACCAGGATTGTGTCAAATTTTCCCAAAACCCTGAAACACGTGTTCGCTTAAATTTAATTCTCTACAACATTGCCTTTGGTACCAGCTTTCTAGCTCTCACAGTTCTGAAGATCCGGGTCATCCTGCCCAATTATGGAAGTGGCCATATACCAGGATTGGACCATATTTCCCCAAAACCCTGAGACACGTGCTCGCTAAAATTTGATTTTACATTATGACTATGAGAGTTAGAAAGTTGGTTCCAAAGGCGAAGTTATAGAGAATTAAATTTAAGCGAACACGTTTTTCTGGGTTTTAGGGAAAAACGACTTAGTCCTTGGATATAAGCTTTTCTAGATTTGAATGGTCCGTACTTCGGTAGGGCCTTTGACATTACCTTGGGTAATTTCTATGGATCTTTGAAATTCTTACAGTTATAATAGAACAGAAAACGTTGGATTGTTTGCTTATTTGTATATTTAGGTACGTTCGAGTCGCTTTGCCACATCTATTCTGTTTGTCACATCTATTCTGATACGTACGGGTCTTTGGTTATGTTTTATCGATAAATTACATAATACTAAGTGAAAAATTGTTCTACGGTATGTCTGTAAAGGTTTTAGATTTTTTTATAAAGCTATGTAAGTATTCAATTTTAGTACAATTTGCTACCAAAAATTAGCTTTATAGAAAAAACTTTAACTTTTAGAGACATATCGTAGAACAATTTTTTGCTTAGAATTATGTAATTTATCGATAAAAAATAAGAACTCGCTTGAAAGCCACAATTTTTATTCATCATTTTCAAGAAAAATTCGATATGGGGAGAAAAGCAGTTTTTATCAATTTTCTCAAAATTTCACCAATCGATTTTTAATTTCATTTTTGATTTATCATCAGGGGGCTTAGCCTAATGATTTCCTAAAGTAACATGTGGTGGATTCCGACTTTTTTATTTAGACTTCGTTCAAGCACACCGTGAGCTTTGTGTATATTTTTAAGCGAGTACTACTAATAACCATGTTGTTAGATACCGCAAGATCAATCTGTCGACACCCATTATCAATTGAAGTTTCGTGAAGGCTGTGCATGCCAATCGTTGGCTTGTATATCTCTCCCCTTCCAATTTTCGCGTTAAGGTGACCAAGAATGATTTAATATCTCTGGCTAGACTCCGTTCGTATATACCCTGCAACTTCTCATAAAACTCATTCTTCATGTCATCATCTTTTTCTTCTGTGGGTGCATGCGCATTAATGAGGGTAATATTAAAAAATTTGCCTCTAATGCGAAGAGACCACAATCTCTCGTCGAATGGTTGAAAACTCATCACAGTGTCTCTTGATTTTCCAATTACAACGAAGCCTGTGCCAAACTCTCCTGATCTGTTTTCTTTTCCG